>JAQLOL010000003.1:10737320-10766109 GCA_029783665.1 Naso thynnoides
CTAGGCACGTATAGTTTAAAGTAATTTTTTAGATACTTTTATGCTAAAAACAGATGCTTGCCAAAGTTAAAACAACACATGAGAGAAATGAGAGAAAGCTAAAACAATAAACTTGTGCACTGTATAGCCGAAACAATGAGCTGGAAGCTGCTGTAAAGCTCCCACTATCTGCTGCAGGGTTGACATAATTCTCTGTGGATTCATCACTGAGTAACGCTTTTAACATTGCATAAAGTCATGTGATCTATTGCTAAAATATAAAATGGCTATAAAAATGATTACAGCAACTTTAAATATTGATATTCAAAATAATTGGCTCTTAGAAAAAGAGACCTTAAGATTTATGAGTGTTGAGAACAGCAAAGTGCCTCGACCTTTACTTCTCTCTGTTAGACAGGCCTGTAAAAGGTCTCCAATTGCACTCTTTGACAGACTGATCTACTTTTTCTGAAGCACTATTTTTCACTAAGCTCAAATGGTTAGATCTTCATACAGCTGCTGCCAGTATTAACCATTCCATTTCCATTGGGGCAAGCAGTACTTAAAATGTATGTGTCCCCATAATGTAAGGCTCTCAGGATATTAAAGAACTCACTGAATTGCAATTGCCGTCAGAGGGGAAATGGGACAGCTGGACAATCATTAAAATGCTGACTATTCAGGGGAAAGGACAGTAAATGCACCATCTCTTTTAACAGAGACCGGAGACGATGTCTTTCAAAGTGTAGTGTCCTGAGACAACTACGTATGTCCTACTGTGGGAGCTCTCAATGGGAAGGTCGTCACGATGAATTAAACTGAACACACTGACATCTCCCATTGCACACGTTTCTGCATGCCTCATTCATCACTCCGCCTACATTACGGAACAACTCTTTAATCCAATGACCTTTATCATCCTGTATGAATGCATTAAACAACACCAAACTCATCACAGCTAGCCATGACTATTTCCCTTTTTCCAAGTCTTTAAATGCAACTTTGACCATGAATTTGCAGCATAATCTGACAGTTCAACCTGACTTTAAATTAATTTTGCCTAAAGTCACACAGTTCTAGACAACAGACAGAGGTGGATGCTAAAAAGGGCTGAACTGTGCATTCCATCACTTACATGAAAAACAACAGTTACTGTATACATGAGTGCTACAGGGTAAAAAGTTATTTTTTAAACTATTTAAGAAGGATCTTTCAAAGCTTTAATGTCAGATATCCAAACATCAGATCACACTGAAAGCAAAAACTGTATACATTAAGAAACATCTCCATAATGCACCGCATTTCAAAACTGTCATGGCCCTTTATATCACTTTATTTCTCTCCAGATGAAAAGGCCTGAAAAAGACCGGCATCCATCTTATCAAGCCTGTTCCTTTCTGCCAATCTCTTGGTTCCTTGGTGGCAATTTATAACACCACACGGAGCTGGGATATAATTATAGTCTATTGTCTGATATTTCGTCTGCATTACATGCTCCTGCAACGGTCCAGGAGCCATGCTGAGTCTGAGAGAAAAACCATTCCCCATGGATCAATATTTATGATTGTATTATTTGTCAGCATTTGAGACCCTAATACAAACCGTTATGATGGTCTCAGGTCAGAGAGCGAGAGAGAGAGAGAGAGAGAGAGAGAGAGAGTGGAAGAAAAGCTTGACATTTTGTTTCATTTGCTTTGCTATCGTTAATTTTTGAAAGCTCTATATTTTTAGATAGACTGACATTCAAGATTCAAAGCATTTCAATGCATTTCTTTCAGATAAAAGCATTAAAAGATGTTAATATAAATACTTTAATGGGTTTAAAGATCATCGATTGAGTCACCTCTGGACAATGAAAACTAATCACCACAATATATGCCCTCTAAATGCACTTCAAGGTTTTTATCCTTGAAAATAAATGAGACCTGCATGTTGTTGTTGTGTTAATGAAACTGCATGGACGGAAAAAAGTTAAACAATCTGTCAGAAACAAATTAAAATCAGATAATTTGGATTGCGTGTATATTTTTCAATATGGTGTGAAACTCACCCCCTCCTGGAGATGCTTTAATCTCCCTTCACGCAATCCGATTACTTCAAAATGAGTTAAATCCAAAATGATTTTAAAACTATATTTGCAAAAGCTGATTAGGTCCTGATTTAAGGGTCATTTTAGTCTACGACTACGCTTAATTTGAGCTACTATGGATGCTTCTTTATCCTGCAGCTGACTCACTTTTTTTTAACTTTGTGTGTGTTCTCACTGTGTGTAAGTCTATCTTTAAGATTGTTCTCACATAACGGTTTAGTCTTTCTTACTTCCTGTCGTTGTTACTTGAGTTTCATGGAATGTGAAATGTACAGTATGTTATTCTACACATTAAGCTCAGCGTTAATCTGTTTTCATCGCTATCACAGAGTAGCTTTGGCTCCATAACAATTACATCACATTTGTTTGCCAATCAGCGCTTTTTGATGTTTGTTCAAGCTGAAGATTTAATACAGCTGAGAAGCTTCAGACAACATAGGAGACAACTTCCTAAATTCAGACAAATTCTCCTTAATGTGACTGACCTATCCCCAATCCCCAAATAACTGACTGAAACTCATCCAAATGAGTTAATATCATATCCTTTTCAATATGCAGGTGTTTTTTTTAGATAATAATAAAGTTCTGTCAGCATAATTGTCAGAAGATAATTCCCTACCAACTGAAGCTAGTAAATAAAGTCAGCCATTTTGAAACTGAAACACTGTAAAGGAGGAAATTCTTAAACTAAAACTCTAAAGAACCTCTCGGCCTTAGCAGTTACACCATGATAAGGAATTTGATTCTCATGTAAACATATATAGTACTTATTCAAGCTAACACACAGGAACATATTTCTAAATAGCATCACAATACATTTTTACAGTGCATATTCTTGATTTAAAATTCATTTGCTGCTGTTTGGACCAGATTTAAGAGGAAATGTCCTCTGTTCTTGGCAAGGACTGTGCAAGAACAGTCCAGTCGCCATTTCATTTGATAGGATTTGTGTTGCATTGTTTAGTCACACGTTGTGACATTCGAGAACTAATGTGCTCCTGCAGATGCTGCACCGCCCATGCAAGACAGATAAACATGATGGAGGACCTCAAGGATGGTTATCACTCTAATACACACACACACACACACACACACACACACATACACACACGATGCCACATCCGATTGCATGGGGAGAATCACTCGACAGTGAGCCTGTGGTGCTGCTTTCAACGTGGAACAATGCACTTATTTCCTTTAGTTTTTAGGTCAGAGGACTCAAGGAGAAGAAGGACTTGACACAATAAAGTAATGCAGCAGAATGATGTAATGTATTATATTAATCCACGTTGTGCTTAACTTTATGCTGGGCATTGTGGGTATTTTAAAATGGATTAAGTTGACAAGATAAGGACATAAATGGAAGTGACTTACAACAGAAGCATTTAAGGACGATCTTACCTGCTGAGGCTCTCGTGGTGTGGTCTGCTTGACCCGCCTGCTTGACGCTGTGGTGGTGGTGGTGATCTCCATGATGGACGTGGACGTCTCTGAGCTATTGGCTGTCGTGCTTGACTGCGGTGTGATAGCGGAGGGCGAATCCCCCACCAGCCGCACGCTGCCTTGGATCCTAATGTTGGGATCACCTTCTGCAGCCATGTTGAACACCTTTAGGCCATTATAGTAGAGGCCCGAAAGCTGGCCCTGAAAGGATCGGCTCCGGTCACGCTCCCAGCCCCCAATCTGTATAGTGGTTTGGCTGTTGAAGATTGTAAGCTGCCGCCCTGTGAAAAAACAACGTTACATATATACAAGAATGTTGAACTGTGGACCGCTTTTACTGAACAGGAAAAAAAAAAATAAATAAATAAAAGACAGAAAGACAGATTATTTGCCCAGTGGCTAATGAGACCAATAAATTACGGGTTGTAGAGGCAAACCCTGTTAATTTATTGTAGTTATAATGATTAGATGCCTATGAAAAAGAAAAAAAAAACAAACATCAAATAAAAATACAGGATTTAGAAAATCAATGCAGCTTTGCTAAAAGGGCAGTCTAATCTAAAATAACAAGAAGAAAGATTAATCAGACGTGGTAATGTTATGGGTATGCAATTGATTTTACTACACTCGAAAAGAGAACATAATGTTGAAAGTAATATAAACCGACAATTTCTTTGCAGGAAATTGCTTTGGATACAAGACAAATGTATAAAACATTTGTCCACCAAAACTAAAAAGCATACATTGCATTATGCTTTGCTTATTTGTGTTATATTACACTTGCCCTCAAATTAAAACTTTTAGAAACTTGCTATATAGCAGGCATGAAAACACTGTCTAAAATAGTTAAAGGCTGTGAGAACTGGACTTTTCTTGTGAGCAATCTCACAAGAAGCAGGAAAAAATTCAGGACATTTGAAACTATTCATCCTTTTAGCCAAAGCAACCAAGGAAAATCAAACCTGGAATATGGTTGGGTACATGGGAAACCAAAAAAAATATATGACAGCACTGTCACAATGCAGAACAGAAAAAAAAGAAAAGAAAAAAAGGGTAGAAAAACAAAAAACGAAATGATAGGGCTCATTTCACATTTTAAGTGAAAAATATGAATTAGTTATTGAACTATAAAAAAACAAAGCATGCACTCAGTTTGTTTTATATTACAGTTCCTTGTTCTAATGCCCTATACATATTTACAATGTTTGTTAAAGGGACTCAAAATGCTGATGCCAATTCATATTACACTCTATTTATCATTGCTAGCAGTTTAATCAGAATAGATCAAATGCCACTAAGTACTTTATAAGTACTGCATATGTTTCAAAAGTGCTTGAAATAACACTTAGCAACTAATGGATGACTGAACTAGAACTTTTAAATTTATCATTTAGATGTTTACAGCAAAATGCTTCAGTAATTTATAGACATTTTAACAATGCTGATACTACTTCGGTAAGTGATTTAAATTCATATTTACAGTCCCTTTAACCTTAAGTTGACAATAAACACGTATTAAAACAGCTGACATCTATAAAATAAATACATTATTATGAAAAGTATGAAATACTACAAACTAAATTTAACTGTTCAAATCATTTAGTTTTTAAAGTTTTACTGAACATTTATTTTTTTATGTTTATTATTTACAAAATATGTCTACAACTTGATTATGATCAAATTATTTTATTTGAAATTTTAATCAGTGATTTTACCTTTGTCGAGTAGCCATTCGTCAACTACTCGACCAAGACGGTATGGGATTCGCTGTCTAGCAATCGCCAGGCGTTCGTTATCATTGTTGCCTTTAAAGTTTAAAGAGACATTTCATTGGTTACAATCTGTAAGGTCAAAGGTTAAATGTTCATACTTAATGCTGGAGCTACACAACTGCACAAGGTTTTTAAATTTAAAATGTTTGGTATATTTAAAAAAAACAATATTTACTGAAACATTATTTGAACAAACGTCACTCATTTTATTTTATTTTAGCCAACAAATTAGACCTATATTATTGAAAATAAGTCAACTAACACGCAGATGTTTCATCTAGGTTGATAGAGCTATGTTAAAAACCAACCCAAATCACAAATTTATACACTTCCATTACAAAGTCTTTACCCAAATATTTCCATCCCATTTGTCTTTTCCCCTCTATATAGCTTTTTAACTGGCTTTTAAACTAGTTATATACATTTTCAAAAAGAACATCATTTAAATTTATTGTTTAATCCACCTTTTATGGTTTAAAATTTAACTTTAACATATTACAAATGCCCACCCCGTTTAAAAATAGCCTAATTGACAATAAATAAGAAGCTAATTGCAATACAAGAAATTAACACAGTTTACAATCAGAGCATCTAGTCAGGAAAAGGCAAAAGACAACATCAATGTAGGTACATACAAAGTGAAACCTTCAGTTTAACGGCTTTGACAAAAGTTACGAGTCATAAAGAAGGAAAAGTCAGAGTTAGACTGATACTGCATATTGATGACATCTGAGTAGATGGAGAGTAGTTTTCCACCAGCATTCGGATAATAAGTGTCAGGATGGAGAAAGAGTAGCTACAGAAAAACTCCACTCTAAGATTGGAGGGGCGCTTTGGCATTAATGAGGGCAAACTCTGCATCACCCTTTTGTCAAGGCCAATAACCTCTCCAGAACAGAAGATTTTCAGCAAAGTGGCACTGTCTCTGAGAGCTTTTCCCCCTGGTATTGTCTGCAGAGATTGAATTCAGTCAGCTCCATTCTTCCGGCAGATTGACAATGTTTGTCCCATCAACTATATTAATTCAGTTCTGGCAGATAAAAGATCCGGTAGCTAAGAATGATTTGGTGGAGAATAGCTTCAGAGGGGGGAATGGATCGCAGAGGCATGAAGGAAAGGAGCTAACCTTGTAACAGATGCACAGCTGGTCTGATGAAAGGTCTTCGAGGTAAGAAGACGCATAAAAAGACATCTTTTAATCGCATCAGCTTGAATTACTGTTGGGGATCAGCTACACAGAAAGGGGTTTAAAGCTTGTCTATACAGCTCATGGAATTTGGCTGTAGTTGATTGTGCCAAGTTTGAGCACAAAGGCCTGTGAATAAGATTTTGTGGAATGCTTCTCCTTCAACGCCGATAAAGAAAGATGCATTCTGCGTTACAGCAAAGTTACACAGGGACACTGTCATTTGATGTGGATCTGCAGTTATTATTTAGTGAGTCATCAGACTGAAAAAAATATCCAGTCTCCATTTCCAGCATTTACCAGATAACCTCACTCAGCCTCAGACGTAATCCTCAAGCGAATAGTTTCTAAATTACCTTTAAATCTTACATATAAAAATCAAGTGTTCCGACTGATTTTAACTGTTGATGAACCAATGTTCAAGGACAGGCTGATAATATTTTTACTTTTGAATTTTCCAACCCATCCCTTAAAAAAATAAAAAAACAACACTGCATTAGTCTGCATTAGCTAATGCATTAGCGCTTGTAGAACTCTGTGTCATAGTCTAAGACGCTTTTCATAATGTGTTGTACAAATAGCGAACGTTAGCAACATTGTGTGTGCATGACATCTGCCGTAAAGTAAAAAACTATGAATATTACAATACTCGTATCATATAGCTTGTGTGTTGCGGCAGCGGAGGTTATTGGGTTAACTAACTAGGCTATGTTTCTCATTACAGTGGTGGGGGGAATTTTTTCTGAAACACAAATAGCTGATAGCATGACAGGGTGATGTGGCTATGGCAGCATGCTAACATTGCTACAATATTAGCTGTAACATTAATGTTACAACAGATTTCATGCGCACACAGCGTTGCTAACATTTGTACAACACATTATGGAAAGCCTCTTAAGCTACAATACTTACACTTGGAGTTCAGCAAGATAATCTTCACAAGCAAACACAACTTGGTTTAGATAAAATTGTGGCTTCTTCTTGTTTGACAGCATTTGGCATCCAGCTTACGGACAATAAAAATAATAATAAAGCTCTGTGGCACAAAGGTGTTATTTATAGAAAGGCTGTAGAAACAAACAATACTTGCATCAATCTATTTTTCTATCATGGGATTTGTTTGCAACCTACCAGACTTATTTCTTGTGAGCAAAAAAATATTTGGTTACACTGAAATGTCATAATTTAGAATTACTGAACAATAAATTAAATTTATGATGTATCTAGAAAATCACTAAGTTTCTTCCAGCTAAGTGGGTGCACAGTACACCAGCCTCCAGTTTTCTTTCAGCTTATGTAATGTCTTTTGCACGAACAAATGACTATGCAGACAAGCGTACAAACACATACATCCAGCTCTATTTCCTTAAATCGCTAATTGTGTAAAATAAAGGAATAATCTCTTAGCTGCTCATTATGTGGTTTGCTTATTTCCGTCACCTCTGTTTATCAGTCACAGGGTGTTGTAGTGTCACCTCACTGTAAGGGAGGACAGTATTTAACTGGGCTCTGGAGAACAGTTAGAGTGTGGCTGATGTGAAGACTCAAGGCTGAATAAGAGACAATGACATTTTCCCTAATTTATTCATCTTAATTAATGAAAATTTCTTTACACACATGCTTGCATAGTTTTTTGACAGCCAAAAAAATATCAGTATCTTTTGAATGCTTTCTAGATTTCATCTGAAGTGACAGCTTTCTCCACATGCTATCAACTTTTGTGACAAAAATGCTGATTGCCTCTTATAGAGGAAGGCAGGGAGACTAGTAGAAAGACACAACACAGTGTCAAGCAGGCAGATGCACACACATACAGTACAGTAAAAGGACACACTTATCCTCACATACTGTGTGCCACTGTGCCAAAATCCCCCACTTCTGCCAAAACCACGCTCAGTTTTCAAAGGCAGGAGCTCTTTATCTGTTTGGCCTTGCACCCCATGGCAGGCTCAGTCTATCCTTATACTGAGGTTAATTAAGTGTGGATATAATCAAGGTCTGATCGTGTATTGATCCTCACTGTGGGACACCGGAGTGTTAAACAATGCTATCCCCTGGGCTTCGGTGCAGCAGCAGAGCCCATTCATCCTGCCTGTGAGCGAAGCCTGTGACTGCTGCTGAGTGGTGATTTGGTTTGGTGTGGGACAGTCTGGCTTATCTCGCCTGCCAGACAGCCGCGATTCAGCTGAGCCGTCCCAACTGACCCATTTTGCCCTCACTCACTTGTTTTCTTTTTTGTTAATAAAGTGGTCAGATAAGGTGGGAGCTTTATCTCATTACAAGCTCTGGGACACTCGCCACATTAAATGAACAAAAATGCAAATGCTTCCTCTGTTCATGGAGCCTGGAGAATAAAAAAAGGAGGAACCTACACAAATCTCACTATTATTATTTCATTATTCTCCTCTCTTTTTTTTCTATTCTGGCTATGGTGGCCATTGCACCATTTTTTAAGCATGCTCAGTGATAACTGCTTTGCACAATAGGCTGAATAGGCTCATGGATGGAACAGAGGAAAAACCGGAGCAGATAGGATGGAGCTTTGATGGATAAAGCCAACCCTCCTCCCCTTGTATCCCACAAATCAGTCTCCGCACTGCAAGGTGGGAAAACAGGGCAGAGGGTGAGATCGACAGAGGGGGCAGGGGTGGACAGATAGAGGGTAAAAGGGATAGAAAGGAGGGAACTGAGAGCTAAGGGGAGTGGAGTGAGAGACAGAGAGCTCTGTAAGTGCACCACGCTCTGATAACAGTAAAAGAATAAGGCCAGGGACTTCTCCATTATCTTTGTGTGCAGTGAGTGTTCATTGGGTGCTCCGATAGGATACAACACTGTACCCTGCGGGGCTAGAAGCATCATTGTGATGGTATTACTTCCATGGCCAGGACTCGGGAGAAGGGGCTGATTTTTTTGTTGCTGCCCCACAGAATGAAAGCGGGATGAGAATAAAGGAAAACTACAACAAATAGAGGGCTAGTTATGAGACTGCGTGTGCGTTTAGCATTTTAGATTCTAATAATTTTGCTAAAGACTTTTAATGGCCCATAAGTATGCAGTACGAGACTTTTTAATGAGATTATGAGGGCAGCAATATAGGCCCTGGTGAAGCAATTATTTTCTTGCTTTGAGAATGATCGCTCCCTCCCTTCGTATAATCTCCTCCTCTTTGTCTTTCTCACTCTCCAGCCATCATTTTTATCTTTTCTGTCTACTCTTATTATAATCACTGTTGATCTGTGAGCGGCCTAAGAGTGGCTGAGGGCAGCTATTATGAGTGTGTTAGAGGCATACATGGATACTAATCAAACTACAGGCGAGCTATGAGAGTAATTGCTCTGTGTGCTGGGGGTGAGGGGAGGAACTGCGCAGTAATTGTGATTGGATGTAATTAGTCTGCAACAAGCCTAATAAGGTAGCTGGACTTGGCATTGTCACTGACGCATGATTGGTGGGGATGAGATCGGTCACTTTTTCCCTGCAACATTAATAACTCAGCACTTATCATAGAAGGAACAAATCTTATATCATTATCCAGCTTTTTTAAAAAAAATTACGGTACATTGATCAAAAAATTCAATTCAGTTCAGTAACTAATGCCCAACTAATTAAATGTACTGAGCTACATTCTCCATTGTTGTGCCTTAAATACTCCAATAAACTATTAACTTTAAAAAGCTATAGTATGTCAGTGATCTTGAGTGATAGTGTTTTATCAGGTGGCAATTTCACGTTGAGCTGAAGCCAATGAACTGTGTTGCACCTGTGTTTTAAAAAAAAAAAAAAAAAATTCACCAACTTTCGTCCAGTTTCTGAGCAGCACATCCATATGGATCACAGACCTCTTAAGGACTGAGGGTGTTTGTCGTTTGAAGATTGAGTTAGTAGCATCCAGGCATTTAACCCTGCTGTGCATTCTGTCATGTCCACAACATGTCAAAAGCCATTAGCTTCCCTTTTCCACCTGAGGCAAGTGGCGAGGATCGAGTCCCAGTCATAAAACCCTCTTTCATTTGGATGAATGCTCTGGTCATGGCTAAAAAGGTCACCGCACATTATGCAAAAGGAGAGACAGGTTGAATTTGTCTTCTGTTTGTCCTGTCGCCCGGTCATTTTTATCCATGCTCACAGTCGAACACGTGTTTTTGATTTGCAGCTGCAGTTTCTACTCGAGAGGAGTAAGTGCTGCACTTGTTCCTACAATGATTTTGGCTTTTTGATACAAGCATTAACATACAAGAATGATGCAGAGCAGTCAAATAAAAGTCACACTCCCTTAATCCTCTATAGCTTTTGTCAAAGCCTTTTAAGCAGTTGAAAAGTTAACAATTTCAACAACACAAGCAATGACATTTAAATTCTTTCAGAGAGCCATCATACCACCAACATCTTGACATTTACAGAAACATACCAGTGTTGCTGAGTTGTTCCCACAGACACACTCTGTCTATGACTGTAATCAGTTACTGCTATACTATAAATGAAAGTACTGTTGCAAATATTCCCATCATATAATGTGGAACTTAATATATTGCTAAATACTCATTACACAGGGTGGTAATTAGTGGATTCATCTTTTACTGTCATGTAATAATTCTAATGTCTGTGTAAATGATAAGTGCTACATGAATGATAATGATTATCATTAGCAGTAACACTAATGACAAAGAAAACGAATCATGAAACATGAATCAAACAGCATCATGTTTTACCATGAGTAATTGTGGTGTGTGCTGTGAATTGATTTATATCGAACTGCATTGTCATGGTCAAACCAGATGCTAAGATGCTGCTGATAATTTGCTATTTAATTCTGAATGAGCAGCAGATTAATTCAGGTATTCATTTAGTTTGACTGTGTTATTACATGTCCCTCCACCCTGTCACCTTAATTCAATCAATCTACTGTATTGACAGGGAAATAAATACTGAACTGGCACACAATTACTTGCCACAATAAAAGTGGTAATTTGTCTGTTAATAGTCTATTGATCTGACTTGCTGTGAACACACACTGTAGGTGTATTATTTATGTATATGGGGATTTTAATGCACACTTGCAGACAGGGTGGGTGGTCTCACTTTAACGCAGTTTATATTTTAGGATATATTTTAAGTGCAACCTTTTTACATAGACAGAGGATGTTTAATAACTTTGATTAATGTAAATGATGAGAAAAACACTCCACAACACTGGTTTTGTTATTAACAGCTGCTGGAAACAGTAACATAAAAAAACAATTAAAGCACATGCCAAGTCAACATAAAAACATCCTAACCAATATGGTTTTAATAGTTGGTTTGATAAGTTCTCATTTTATGGCCTTTAAATGGCAGCAGATGTAGGTAAAGACAGAGTGGGTGACTCACCTGTGGGGTAGCGCTCAATGACTGGCAGGTCATCCACCTGCAGAGTGGCATTACCCCCACTCCTCGTAAACTTCACTATATGGTATTTTCCGTCATTTACAAATTTTGATGTCTCCTCAATGTTAATGTCATCTGTTCCGACATTAAATACAACGGCAATGTTTCCTTTTTCCTGAAAAGAGAAGAACACAAAAAAGAGACGTGGTTTAGTAATAACATAGTAACAGGAATCATGACTGTTATTACAGGTTATATTACATTATATATGACATTACATTTTTACTTAAATTGTAATTGCTTTTTGCACCTTACGTTATTGTTTATTTGAATTTTGTTCATCTATTAAAGGATAGCCCTAAATGACAGCATCAGTTATATAAATCCATAGTGTTTTGAGATATTATCTTATCATTAAAAATTATTTTGATTTATTATTTTTTAATTTTGTTTTATTACAGAAATCAGAAACAGTGTAGCATGTGACATGGGGGAAAAAAACAACCTTTTTTAGAGACATGCTTATGTGCTTTTTTTGAAAATATAGTTTATGTCAATTTGTAGTAACTTTGAGAAGACATAACACTAAAACTCCATCCACAACTTGGAAAAACAATAATTCAAACAGACAAACATAACAAACTTACTGCAATTTTTAATCAGAAAACCCTCTACATGTTTTTACTAAAAGGACTCTATAGAGCTATAATGAAACAGGAAAACATGAGGAAAATGTACATCGAGTCATTAATATAGCTTTTCTTCTGAGTATGTGGTGATGGTCCTACGGTGCCAACATCTGTCACCCATTAGAGCACGTGTTGCAAACCTTTTCCATGCCAAAGCCTCTAAAGAAAAACATTAGCTTACAGCCAGGTTCTTCATTTAGAAGGATTTCTTTAAAAACCCTTTGGAAAAACCCAATAATGTGCAAAAGTAAATCCATATATTATGTTTTTTGCTCACTCTTGCAAGACTTTCTAAAAAATGTATTTTTCGTGTGAGTTAGCAACAGCTAGCTAGATACATGGAAGCAAGCTAGCAAGCAAAACTGCAGGAACAGTGAAGCTCCATGGTACGCACAGACTGCTCAGTGTTTTAGGTGATGTATAATGTTTTGAATAAGAAAAATAAGTATGGCAAATAGTATTTGAATGAGTTATGGTAATGTATGTTTCCATTACACATGATAATGATAATAAATTCATTAGGGGTCCACAGGCACCCCCAGTGGTCTCCCATTATTTATTTATTCATTTATTTATTTTTTGTATTTTACATGCAGTTTGAAATATGTATATGTATTAAACTGCAAGCCCTGCTGGGATGATCATTAAGCAGATTAGTGTATGAATTATTGCCTTGAAATAACAGTGTTGTTCGTGAATATTTTTACAACACAAGTGCTGTGTATTTTGCCCTTTATTCTTTCATAACATCACTTAAACTACAAAGTTTATGTATGAGAGCATGTCTTCAAGCTGCAGTGTGCTGGACTTCTATGTGATGCTGTCATCTGGTTCTTTTAAGTGCCATAAACACTCACATGTGTTTGCCTCAGCAAACACATAACCACACAAACACACATGCACCCAGTCCTCTGCGAATCCCGTTCAAAATACCATAGACACACCCTCTTTTTTTCACTACAACACACCACAACAGCTTCAAAGCTCACTAAGAGGATATCACTGAATCTGTGTAGTTTGTGAGAGGCTGAATTATTAACTTGCACTGAAAACAGCCATCATTATTCAGAGATCATAAAAACATAAGCGTGGAAAAATAAAAAGAATGTCTCCAAGGAATTTGAAGCCAACTTAGCCTCAGTCTCCTCAGATCCACATGTGATGGGTATCTATTCTAATAAGCTCTTTTTCCAGTGGATGATCGAAGTCCCTGAATCCTGCTGCTTAATCCTGCTAAGATGAATGTTGGTGCAGCGTCTCTCCCTCTCTCTCTGCTTATGAGCTGCAGTGAAAGGAGCATCTGGTCGGAGGCTCAACCTACTGTAGCAGCGCAGCACTCTGCATGTCATTATCCAGTCAGCACAGCCAATACTACACTACATCTCTCTCCCAACTCTGCCATATGCATATGACTCTTTTTTTAAGACCCACCACCGCATATACATGCATACACACACACACTCACACACACAGAGCCCAGTTCTGCTCAAGTGCAAGATGAGCTGAGCATGTCTCAAGAGCCAGAAGCTAAAGTTCAATTAAAGCCATTTGTAATGTGTCACACCATGCTACCAAAACTAGGACAACTGGATGCTTTGTAATGCAATTTGAACAGATTATATAATCTAAAGCATTAAAGCTACAGTGCTAACACAATTTACTGACTCCTTGTGGGCATAAACACCGATCAGCAACGACTGAAAAGCACATGGCTTCAGTTCAGTGACTGCAGCCCGTGTCAGGTTTTCAGAACTGAATGGGCGAGGGGATGATCTGCAGACGCTGGAGTTGAAGTAAAACCTTGTGTTGGTTGTAATCTGTCATTTGAAGCGATTTAGCTGTTGAAACCTGTCAGCAAGCACCACAGAGACAGCAGTGCCCCAACAGGTCTACATGCAGCGATACCGTTAAATTATGTCACCATCAGACCACACACCAAGAGTCGCAAAAAAAAGAGCAAAAGTAAACATGAGACTTGCATCTGTGGTTGCAAAAAGGCAAGTTTCTTTTTTCAAGGACTACAATAGACCAAACACATTAATTGAAAACTTTTTTAGTACCACTGCTCCTGAAAAAAAGGAAAAAAGGACCAGCCCAATTAAAATCCTGCTTATTATAGCCTCCTTCAATTGACTTTTAATGTTCCCTACGGTCTCGTTAATAAATTTACTGCATTTAGTCACAATCTGCCAAGTCAAATTTCCATAGCATAGAAAAAGCCTTCTTCACTCAGAAGACTTAGCAGAGATGAAGAGTCAGATGAAAGGGGGAAACAGAGAAAGGACAAACACCAAACCATCAGATGCAGGGAGTCAGATATCAGATGAAAGATAGGAGCTAAATCTTCATGCTGAGAAAAACACAAAGTTAAATTTCTGACATGCTTACAGCCCATGTCTCTCCCACACTAACGTGATTAACTTTGACTGTTATTGCCTTTGCCTTCTGAGATAGGGCTGCTGTTGGCTTTAAATGCCAATATTTCTATATAATAATCCAATACTCTTTCAGCATTTCCTGAAATTCGATCTGCCTAGACAAATAGTTTCTCAGTTAGTCAAGCACTGAGGGGAGCCTAATCCTAGAGCTCTGATAGGGTGCAAGCTTATGTCAGAGAGTGATTGATAGCTGCTTACATAAACCAAGCCCATTACACCCTGTGCAATTTTAGGGCTGCTCACTCGGTAAGCGCTGCTCCCTGCAGGGCTGCCCCCCTGGGATCATACTGTACGGTGCACACATACCGCACCCGAAGAACTCAGCCCTGCCTGACACTCTGCACACTGCCTTGATTAATTGCTCATCAAGCTGCAATAGAGTTTAATTAACTGATGAAGTTGATCCACCATTCTCCTCTAATCTGCTCTTTTTTTATGCTTCTCATCCTTGCAGCTGGAGGGTGGAGTATCTGCAGCAATACTCAGGGTGTCAGTTTCTCGTTAAAACTCTCCATCTGCACTCATTATACAACCATAGAGATGCTTGTTTTACTTGCAATAAAGCTGCAAACAGCCTCTGCAGACTGAGCGTTTTTTTTTCCCTGTAATAATTAGTAACACCGTAAAGAATTGTTTCATTTTCTCTGTGTCAACAAAACCACGTCTGAATAAGTGTTAAATGCGTCATGTCATTCAAAAGAATTCCCTTAATGACAGCCAAAGGTTGTAAAATATTGATAAAACTTAAAACTGTCATCAAATGTGTTCCCATATATAATAAATCAATTAATAAATAAACCATAATTTGCGCTGTGTTTTTGTTAAAAGAGTATGGTATGTAGTACAATCTGCTTGAGGGTCAAACAGACCAAGGGCAAAACAGGAACACACCAAGCTGAAATGATCCGCTTGTAACAGTTTACCACAGTGGGCTTATTTTCCCCAGCCCATGCAAAGGCAACGTTAAAAAAAAAAGAAAGGAAGCAAGGACGTGTTATTTGAGATGGTGTCGGGCCTCCTCCTTTCCAATCTCTGCGAAAAAAACAACAACATAAAAACGAACACCACGGCGTGGGCTATCCAAATCTTCGGCTTGTTTATGAGTCATTCATGTTGACAACCATTGTGCACACGTCAGATTTCATATCTCGCAAGTCGTACGCCACAGGAATGCAGCACATCTCCCTCCAGTGCACATGTCTGCAAGGGGTCTGTTGGCAGGTGGGAGAGCACCTCCGTCATCCCTTCAGTGTGTGTTTTGTGTGTGTCTTTCTCAGAGTGTGCATGGTAAGTAGATATCGCGTTCTTACTGTAGAAGCTAAATGTCTTAATGTAGCTGAGACAAGCAGACTGTACTGTTCACCTTATCTTTTAATTACCTCTGACAGTCTCTTGCCTCCCCTCAACCTTTTTTTTTTTTTTTTTTTAAGCAAAGCTTGGTTAATGAAATTACAGACATAATGGAATTAGGAGAAAGAAAATGTTTTGTCTTTTTTCTTTCCAGCATGTGGCTCATATACCGTTCATTATGCCGTAATGCATTTATACACCTGAGATTACGGGTATGTAAACATGTGTATATGCAATCATACACACATAATTTCCTTACAGTGTAGTAACCTCATAACAAACCTGGAGGCAGAATGAAAGCACTACTACAGCATAGCAGAAAATGAAATTTCAGCCTCATAAGAGCCCCATAAGATACATTAACATCTAATATCACTTACAATTTAATGATGTTATGGATGGTGACAGACCTACACACACTCTGTATGTCTCTAAGGGCTTGAAACCCATAGGTTTTATTTCACATTGTAGCAGTAAAAACCAAACTTCATCTATTGTGTAAATGTAAAATGCTGTTAAAAACACAGTTTCATGCTTTAATACCAGACCACATACTGAAAAAAAAACAAAAACTCAAAATTGGCAAAAAGATTTGTGAAAGACATATTAATGCATTGGTCTCTACCTAATTTCTATCCACACTGCGTATAAAGGTACACTTGTGCATAAGGTTCATTATCACTGTGTGACATGTAGGTGCAATTATGCTGATTAAAACATGACTAATGCTGTCAAGCCTTGGCACACACATTAACACCATATGGCATGACTGTAAACAACTGAGTCCCAGCATATTGCTCTTTTTGTACACAGAGGTGAGCAAAAAGCTGTTAGACAGAGAGACCTTGACACCGTTTTGTGGATACTGTTTACTTTCTGCCATTTTCATGATGTATCTTCATGATAAACCATTTGTGAAATGGCGGTCAAGATATTTGACCTCTCTTTTTTGCTTAAGAGCTTCCTGACACTAGCAGGATTCAGGGTACTTATTTTTTTACTCTTCTTACATCTAATCATTGTTGCATTACTACAAAAGTCAGACAGTCAAGAATACTTGAGACATGCAGCCCTGTTTTAATTGTGGTCAAGAAATATCAGACAGTAACCTACATTCATAGATGTATTCATCATGGGATAATTGAAAATGCAACCATGTTTTTGGAGGATTTAAGTGCAATATACAACTTGCATAGAATAAAGATATTGTAATGTATCCTCCTGCTTAACAGTGCAATTACTTAAAAGAGTCATGCCCAATTAAGCCTGCATGGTACTTCTTCATAATATTGTGGTAGTGGGAACTACTGTCTTGATACCTATCTTTTCTCACTGTAAAAATGCTTGCTAAAAGCGTAGAGACAGACTATGTTTAGATTCTGAGCTGCGCGTTAGTCTCCTTTCGAAATGTTCTAAAACATGAAACAAAGTTGTCGACAATATCTCCCCTCCCTCTCCTTCATTTCAGCTTTGCCCTGGAGCATTTCCAGTGTGGTGAGGTATAAGTTGTGTTTGCTGGGAGCTCAGCTTATTTGAAAATCAAGTCCGCCGGCTAAAGTGCCTAATTATCTGTGAAGTTGGCTTGAAATTGTTTCCATTGCTGGGAGACTCTATCAAGTGGCTTTCTACAGGAGAGCTTCATCAAATACCTCGAGTTAATAAATCATCAAGCCAGCCACAGCAGCTGCTCAAAGGAGGGCGCAAAGAGAATAACAGCAGACGTTTGGCTACTGTAGCATTAAAAGGAATGCAATATGACAACACTGATTTATGCTTATTTATAATGTAGTGCCGTCTTTGTGATATGTAGTGAGGAAACATACATGCCCACGGAGTATTTTTACACACGAGGAATTATTTTGTTGAAAAAACAGCTTTCTAGTCATTAGTGGTGCAAGAGCAGTGGAGTTCAGAAGTTTAGGTTCAGCTGGAAGTGACAGCAGTATCCGTAATGGGAGCTGGACAGTGGGACTTTTCAAAAGGTACTGCTTGTTTTTTTTTTTTTCTGAAATGACATTTGCTGTCTGTCTAAACTCTTTCTCTTGGTCCATCTTTGGCTCGTCTGTGACACATTCCATCAAGAGAGGTCAACAGATATCTGAAATTTCGTTCTCTCTCGCTCAAAGAAATCAATTCGGGTTTCAGGTGATTCTCCTGTCTGTCCACTTGTGACAGCTGGCGCGCAGTCAGGGGTGAGTCGACCTTCATCTCTGTCCTCTCTCCGTCAGGACTTCCCGTGTCCCCCTGAGCATACTCAGAGTCCAGCTCACTTCATCTGTGCAATTCACGCAGCACGGCTTTCTGGCTAAATAAGATCAAATATAGCTGAGCGTTCGGGGGAGAATGGGGATGGTGCAATCACCTTAGAAAGAAATGCGGGGAAAAATAGCGAGCTCAGGTAGAGCTGGGGACATCTGCCTGAAGCCAGCGAACATATGCTGTGACTGACCCATAATCCTCAGAACGAGACTTCTAGACACTCAACATGATAAGAATACACATCATGACAAACATTAGGTTGTGTCTACTTGGATTATCTCTAATTCAGGAGAGCAAAAGCAGATGAGTAAGTCCTGCATGTCAAAATTTGACAGAATTCAACAGTGACACTTAGAAAATATATATATATTTTTAAAAGGTTTTTCCTGAACCAGGCTTGTTGTGATCACGAGATCTTCTCATAAATGTACAATCCCTTACTGTTCTACTGATGTGTTTTCTCGATATATAAGGTTGGCTTGTAACTATGTGACAGGTTAGACAATCTTGTTCGAGGAGTCACACACATTTCAACGCCGTTCAACTAAATTATGTCACACACATTTCAACGCCGTTCAACTAAATTATGTCACATTACTATAATTACGGCATTGTGTTCATAACTGTGTAATTATCTGGATGACTGATATAAAATGAACTCATTGCAGAGATGTGTAATCTTGACCATCGAAGAAGATTTGAGGCCATAAACTTGTAAATATGAGCAGAAATGGCCATAACAGGGTACAGCCAATGACTACTTTCTTGGAGAGCAGACACTCATTCTGACTATAAAGAGCCATAAAGCATTTAAACTCTCAACTGTTCTCATTTTTCTCTTAGCTCCACTTTCATCTCAGTTTGAAAGAAAAAATGCCATCTGGAACTAAAGCAACCAGCAAAGCTTGAGTCTGTCCTTATATCACATCAGTCATACTGTTGGACTAAAAGAGACAGACTCCCAGACTAAAGTAAAGTAAAATAGGTTTTAACAAATTCAGTTTTGGACTGTAAACAACGCTGCAGCTACAGCTTATGTTCAAGGCAATGACAATTTATTTGTCTAAAAAAGAAGAAAAAAAAAGAAGCTGTAAATCTGAAACCATGGTCACCTCTGCAAACTGAAGTTTTAGTTTGAAAATGGAGGCCAGTCTTGAAAAACACTGCTTTGTTTTCTGCATTAAAAAAACAAACAAACAAAAAAACGCTTCAGCTGATGATATTATTATTCTTAATAATATTTAGGATATGCATTTCTGCTGTTAGTCATGTCATTAGTGGTACTAGCAACTTTTCAATTAATTGAGGATCAAGTTACCAACCCTGCCCTCGCAAATCGAAGCAATTTATGTTGAGCTAATTATTTAAACGGCTGCACAGAGGGAAAAATATCTACAACAATGGATATTGATGGCAATCAAACGCAGAAAATGTACAACTGATTAAAATCTTTATGGATGAAATAACAGCAGAGCAGAGAGAGAGAGAGTGTATTTAAAAATATGAGAGATTGGCAATATTGTCTGTATTTTCTGCATTCTTGTCCATAATTATCCATATAAAGAGACCCTCAAAGCATTTCTTAAGCAAGTATGAAGGAACACTTGGAAAAATATTTAGTCATTTTTGTTACAGTGGCCTTTTGCAACTTCAAAATGTAAGAATGTCCAATTATTTATAATGTTGCTCTTCCTTTTATGACAGAATTATAGTCAATTATCAAAAAAGTTTTGCTTTGAGATTATGAATCTTGAATTAAGCTTACTACTTGTCTCTGTTGACTAACCAGGAAAAAGCAAAACAACAAAAACAACAACAGAAAACTTAAAGTTGAACCCCCTTGACGTGGAAATCATTTTTACTTTGATGATAGGCTGTGACGAAAATAACTTTAAGGTGTGTAGGCTTTTCTGAAAGTTCCTGATAAAGTGCTTAAGACAGCATGCAAGGAAATAAGTATATAGAGATACTGCAAGGAGGAAAATCTGCCCTCCATGGCTCCAGTGTTGCTCCATGAGGAGGGGACATGGGGCGGTGGGGTCACAAGTTGAAAGGGTTTGAGGTGAGTTCATCACATCACAGCACAGCATCCTGGCAGACCTCAACAAAGGAGCAACTTAAACTGCTTTCACCTAAATCTGCACACCTCCTGAGTCACCCCTCTTACAAAAGTATCACTTTTACTTTGCGTTCCTCATACACTTTCCTATCTACCAGAACCTCTACAACCAGCACAGCTACTACTGTTTTTTAAGAGGTGGAAAAGTTTGTTTTTGCTGTTTTTTAGACTGATGGTCTGCATGATAAAAATATCAGTGCTCTAAAAACTTTGTAGATCTATATGTCCCATTACAGGTCCTTCAAAATAAGATTATCATGTTGTTGAATCCAAAGCAGTGGATTTCATCCAGCCGCCTGTGACACCATCATTAACTGGTATATTTAAGCTATCTTATGTTTGGCACCAGAAATGAGAAACTGAAACTGTTACATCTTCAGTACAAATTAATTTTAAAGCCTTCTGTTTTTAGTTAAGTTAGAAATAGTCTCTGAAAGTGATAATGGCTTACTGAAGCTACAAAATCACCGAATGATCAGGATTTTGATTAGTAACACTCCTTTTCAATCAACCAGATTTATATGTATGAAATCTGCTGCATAGCTGACACTAACGTGACCTTGACAGACAGTTTATTACAAAACTTTTTGAACTTTTACAAATATTGAAAGGGAACAATGTTTCGCTCACGTCCAAACATAATTATTTGTTGGAGCAGCTCTGTTTCTGAGTCCCACAACATGCACCTATTTATCTTGTCGAGACATTCATGAGGAGCAATTTAGAAGCTTTCATTTTCCAGCGCACGAATGTTGAATCCTTGTTTGTGCTACAAAAACATTCACTAATCATTTGCTATTCATCGAGCAAACTGTCTATAAACCTCAGTGTAAATGAGGGGAAGATATGGAATGCAATTACAGTAATTATCATTAGTATTGCAGTCAGACACAAGTGTGATTCATGCTATCTTTGTTTAGCGTGAGAAGAAAAGAAACATCTCTAGCCATGTAGATTATAGACTGTAGGCTTGTGATATTTGCAGGGTCTTGTCATAGAAAAGTTTGGGAGTCCCTGGTCAAGAATAAAAAAAATTCTTCAGTTGGACACAAATGACAGCCTCTTCCGACGAGGTTGTTTACACATGTGGAAGCAAAATGTTATGTCCACTCCCAAACAAAGAAAATGGTCACAGACTTGTGTTTGGCCAACAGCTGTTATTCAGCTGGATGGAGTGTTTTGGAGCGCAGTTCTCCTGGAGCACTTGTTTCTAATACTTCCACAGAACTGAGAAACTGCCAAGCTTTACAGTGGCCATCATCAATCAAGAGGTTTTAAAGGATGCAACAAGCAATTTCATGGATGACTTTTTTCAACTTCTCCAACATTACTCCCCATCATCCCCATGTGTGACTGTGCCATTTTTTTTTCTCTCCACACAACCTCGGTTCTCTTTGATTCCAACACTGTGGACAAAAAGAATCTCTCAGTGCCCTCTCGCTTATTCATATCTGTTGACTTTTAGTGCTAACGTAGCTTAAACTGATTTTGGAGTTCTCACACTGAAGATGAATACATGCACATTGAATAGATGTGGAACAAGAGGTGTTAAGTTATGACAAGGCTTTACTTAAACCTCAGAGAAACGAACCTCATCCTAGATTTTTCAGATAAAGGAGGACTCTGGTTGCTTTCACAATATTTCAAAAAATGTAATTCCACACTCTGTTGTAGCAGCTCTCGGGCCCTATTTTTATTTTGAACAATGCCCAGTAGATTAAGGGATTTAGTGATTGTGAGGCAGCTAAGGAAAAAAAGAGGGAAGATACAGTTGCCATATTTGTGATACAGATTCAAGCCTCTCTGTATGCCTGCAAGCTTGCGTATTCCTTACAGCAAGCGGGTGAGGTTAGATCCTTTTACCTCAATCAATCAAAGCTGAGTACATGAATGGATGTGCTATGAATTGTTAGTGAGAGAGCTGAACATATGTCTTTGACAGAAAAAAAAAATCACAGCAAGAAATGGAAAAGTACAGAACTGGGCTACAGTGTTTAAACAGAAAACAAGCACTTTGAGTTTAATTCCAGTCCATACTTTTGGCCTGGCCTTATTCCTGAATCGTTGAATAATGACGCTTTATTACGGCCACACACATCTTGCACAGGTTCACAAGGTACCCGTGAGTGTCTGTATGAGATGCATGAGATGTATGAGGTGGAGTTCTGGTCCTATGTGAAAAAAAGTGTGAAACCAACAATCTTCTCCTGAATCTAACTAAACAGCCTTTGTGCCTTAATAGGCCTGCACAATTAGGAGAAATTGTATTGAAATCGCAGTATGAACTACTGCTATTTTTAAATCACAGGGGGTGCAGTGTTTGTTTAAAGAGAAATGTATGTGTCAAAATACAATTTAATTCAAAAATTGCAGAGCTGTCCTGGCTTATTTTTCTACAGACTTAGGAAAACATTTTTGTTTGGTGCAGATTCCTGCAAAAAATCACACCACAATCATCTTGATATGTTTTTCAATGAAAATGAAAATCACTGTGTCAGAATTATCATTCCCTTAAATATGGAAAATCATATCACAATCGCAATATAAGTCCAAACAAACACAATTAGTTATGTTTTCAAAACCGTGCAGCCCAAACTATGAATATCTTATAACATGAATCTTGTGAAAAAAGGCTTTTTTGGTTTACAGATGCTAGAGGTCGCTTTATGTGTCAGTGTGAGATAAGGGGTGTGACGAAAGCGGCCACCTGGAAATGAAAATGGGCTGATATTTGTGACTGCAGCTGTCTCCCAGGGACACTTTTTGGCCATAACAAAAATCATTTAACAGCAGCAGCCAGACAAATAGGACAGTGCTGACCCACTTCACACAAAAATTGGGGATTTGCCATCAACCAAATAGATACCACATTCAAATTCAAGGAATAACTGTGGAAATGTGTGATTTCTGCAGCAAGTGGAATATTTATTGAATTGCTGTTTTTGCCTGTTTATTCTCAGACAGTCTTTAAATGCCTGGCCATATCTTTTCAAAACACAAGTGAGTCTGATATTCACACACAGCACCCTAAGGAGATACTATGCGATCATTGTCTTTATCCTTAAGTCCAGCAGCCATTTTTGAGTGAAACCATACCCCGCATCTTTGTGCTGATCGATGCTTCCGTATACCGCAGATGACGGTTAGGCAACAGTAACTTTACTGGAACCAGGAGTATTAGAAAATATATTGGGTGTTAGTTTGTTTTGATGTGCTTTTTGGCTGTCTTTCTGCACTGACATCTAATTTCTGTTGAGGCTGTTGAGCATACAGTTGAGTGATCACTAAAGACAGAAATGATTTTCTCATTTGGAGCACACAAAAGCTGCTCTACCATAACTTAATGACCTTCTGCAGTTGGCCAATCACGGGCATCCACTGAACATCACCTCAGTAGCAAGCCAGTCTTCATATCTGCTGGGCTGGACTGTCAGTTTCAACAAGAAATGCTAACGTGCCAAGAGCCATAAGCTTCTGTGTTTTCAGATAAGAATCTCTTATCATATTATGTCTGATGATTAAAACTAAGCAAGTTTCAAGTGGAACACTTTGTTGCAGGTTTTCACAAGCTGAGTGAGTAGCCATCAACAGCTGCCAGCTGCCTCTACTCAACCTGCAATAATTTCAAATTCACCTCTCTTCTCTGTCTTATATCAGCCTGACATTATGGTGTCGAAGAAAATGCCTGTCAGGGCCACAGAGCAAGGTGACAATTTTCGCCAGGAGCCGTCATTATAAGCCAACTGAGTCAGTCTTGAACCCTGATACATTTTCGCAAAATGGCAGCAGCAGCAGTACTTTTCTTTTTCTTTTCCGTTCTCCAAATTAACACACTCCCTTTGCAATCATGAGCAATGATTTAAATTGATCTCAATCATCTAAATCAACGATGAGACGCCACAACTGTATATTAATTTTTTTTTCTTCGATTTGAGGATTGCAATAAATGCGTCATCCAGCCCACTCAATTTCAGGATTTTGCCCAATTATTCTCACTTGTCATTTATTGTGAATGCAGTAAGGAACACCTGCTCAGGGATAAATGGTGTAGGGTGAAAATCTGCCTGTGGACACACTGACATTGGTGCTGACAGCCCTTCTTGAAGGTGATGACAAGCAGACACCAAGTGACAGATATTTGGATGTTTGGCATCTCTGTGGAGCTGAGCAGGCACTTTCATCGTAGTTCATTGTGTTTTGATGCAGCAACGTCCCTGCTTCCCCTCCCTCTCTATATTGTGATGCTACAGCATGTTGTACATAAAAGCTGAGCTGGACAAAAAGTGAGCAGTGCAGAGAGATGATCCCCACCTTTTTTAACTACACTTTCCCTGTTTGTTGTTGCCTTAAATTATTTGTAGCGGTGATCGATTGATGCTGTACAATGGTAGCTACTGGTGGCAACACAATGGCACTGAATGGCTAACTAGCTCCCCTGAGAAATGGCTGTTCGTGCCACTGGCTCATTCATCTTCACACACAGCCCGCACTGGTTATTTGATATTCATCAATTGATTATCATTAGAGGGACTGAACTTTGTAACTCTGCACCGTGTAGCGATTGAATGGTTAACTAGCCGATGTATTGACACATTTTAATTGTTGTTCTATGAGGAAGCCAATTAAATTGTCTAATGAGAAGAAACTGATTAAGGCATGCTCTTGGGTTGCATCAACAAAAAATTGATGGAAGAAAAGAGTGTGTTCTTGTGGGTGCAGTTGTTTATTTTTGAGATTCTTTAGCATCCCCTAATGAGACGATGTCACCTTGCCAGTGACTTTGTTTGAAAGATGTTTTATATTTTAGGATTCTGTAACTGATTTTCTCAGATTTTGACACAGTCTTCACTCCAATCTGAAGTGTCTAGGCATAATGAAACTGACCAGGGCGATTTTGCAGACTCCTCTGGCTTTCCCATTTTACAACTGTACATACCCTCTGTTTCTCTGCAAATGGTGGCCTGGTTTCTGGGCTGCTGCCTATGACACATAAAGGAGCTGCTCCTGCTGGTGGGAAAATTAGAACAAGGCAGTCAGGTGTTACCACAGTACACCTTAAAACCTGCCAGATAGAAAGCACGGCACTTTTGATTTGGCCTCTCCAGCAGCTGGGGCCAGAATGTGGGGAATAGGCAATCTGCTGATACCTTGTTTTTCCCTCACAGTTAACCTAATTTTTTGCACGTAGGGCAAATCCTTCTACCTGTCCAGAGATAGGGAGTTCAGTCTGCTGAAAGAGCAGGCTTTGTTTGACTCCCCCCTGGGCCTGCTGACACCTCTAACTTCAAAGTGCCACCCAGACTTGTAGGTTATAACCACCACGGCCTCACTGACGAAAGTAAATTATTCAGACCTCTGTCACCTTTTACTTAAAGCTAATTAGTGGCACTGAGAAAATACAGTAGAGCCTAGTGGCCTCCTAACTAAACATCCTTTCAAATGTAGTAGTTAGTTTCATTTGTTTTCAATTGAGAGTTTTAAGAGGGGCCTTGATCCACACAATTTTCATCCCCATTTCATCATGAATATGTAAACTGCAGCTATTTCTCTGATAAAACATGATCCGTAGGGGCCAAGGCAATGTGATGAAGACTTGTGTCAGGCCAAGTGAGCTGGAACTGATGGTGCACATAATTAATGGTCTGAAATAGACTGAGAATTAGTGCTGGGCTGGGATGTTAATTGACTATGATACTTGGGCTGGTGCCTCTCAGCCCGAGGCTCTTACTCTTTCCCCCCATCACTTTGCTCGATTTTCACTGTGTCCTATTTCTTCCACTCCTCGCTTTGCTTTCTCCTGATTTCGCCTCCTACTCAATTCCCCTCTCCCTTTTTCAATCTCATTTTCCATGTTTCTTATCCTTTCCTTGTCAGTCTCCTTTACCTTGAAGGTATCTGGGACTTCAAAAACAGAGAGGGAAAGACATGTGATGTACACTTCTCATGTTGAAGCTGCCACCTACACAAACTTTGCAAGCCTTGGTTGTCTCAGGACAGAGGTGTCTCTGTAATGACGCCAGAGTTGCGACACAAGCCTTTCTACCACGCATGCACACATGCAATGAGAGAGCTGCGAGTTTATAATCAATTGTTACTTTGGTATTGTCTTAATATTACCTGTTTAGCATCCTCCTCCATAATTCATCTGCTTAAATAGATGACCTGTGCAGCTCTGGATAAAGAGTGTGGGAAAGGTTGTGTACTTTGATGGAAAAGCAAACAAACAAGGTCATAAATAAGCTTGTTCCAGCATTTTCTTCTAAGCTTCTATTTCTTCTTTCACAAACACTTTTCTTTGTACGTTAGGCTAAAAAAGAAAAAAAATGGTCTACACAATCTACTTCAGTCAGCCCCAGTGATACCATAACTTAAGTCTTTTCTCAGAGCAAAACACTCTTAAAACTCAATAGCATCTCATCTAGTCTAGCATTACAAATTACACCAACAAAACACAGTAGATCTTTGGAGGGACATTCAGGCAATTTAGTATTGCATCTTATAAGTTGGGGTGTTATCCATAACAAACAAAAAACAAAAGACAAAGACAAAACCAAGACTTTTGCTAAATTTGTCATCATTCAACCAATGCTAATTATCATTCAATAATAATGCATAATACATTCCCTATCTGGTAAAAGCCCACATCTTTTAAACTTCCATTCTATGTTTGTAACGAAGACTTTATTTTTAAAATGTGTGTTCTTTAAGTCCAAGCCAAGAATTACTAACCCTGCAGACATCATCAAAGTTGTTTTTTTCCCCAAAGTTTCATTGGCAGCCACATCAGACATGAACAAATGTAATCAAACATAACACATCTGTAACCTATAAAAAAAAAGAAGCAGAAATTTATCTGAAATGAGTACAGCCATCTAGTGCTGGTAACGTAGTCTAGAACCACAGTGTTCAAGGCCCCTTTTTTTTGGCATCAACTAACTACAACCAAACTTACTAGAGAAACACTTGAAACACAATGAGAAACAATGAAACACTTGAACATACAGCAGGTTTGACAAGAGCTACCTGAAATGTTTCATTTTTGTGGAGCTGTCAAGTTGACCATCTTTTTACGGTCAATGACCGTAACTCTTGCTACAGTCCTTTTTTAAAGACAACACATTCACTCATGGCCCATCCTTTTTAGCTCAACTCTTCATGATGTTAAAAAGATTAACAATCTAATTAAAAGTTATTTTACTTTTTCTAATTAGCATGGCTAAGGAGGACTCAGAACTGCAGTATTGTGAGCTGGCAGCAATAAATAGAAATGAGAAGCAACTGACATTTTTCCAAATTTAAAAAAAAAGGAACAAAAAAAAAAGAAAGCACAGAAAGTGAATGACCCTTAAATAAAGGTAAATAAATTGTATGGGGAATACAATACTTGTGTGACAGTAGCATCTCTATTTGGGATTACTGATTTTACATCAAACAGCATTTATTTTAAAAAAAAGAATTAAAAGAGGAAAGTTGAACCCTGTGTGTTTTGTAATCTTTCTAAAAAATTTAAAATAAAAATAATATATATATTTTTGTATTTGTATGATACTGTACACATTCAATTCAATATTACCAGAGCAATCCTAGCTGCCATCACCACCACACCCAAACAGAAAATACAGCTTGGCTGAAGTAGTTCAATAGAAAATCAGACACTGCCAAAGCTTCTCAACCATCATTAATCTCCTGCCCAAGCGCCTGACTCACAGGGAGTGACTGGTGATGGAGAGGAGAGTGAATGAGGGAAGTGAAGAAGAGAAAAAGAGTATGGCAATTCAAAGCGAGGTAAGAAAGATGAAAAACTCGATTACAGACGAGAGAAAGTGGAAAAGTATAAAGGAGGTGGACTTAAATTGAAGCTAAAGAGAAAAGGAATTCAGGGTATTAAGGCAAACAGCAGGAGTTTGTCGATTGGGAAATGGCTGGACTGAAGGTATGAGGCCGGCCTCATCACTCCATCAGAGATTACATCGTGTCCCGATGTCTGGCTGTCCAAACGCAGATAGCAATCACAGTCATCCCAACAACCCCCCCCCACACACACACACACACCACCACCACCCCCCCCACCCCACCCCCCCCAATCACAACCCATTACTCT
>JAQLOL010000003.1:10770234-10781567 GCA_029783665.1 Naso thynnoides
TAAAAGCAATCGTACTGTTATAATTAAAATATGTCTATTATTGTGCAATAGGAAAATCGCCCTAATTAGATAATTGTTTCATGAAATTGAGCACCACAGAGAAACTCTAGTACTCTAAAGTGGGATAGCAGCTCTGCCTTTTTTAAATACATTTTTTTAATGATCTTAACTGTTATATTTTGATTTGCACAAATGTTTTGCCTTTTTTTTATTTTAAATTATAATGCTATTTTTTAATACAGAGTATAATAACACGCCCACTTAAAGCACAATGGAAATGCAGGTTTCCTGCCTGCAATGACACAGTTGTTGCTCCCCAACCCTCACTCCCCTTACTTGCTGAATTTGGTTCTGTCTGTTTGGTCTTTGTTTTGTAGCCATAGACTCAAATCTGTCTCACGTGTTCATGAGGATCAGGAGTTGAAACTTGGAGTAATTTCAAATGAGCACTATAGCTTGCAACTGCTACATGCACTTTACTGTGCAGGGCTCATTTCATTAGCAACAGGAGCAGTCTCAACAGTTTATTGAATGTGAATTGTATCCCGGTTTTAAGATCTGGAAAAAATGACGTCAAGCAGCACCTGAAGAGAAACAATACATGCCAGGGATTACACTCTGCGTCTCATTAAAGATTCATGAGTTGCCAACAGCTATCTTATCCTTAAAAAGAATTCTACCCAAAGACAAGTTGCTGTCCAGATCATAATGAGAATAGCCAAAACAGAGGAGAAACTGTCGTCTTCAGTTGTCCGATTCTCACCATATGCTGCTGCTCCTGTCGGCATATTTGCTGCTTAAGAGAGAGCCAATTTATTTCCCCAGAAGGATGGACTACTTGTGACATTTGGCAATGGAGCATCAGACGTCTCATCCAGCTGTTCCAGACACAGACACACACACACACAAACACACTGAGGAGGGGGCAGGGGTTGGCGTAGTCACCATAGACGCTTTTAATAGGCTAAGTAGGCTGACTTACAACTGCTACATTTTAATGTGTAATGATCTGTGGTGGTCTGGATATAACCACTCCCACCCACCTATGTTCTGGCACCAGTGAACATGCACACATCAAAAAACACGCACATACAGCCAGAACTGGTGTGTTCCAATATCCTATTGCATCCATTCTTCAAATAAACACTTCCATTATTGCTTTCCTCTGTGATCTTGCATTTGGTTCAATGGCCCCCACAATATTTACCGTACAGCCAGGAATTGTTTCTCAACGCTACTCAAAGCAATAGGCTGTTTTGCCAGAAGCTATTAGGGAATGATCTGTTTTCACCGTGAAAACATGGGCTTCAAGGATGCCGATTCGAATCACAAAGTACATATGAGAGATTTCCAATTCATTGCATTGTACTGACAAAAGGGCTCTTCCATTCAGAAAGGATGAGGGACAATTACGTTCCATTCATTTGGTGCATTGGAAATTGTTGAGCAAATTAGAATTTTCAGCGGAGATGCTTTCAGTTTTCAGAACAGAGCATCCCTTGCCTGCACAGATACAGCTTTTCTTTTTCCTCTGAGCAATTGATACGCATATAATACCAGCCGCCCTCCTATCATACCTTACTATTCCTGATGACATTGATTTGACATTTCACCCTATGAATATCAATAGAGTTGAATTGTTTTTTTTTTTGCTGAAATGAGAGCGAAGCATGGGTAGCAAGGAGCAAAACTAAATGCATCTTCCTCCTATGCCAGTTTGTGCACTTTTAAATGTCCTACCGAGCATGTACTCAGGCATGCAGAAGACTTTCTGTCGGTGTGTGTGTGCACAGGGTGGTTGGTGCACTGCCCCGATGGAGGGGTCAGGGCTAAAATGAGCAGGGAATCTAGAAACAGGGCTGTATGAATTTTAAAATGGGATGGTCAGGCCAGGCTTTCTGCATGCAAGTCTAATAAAATGCATCCATTAGCAGAGCCATCCAGGTGTAACGTAGCCATGAAGGCTGGATATCCAAGTAGAGGGGAAGCGCTAGAGCCTTGTTATGGCAAACCCACTCTACCAAGCATTAATGCATGTGATGGCTCAATAGACTCTTTATGCCTCTGTGTGTATGTGGGCATGCATTTGTAGAGAGAAAAGGTCGAAAGAGGTAAATTTGTGTGTGGCACAGATGATTTGCACAGAGAAATGCGTCGCTATCAGTGAGGGAGCTGAAGGCGGGCCTGCACATGCGTGTGCTTCAATTTCCATACATAGCTATGGGCATTCTCTCATGTGATGTAATCATTTTATCATGGTAATGGAAATTGGATTTAATTTTCTCCTTTCAGCGCCTGCACATTGATTCATTCTCACTTCGGCTTGGAGGGGAAAACTGACGGTAACTGATTCCTTGCTGACTGCCCCTCATCCAGTCCATAAACACAGATCTCAACTTTCTGTGTAATTAAAAACAATAATTCACTACAGGTCATTATGTGATGCTAATTAAGCTGAGCTGACAGAGCAAGGTGTGTGTGTGTGTGTGTTGGGGGGCAGTTACAGCAGATATATTGCTTTGTAGTCATTACACAGACAATGTGGATTGCATGTAGGGGTCAGTTATTTTATTTGTCCCTCGCAGAGAAAGCTGCTTAAAGATTCATGAAAAGATGAAGGACAGACCTGGACTACTGCTGAGAAGTACATGCAAACTGCCTAGGTGCTTTAAGCCTCACAATTGTTTTGTTTCCCCAAAAACATTTCTTCAATGAAAACCTGCAACACAAGGAGCTCTGCGGTAATATTTAAACATTGAAACTGGCTGAGGAAAACATCACGTAACAGCTCTCTCCCTCTCACATTACTACTCCTTCACCCTTTGACAAGGAGCTAGAAGTGCAATTTTGTACATCCGCCCAGCAGATCAAAGTGCTACCATGTTCTAATGGCTGCCACCCACCCACCAGCCTCTCCAGTGGAAGAGCACCATCAGCAGAGTGCGTCTAAGAACAGCCAAGACAGCCTGATTAATCTTCTAATAGTTCCAGAGAGATAAAGACAGATACTGTAGACGGAGCGGGAACAAGACAGAAAGTTGCACCGCATGTTCCAGTGGAGAAAGTGAAAAGAAGACAAGCAACTGGGGGGGGCTGATGAAGATGGCTACAGTTTGTCTTTTTGTGACTCTTACACATTTAAGCCTTTGAAATGACAAAGCTTCTCTGCAAGATGGCTGCCCTGCTGCACGATTATTGCCTGCCTTCCTGTCTAACTTGTCTCTCTTTGACATAGTCCTCAGTCTTCTTGACAAGATGATAATAACCATCAAACAGATTCCAGAAATATGTGAAATAAGGATCAGAAAACAAGATAAAAGGGACGTTATTGCCAATGCTTTTGGGGGAAGGGGACATGTCTGTGATAAAGTATGTCATCTCTGAGAATTTGGGGGAAATCCAGAAGGTAGACAAATTGAAGAAAAAAAAATACATACAAGACTGACAGATTCACAACAGATTGAGCCACCACCTGAGTGCAGTTTGTTCTTGCACAATGGACGTGATGGGTGTTAGATCTGTTGCATTGCCCTCAGCAAAGCAAAACATGACATCTGTTTAACACCCCCCCCCCCCCCAACCAAAAGATAACAACAAGCCAATTAAGCCATCAATTAAACACCTTTTAATCATTTTACAGTAAAACAATAAATCTCTTTAAGTTAAAATCTTCCAAACTCAATTCACAACCAACGAAGAAGGTGTGTTTGCAGGCACTTCCTGTCCATCTTGCACACTTGAGGGAATATCATTTATGCAGAGGCTTCAGGCAATAAATATGCAAATGCATACACAGCATAAGCACCTTCCCAATATTGGAGTGTATGTGGGCATACTAGGATGAGGTATATGAACAACAGAATATGAAAAAAATAACCGCTTCGTAAACACGCTTATATATTACACAGATTGTTCCCCCTTTGGTAGCGTTTATAAATTGGGCAGATGGAAAATAGGCATAATGTTTGTTTATAGATACAGCTTGCATTACCATAATCATTTCTCTAGCTTGTGTTGGGTGTCACCCATTATTATACTGAGGAGAAGTGACAGAGACTACTTTGATTCGATATCACTGTGCCTCCACTGGCTCCATTTGGTCTCAGATAGTGACAAAAGGAGGGATGGGATGTATTCAGATAAAGACTTTAGCAGCTATCAGGTAGCCCTTTTTTTGAATGGTGCCGGTGTTGGTGCTGGGCCTGATATCCAGCAGACTTGTTTTTATACAAACCACCCACCCTTTCATGCCCAGGTTTGAGAGTTGAGCAATTACATAAGCAGATGTGGGAGTTCCATAGCAATAAAAACACAAAATAACAACACCAGTGGCATGTTTGTTTGCAAGCCATTGTTGGTTTCAAGGGTCTCGCATGTTGCCTTTACCTATCTGTCCTATTAGTGAATCCAGCTGGTCAAAATGTGCTTATTTGTTCAATGAGTCACAAGCCTGCTTATTTTTCTTCCAGGTAGCACAACTTCATTATTTCCAGTGTTAAAGTTTACTTGCTTCTTACTCATCCTGCGGTGAAAGAGAGCTATTATTGTTTTTTTTAATCAATGTTAAATATGTTTAGAACCATAGTGTATTTGATGCAGCAGTGTTGTGTTAAAAAGCATTGAAGGATTGTTTGTAGGTCATTAGATCTATGACAGAATCAACACACTCTCTGTTAGGAAGCCAGGTTATGAAAACTGATGTCCGAAAGCAATTAGAAAGAGCTATGAAGTAAGACTTGTTCGCTATTTGAAATAACTGTCACCAAAAGTGGCACAACATAATATAACAAAAATAATTACATGGCTTTTTAATCTGTGTCATTAGTCTGATAACATTCACAGCATTAGTGCAGCATCACTCCTGTATTTGACTAAAACTTTGAGGAGCAATAATGAAAGAGTTCACTAAACTACTGATTCCTAAATCAAGCTTTGGATTTGAATAATGGCCTGTCCGATTCAAGGCAGGACTATGGAACAGTGTATTGAAATGTCCCTCTGCCTGACAAACGGGAGATCTGCTATGAGTGACTGTCGGCTTTTCCGTTTGTCTATGACAGCGTCTGTCTTCATTCAGCGCTCTTAAATTGGCTTCGGAACCGATTGGAAATGGTTCTTTGATTATACACCTCCCTTAACTCCCCCTCTCATCAAAGCCAGGCTATCTTTTATCTGGAAGATGACGTTTCCATTAGGGTCTGCCAACCTCTTACTGCTGCTCTGTGAGTTGTGGTGCTTGGGGAGAGCATTGTTAACCAACACAACATAAACAGGATCTCACTGGCTGGGGCGTGCACAACCCTCGGCCAAGGCGAGGCAGTTCATCAGATGACTGCTCACCCAGAACACACAGGAGCCAGCACATAGATACACAGGGAGTCTCTATTTCTTTCGCCCTCTTTTACTCTCTTTCTCTGTTATTCTTACACACACAAACACAAAAATTCACAGATCTGACAAAGTCAGACAACAGAGACAGGGAAAAAAAGAAGACAGGCTTTGGCCAAAGGGAGTGCGCCTGTCAGCTCTTCCTCACCAGTTTCAGTGTTTCATCAAAGGTATGAGGAGCCCATAAGGTTCAGCTGCCAATCTGGCAACTCTTTCAGTCCCCAAACACAGAACAGGGGCTCTTTCAAAGACTAGAGCACAATGGTTCCCTCCCCTCTATGTCACTGTCTTCATTAACTTTTTCTGTAGACTGAGCTCATGTTAGCAGTCAGACCTTGGATTTACAAATCAGTATAGCTTCAAAGAACCAAAATACATCTAAATCAGTTTTAGCACTCTAAAGCATTTTAAGGTTTGTGCGTGAGCTAAGCCCGGTGACATTGTTGGTGCTAATGAGGACATAGCTCTGCCCGGTGTGTGTGGGTCGACAGAGACATACGCTCCGGTCCCACTCTGGGAGCTTTAATTAGATCTACATTATCAGACTATCTGTCCACATTGGCCCCATCAGTGAATGTTTGGATGCATCGTAAATCATCAGTCTAAGTGATCAATTAAAAGAGAAGTTTGTGTTTAGTTTTGTGTTTCAGTGTCGGTACATGAGAGTACACCACTAGACGTTCAGTGAGTTTCACATCTTTCAAAAGGAGCGTTGATTGTATTTTTTTCACGGATTGTCTAAGTGCACAGGCTCCTCAGTTGTTTTCAGTTAGCGGTAACGTTCAATAATGAGCTCCTGCTCTCAAGATTGCACCGGTTGTCATAATAATGCTGTAGAACGTGGTATATGTCCGTAAATATCTTTACTGTAAGGCTAAATGTGCAAAAAAAACAAACTTCTTAAGATCTGTCTTTTATCTGTAATATATGTGAAACCTTTTATCTACATGAGACTAATATTCATCCCTTATATTTTTGATAAATGTAATGGTTCCTTTGGTTAATCTTTATGCTGCATTTTATCTTCTGTTCATTTAATTTCTGTTTTTTCCAATATTTCTGCCTCTGTCCCACCTCCACTAATTTCTTGAGGTGGCTGGGGTAAAACAACCTTTCCTCTTTCATGATCACATCAGGTCCAACTCTTTGACCTTTGCGTTTTGCTGTAAATGTCAGCTTTCTTTATGAGGCCTGTGATGACTTTATTGAACAATTCATACTCCCTAACACACACAAGGGCACATACACACACACATACACGCACACACATTTAATCCACACTTGCATGCACTCCCTGCCATGGGATCTGTCCTTCACAGCCAACTATAACTCTGATTTCCAGGTGTCTACCGAAAATTCATGGTCCTCAGGGATGGTGGGCAGTATAAGAGCGACTGCCCGCAATCCTCAACAGAACCACCACAAATAAATCAAGATTTCATGGGGACTGAAATGGCTTCCTTCAAAGAAAGCCTTATAGACCTGCCAGGCTTTTACTAAAGGTCTGTCCTGTAATTGGATTCACTGTCTATGTAAAACTTAAACAATAACCTATTATTGGGAAACATGGTATAATAAACAACACTGGGCAGTTAAGTGCTGTAAAGTCCTTCAGTATTGTTTGTCTCTCCAAGACCTACAGTGTGAATCAAACTGGGCCAATGATGTGTCATAAAAATTGGGCTAACACAACTCTCACCATATGCTACAGCACTGATCTGAACTCGGGCTGCTGCTGACTCAGCGTTCTTCCAGATTTGTGCTTTATAACGGGGGGAATGATCGGGCCAGGGTAGCAAGCACCACTGCCACGATGATAAATGTTGTGCATTAGGACTGTCTGTGCCCATGCTGGCCTGCAACTCCGCCTAGTGGAGCACAGAGCTGAGGGAGGCAAGAGGAAGTGTGTGTAACGTGCTGTTCCTGAATGCTTCTTTTTTTAATCTTCTTGTCACTCTTGCTGTTGACTATAACACAGCCCATTTTAATAAAGACCGATGGAGAAAAGTCATGTGATCAGACGAGTAATATGCCTCACCCCCACGCTGAGTGGCAGACTTAGATCTTGCATTCATGCCTGGCTGTCTTCTAAGCAGAAAAAAAAAGTCACACTGAATAACTTCCAACAAAAAGGAGGACACCCACACTCATGCATAAGCAGTGGTGTATATCTGAGAGTGTGAGAGCCACAGAGGCAGTAACAAACGGTCACAGAGGTTCTGAAGACAGGGCTGTTACCTGACAGCTTTTTTTCCCACAACACCGAAAACACAGGAACAGCATTTACAAGTAGGAGCGATAGGAGCTCTTGCTTGTGCATGTATGCACATGTCCTTTTCCAGACTTAATCCTACCACCTCCTTCATTTCATCCTATTCTCCTCATCCCTCTGTGCCAACACCAAGCTTTTCCTTTAATGAAATGTTTGGATCCTTACACAATCCTTACTCTTTATCTTTTCAGTTTTGTCCTTTTTCTTTCCTCCAACTTATCTTCTGTCTGTCCCTCCTTCATTGTCTTTGGGTTTTTATCAGTCATCTTGCAGGGAAAGGTAATAAAAGGCCAACATATTGAGGGAGCCTTGCTCTGCTTTGTCATTTTGTTCTTGCACCCTCCTTTTTGTCTTTTATTTTTGTTTGTGGCAGCAGACCTTATCAGGGAGATGGGCGTGAGATAAGCCCTCTGTGCTTCTTTGTGGTGAAATAATACGACAGGCTGATAAAGCCTGGTGGGTGAGTAGTTCACTGCTGCTTCTCTCCTCCCACCACTGCCTTTTCCTCCTCCCAGAGCGTGTGAGGAAGTCCCCTGTGGGGCTGAGAGTTATCAAACCCTTCTGTCAGGTTCCACCTTTGACAAAATGTCAACCCTCCTCCTCTGACAAATGCAATTATATGTTAATTTTCACTTACTCGGTTGCAGAGCTTAACGTTCCTCTCCAGACACAATGTTCACAAATAAAATCTGCTTTGATGAATGTTTAGCTTTAGTATTTTGCTTTCAATTATTTCAGTCTAATAATTTCCATTAATTTGTTTGAATGTTTTAATGTTTGGGAAGGATTAGGGGTTAGGGTCATTTTAGAAGCTGGAATCTGATAATTTGGATTTTGTTTTTTGTTTAGTATTGGCATTAAGCTACATCCGACATGGGGAGGAAAGAGAACAGACACACCAAAGATAGGTGAGGCAAGAGATGAAATAAGTAGCCTGATAATAACATGTCACACATGAATGTGCAGGGAGATGCAGTTAATGTGGCTTTGATGCACGTTCATTCTGAGGAAAATACTCCAGAATATTGACTGACACTGCACAGACAAACCGATATTACAGGCATGGTGTATTGTTTTAGTAATTGGATTGGTTAACTGAACAGGGTCTATTCAAAAATGGAACACATTAACATTTTATAGATATTTGTGGGGACATAGGACACAGAGCTTGAAAACAGTCAGTCCCAGTCAAAACCGGTCATATAGTCACCCTAAGTTAGCATCAAGATGGCAGTGTGAGCATAGGAGGAAAAAATAGAGACATTCAGCAAATTCCACATGTATCAAACATATACATGACTTGGGTGAGGAGTGGCCTAAGTGTCCAAGCAGAAGTTTTCAGGTGTCTTTCCCTGCAATGACTTTTTGTCATTCCAATTTTAGTTTGCCTGGGGTATGTTTGCAAACTTTGCATGGACACAAGTCAGTTGGTAAAGCAACAGCTTACCGCAAAATTATGTTTTGTATATTGATTACTCACCCTTAGGTGTCTTGAATTGAAGATTATTTTTTTTTCGTACAGTAGAAGCACTTTGTACATTGTCCATTTGTTGGACCCCAGGAAGAATAGCTGCAGCTAATGGGGATCCTACTAAAACTAAACTAAACATTTGGCCAGGCATGCGATACGGAGCATTGACCTGATGTGTTGGATTTAGTAGCTTTCTGGCCAAAATAAAAGTGTTTTGGAAGTATTAAGCATATGACATGATGAAGAAGACTTGGGTTATACCACACAAAGTTGTTGAGAGTTTTGGATATATGTTTATAGATAGTTTTGATGCTTTCAAGAGTGTGGCTCCATAAGCTAAAGAGTGGCCCGCATTTTTGGAATCACCTGTTTTTCAAGGAGGAACGCGGGAAGAAGAAGAAAAACAAAACATGTAAAATGTTACGGCTTATCTGAACCTGAACAGGCTGACGCCAAGATTGCAAGACTAAACAAACATCTATAGACATAATGGAGGACTGCAAGCAATAAAACCGTCTGGATAGACACAAAAACTTTGGTCGACCATCTGTTTTACTACTGATGGAGTCACAAGTTCCTGGCTAATGCCATTATTGTGTCTCTAATCTACAGCATCTATTAAGATTTCATGAAGTAGTAATGATTATACAATTACTTCCAGCTTGGAAATACCACAATAATGGCCACTATGACCAAGGTTTCAAGATTATGAAGCAAAAGTTTATGGATAAAAACACACACACACACACACACACACACACACACACTAGCTGACTGGCAGACCATCGATTTGTGTTGCTATTGACAAAAAGGAGGGTTGTTTTGCTCAATAGTATTCACATTTTCATATAAATAACAGCAGCTTTCTGGCCTGTAACTGCCTCCAAAAAAAAAAAAAGCTACATGGGTTCAAAAGTGGGCATAGAGAGAAATGGTACTGATGACAAAGGTGCCTTTTTGAGACTTTATAAAATAAGACAGCACCAGGATGACATGTCCAGCCCACCGGATTGGATTGTAACACTTAAACATGTTTTAATCTTCAGAGGCTTGGCTGACCTTCATTTCACGAATGTCTCCTAAATTCCCCTGGAGTTTAAGTCATCCAATGTTGAGCTTACAATATGCAACACCTCCATAACCTTCTGTAACCCTCAGCTAACCCTCAGGATACTCTGTAGATGTTTAGGCTTTATACTTGATCAGACATTATAATGCTTTAGTGGTGGAGGCAGATTAAAACTTTAACTTCGAGTGTTAAGCTCAGTCGGGATCGAGCAGAGACAGAGAATTCCCACAACAATTTTCTACATCTTTTATAGCAGCTCCTTGTCAGACACAAGGCTATTTCACAAAATGCACTGGTGAATTAAAGAGTTAAGGCGAAGCTGATACTTCAAGCATAACTGATTTATTAGGCCAAGTGAAGGGAGGAGACGAAGAGGAGAAAATGAATTAGGCCTCAACATGCACTTCTAATTACTGTTGTCAAGGTGTTTGCTTTGCCCTTTTGGGGAAAGTAAACCAAACCATTACTTATACCAACGGCTTAGAAGACCCAAAGAATGAGGGATAAAGTTTAGCACCTCATCTATACTGCAGCATTTACTGCAACATAAACAAAACTCAACCGTCTCCCCACAACATGTCTCCTCTTTTCTGCTGCATGGTTGATACACTGAGCAGAATGAGGTCACAGATCCAAGGGTGCTCTTCTCACCTCATGTGCTCACCTGAGGGATAGAAGAGGACAAAGGAACAACATGTGCCTGTCTGTTTGATCTCCCTGTGTGAGGTGCGCTGCACATGTAGTCTGCTGACACGTCATGGACTGTTCGCTCTTGCACGGGCAGCACTGCTGGCCTTGACTGCACAGCTCTTGTTATAGCAGAGAGGCAGCGAAATATTTTCATGCACATGTGCACACACACGCACGGCCTATTCCTTTAATGAGGCTATGGAATAAGCGATCTATGTACAGAGGTTCTGTCAGAGTGCTTGTCTGCAATGTAACTCTCTTAAAGCTGAGAGACAAGACACTGGACAGACAGTCTGCCTTATAGAGCAATAACAATGAAGAACACACTGTTGAGTTAAAACTAAAGATGGAGGCCTAGTGCTGTCGCCACCACCTTTTTTAAGACTGCATCTCCCAAAATGCACCAGCAAAATGGCCGCCGACCACTGACGATTAATGATGAG
>JAQLOL010000003.1:10785170-10797460 GCA_029783665.1 Naso thynnoides
TGTGTGTGTGGTTTTTTTTTTTTTTTTACTTAACTTTATAAATGACAGACTGAGTTAAACTAGCAAAAAAAAGTGTTTTAACTCTTGGGCACCTTCCCATCTGTAACATTCTACTGATGATTCTCAATTTACACGCTCTGCTGCTTGTAGACCTTTTGACAAAAGTGGAGAAGGTTGGCTGCTCCGGCTGTCTTAAGTTATCGTCCCAGTGAGCTGGGGGGAAACTCCAGAAGTAAGAGTGACTTGTGTCAGCACAAACCATGGAAAGTCAAATCACTTGTGAAATGGATGTGTTTACTCTTACCCTCTGTTCATTAGAGCGTGACAGTTCAATGATGAATAATGTCATGGGGAACAAATCTGTGTTTGGACACTGTTTCTCTAATACGAAAATACTTCAGCTCAGCTTTTTCTTTTTTTTTTTTTAACCAGACATTTCATTTTTCATGTAATATTGCAGAGGAACAGTGTTCACGTTTTTTGGTAGAATTCCTCAGTTTTAATCTTTTTGGCATAGAGGTAGCAGCCAGGATCTCTGCTTGGTCAGGCTTTTATTTTCACTCAATAGTCTCCAACAATCAGTTTCACACAAAGGATTGATTTGGAGAATATTCAATAGAAATGTGATGCTGCAATTTAAAAAGTGCAAATAACTCTATGCTCTCCTTAGTTTTGAATCTGCTAGAAATGCATATCACCATCAAGGCACTGCTGAGCACCACCCAGTTCTTTACTGGGATAGTTACCATAGCAACAGCTGATAAAGTTAAGTGAAGTAAAAAATGGGTTTCCAACTGTGAGGGGACAACTGTCCAAACACAACAAAGATACCTAACAAATACAAGTATTCAAAGTTGTTCAGCTGAAGATGCAATCATAAATTTCAGCTGTGACCACATGGAAGTTAACACAATGCCGCATCTTTTTTCCATTTGTATGTTATAGTGCATACTGTATTTTAACAGTAATATTGCATCTGTCAGTTGCTCTTAGAGGTCTGCTAACAACTGATTGATGTGCCTTGACCAAACAGGCAGCACAAAAGCTGTGTATCAGTGAATATTGGGGGTATTGCATGCAGGTATGTTCTATGTCTGTGTGCCGAGCGAGCATGCAGGGTAATTACTGGGGCCAAGACCTGAACAGGACTAGTGGCTGAGAATAAGATTCCTTCCCTGGGCATGTGTTTTAATGGGAGGACAGGGGATAGCGTGACATTGGTTCTCTCCTGAGACCTGCAGCACCTCTCCGAGGTAACAATGTCACCTGTGGCGTCAAATCACACTGTACAGCGTTCATCTAATGAAGCACGCAATTGCACATAATCGGAGCTTCAATTGTAAGGTGAGCAGGAAAAAAAAACATAAAAATGACATTTTCTTACTTGAAAATAGAGATACTCAAACACTGGGCTTGATAGTCTCTCTTCTTAAGTCATTTTACATGATTAATAAGGCAGAGTCCAGGAGTTGAAACTGCAATTAAAGGTGTCTTCCATCAGAAGAAGAACCCCCTCTCTGGTAGTCAGCTAAAGGAAGACCGAGGGGAGCAATGCTCCACCAGAGAAGTCATTATTTCTCCACCATCCCCTCTGCTCTATGGAATACATTAACTTCACAGTGTCGCTGTCTCAGCCAGAGTGCCTTCATTGCTTGTTTTTTTAAAGGGATGCATGCAATTAGAAGAAGGGGAAGAAGAAAGTGCTTGGAATATTCCCCAACCCCCACGCGGAGATTGAGTACCAGCACAAAACAAGCTCAGTGGGCCCCTCGGGGCCCTGCCTGAGACTGAGGAGAGCCTCTGATAGTCACTGTCACTGCTGCTCATTGACAACACAAAAGGGAAGAAAACAACTGCAAAGCCTCGATTTCACTGAGTAAATGGCTTCCTAAAAATGTACAGATGGATTTCCAATAACAGACACCCTCTCTTGTTTGCGCAGGAAAATAAATGATACTTTCTTTGTGGGGGATAAAATACCTTAACGGCATCAAAGTGAAAATCAACCTCTATTTTAGATTCTGTGGTAAAATGTATCAACATGTTTAATAGGGAAGGTACAACACACCAACATCCTCTAAACTTTGTCACAAATCTTCTGTATGGATTACCCTGCTGCAGAGAACAAGGATCGTTGCATCCATAATTTTCCATTTTGCATAATTTCAGTGTGAATATTTTCCTGGATTTGACTTGCAGCTACAGTGCAATTAATTATATAGATGACTTCAACACTTTGCCAGGGCACACTATCATGCACAGACAAGTCTTACATCCACATGGGATACTTGTCCGAGTAGCCTCATGAATATGCTTCACCTTTGAAAAAGTGAAAGGGATTGCATAGAATCACCATAATTGGGGAACAGCAGAGGCATTATTACATATCCAGTCCTCTTTCCTTGTGCGCTACAGTAATGAGCCTGAGAAAAGTGATTGTCGTACATTTGACGGTTCACTGACTTCACAGTCATTGTCTTTATCTGCGATAGAAAGGGGAGGCGGGGGAAGGATCACAATTCCTTTGAGGTGCATTTAAATCATAGTCTCAACACATTACTCACAGAAAAAAATAAAAAAAATTCCCTCTTGAGAGTGTGAGCTGAGATGGCGTCCTTCAAGCCCCGCTGGGTTTCCTGTCATCATGAAATGGGAGCAAGAGATTAGACGGGGGGTGAGGGATGTAGAGGATGGAGATGGAGGGGGGTAAATACTGAAATCTGGTCTAATCCCATCTCATACAGCTGAAGATACACTCCTCCTAAGACATTTCTGCTAAGAGCTGAGGTAACTAGAAGGAATGAGGAGGATACCATTGGGATTCAGCCTTATAATACATTGTTCGGTATGTTTGCATCTCTGAATAAATTAACAACTAAAAGTTGGTCTATACATATTTTATGACGGTAATCTGTCACACTTATCGAATATGTATACTTATTTTACCAGAAAAATAAAGAATAAAAGGTCAAGGCGAGAGAAAATCATACCTAGCAGCCTACAATGTTATAATTGGGCAACGGAGCCATTATGTTTCAATATTGTTTCATATTACAGTGTGAGCCACTAAGGGTATAGTTCAACCAAATAAGGTTTTTGCAGGTGACTGGTTGAGTGCTGCTATTTTTGCATAAGAAACATATCAAAGTGGCAGTTTTGCACAGCTCATTGTGTTTAATGTAGAGCTGTAAAACACGTCCTTTCCCACGTAATTAATGAGAAGACAGAAGCGTGAAACACATATCTATAGGGTTTGTATCATAAGTATTCCAATGTCATAACATGTTGTGATATAATCTGCTGCTATTCTTCCATTTAGCTGTAGCACAACGCTTAGAAAATATTCTTAATAACAATTAAATGTTACAATCACTTTGTTAAAATACAACAATTCTTTTGCAACACATTTTAAAAAATATTGTGATCTTTTTCCATTTTTGAAAACTGTATCTGATGGCATGTTTTGATTGGATGCCCCAAATTGAAAATATTTTGATTGGATGCCTCAAACACTATTTGGCAAAGCACTGTTGTAACTTAATATTGCACAGGATAAAAATCTTGTAATATTCTTTCAATTTTGGTTATTTTTGTATTTAACCACCTAGTTACTCATCCCAGATAACTATGGACAAAAACCAAGATCATGACCTTTGTTCCCTCCTGCCATCTCATGCCCCCTCTCTGTCTTTTTGAAACGTCTTTTCTCTCGCACATTTCTCTCATTTTGTAATGAAATGCAACGTTTCACAAAGCCCCCAGATTAATGTGCAGAAATAAATAAATAAGAAGAAGCATTCAGAAAGACTGCTGATGCGAGAGGAGAGGGGATTCTCACAACCCACTGCCCCTGCTGTAAGAACATGCCTTATCAACATTTCCTCCCTGTAAAATGTCAATGAAATGCTTCACATTTCATCAACAAGGCAACGCATGCATCTGCCGTGAGCTGCATGATCTCTCTTTTCCTGTTATACACATAAGACTCTCACACCTGTCCCCATCTATGCAGCTCAGGTCTCTTATAACATTCACCACTGCTCTACACTGAACCCAAAACCTTCTTAGAGATGTTTACATCAAGATATAATTTGCATTCACTTTTTTGTATATTTGCAGCAGAGAAGACACAGAAAGGTTGTAATTAGTGGCACACGTACATTTTAAACTGTGCACATGCTACAGCTAGCTAGAATGTTTGCAGCACCAGCTGCAAACCAAAGAACGTCAAGGACTTCACTTTGACCTACACTCACAAGGGACTAGATGCGAATAACCTACATGATAATTTAATGATAGGTAAAAGCGTTTAATTGCTTTAAAAAGTTAGCAAATGTGCAAGTAGTACAAGCGAGCAGGCAAATTTGTATGTATATTAATTCAGGACTGTACTGAACTGAGCTACCTGGCAAAGCCCTGTTGTGCCATTTTAATTTTAAAAGGAGTCCCGTCTATGCAAATCTTTGGAGAGGTCGTTTTTCATCACTCACATGAATATAGTGTAAAAAGGAGATTCTCGCCTAATTTATCCCTGTTTCGATGTTTCGTGCAGGTGGACCGGAGCCCAGAAAGCCTCAGAGGGTCGTAATGGAGCATTTGCACATCTGAGTGAGCATATCCTTCCTTTTACATCTACATTCCAATTTATGTACTTTTGAAACTAAGGGCTAAAAATGACTTGGCCCTAAGGTTTGAGGAGTAGAAATGTGGCCAAAAAAAAAAAAAGCGATGCCATGCAGAGCAAAATGGATGTGTCTCATAAGCACAACATCATGGTTGCTGTGTGTCCTTAGGACAGACCTGCTTATGTTACAGTGTGCTTACTATATGTGTAAATCTCAGTTTGTGGGCAGCTTGGGTTGAGGCAACTTCCAGATCAATTTAGTATTTGTATAGTGTGATGTTCTGTAAGGTTTCTGTGTGTAATGTTCTTGTAAGTTCACGCCACCATCAGTGTTGACATCATGCAGGCCCAGGACCGCTTTCTTACACACATGTATTAATGTTAAGAATAAATGATTAGCGGATATGCTACATTTTTGACAGTTTAATTCCAAATTCGCACGGAATTTATATTTGAAGATGTTTAAACTATCAAACTGCCGCTGATGCATAAATGCAAAACTGAAAAGAAAAAAGACTAAACATGTATGAGTATATTGCCATTAAGTTTGGCATTTTACTTAACATGCTATTATTATCCATCGTGTTTCTAGATCTAGCACCTTATTGTACTTTCTCTGCGCTAAGCATTTCTTTTTTTATCTTTATATCTCCATAAATTGGCAGTGGGTTAGTGGCTGCTCTAGAGAGATCCTGTTTCAGCAAAATAAGAAAACACATGGATTTACAGGCAAAATGCCTTCTGGCAGTGTAGAAACAAGTGTAAGTTCTGATTGAATGCATCTGCAGACGTACGTGCAGCCTCAGTTCAGCATAAGCTATTATAGGTGGTTCTAGTCTACAGTGGCATTTAAATGACAAAATATACTGATTGTGTTATTGTCACTCCATTCTTTTGTAATGTTTCATTGCTCCTCTAAACTTTTGACTGACGTGAAGGCATGCTGTAACATCAAGATACTCATGGCAGAAAAAACAAAATATGTTTACCCTTCAAATGAACAATTTCTTTCAGATGAACTACAGGAAAATACTGCAACTGAAAGCATTTCAAGGGAATCACCACAATAATGTCAAATATTATTTTATTACAATCTAAAAAGGTAAATTATATTTTCAATGTGTTTTACCACCCCCCCCACCCCCACCGACAGCACCCCCTTTACTCCCTAATTAGCTGTATTGTCTTAAATTGCTGGCAATTGTCATATGGGAGCCATGTCAGAGATGCACTGCATGGAACCAACCCATCATATGGCATGATTTCCTTCAGTTCCTCCTGCACACACACACAGTAGCCATTTCATATTAACAAGAGGAAGTAGGCAAGGTTTGGCTGACTCTACTACATGCTGTTAGCGTACTGTTTGTCATACATGTTGTTTTTATCATTAAGTTACGACTGCCTCCTTGTTTTGTGGTTAGCATCATCGTTTAGGCCCCTTCAAACTTGGTTTCAAATGTCATGTATTTTTCTGTTAATTTAATATTAATGATTAAATCTCTTTGGGTACTGTTTATTACATATAAGAGTTTAACACACAAAAAGACTCTAATTTGGTTGATCAGGACTATATAGGTGTGATCTGATAAACTGTGATTGATGGTGGCCAAACTACCCACCGACTGTCATCGCAATCTGATGCAAATGTTGCCAAATCCTGATAGACAAAGAGAAGTAAATGCCTTTTCCCTTTTGATATGTAAAATGACTGAAAATTGTCATAGTAATAAAGTTTAATAGTAAGAATACTTCATGTTCAGTATAATTTGGTCCACTGCACTCAATAAAAAGGTTCTTCACTTACGATGTGGAGCTTCAAGAAGTCTCCGAGACCAGAGGAGCTATCCACCCTCACCAGGACAGCATCCTTCAGGTGAGTGCTGAAGCCAATGGCTAGCCGGTCAGCCCTTGTGCTGGGACGGTCATTCGGCGGCCACGTGTATGTGATCAGTCCACCATCTCGCCCAAATATGTAAGTTGTTCCCGCTGGAGAGAATAAAAAGGGAGAGAGAACAAAGACGTTAATCGTGTGTTCCTGCTTACAATCTTGCACAAGGTGTGAGCCACTGGCTGTCAACACCAAAACATTATTAACACAACAAAGCTGGCATCCATGCCTTGTGTACTCCACGCCGTCAGTCTGGAGTGTTTCATTGTGCTGAGTAATGACTTTACGAAGCACTGAGCAACACATCATTCTTTAACAGCTCTCAGCTCCGTCTGAGGGCTTAAGCACACTCATGTCAATTTATGAGTGAAAATACGCTGGAATTAGGGAGGCAGGTACTGGTTCCTTTGGTGCAGGTACTTTCCTCAAAACGCTGCACAATTACTCAGGTTTACTGCCACTGCCTGTTTCACCTCAAGAGAGAAGAGATACAAGTGAATGAGAGCAAATGTGCAGACGTGTCCCCAGCGCTCAGGTAAATGGGCACAGTGAACGGGCACCTCCCCGTCTCTCGCGCTTCATTAGCAGCCTCAAAGGCAGATGCAGTCGGCAGCTTTACTGCCTGCCTGGTCCAATTATGCCCTTCTTATGACCTCCAAACCAGCTATTTCCAGTCTCATGGCATTACCTAGTTGTCTTTAGCAGGCATATGAAATGTTTGAACATGACCTGGTGGATGGAAGAGAGGTTCTAATTACCAAGCTATTCAGTGAGAAAGAGCCTTGCAGCATTATGCTAGTGACCTAGTCAAATTCACAAGTCAAATTGGCTGGGAATAAGTCCTTCTCGGCTAATGAAGGAAGTGGTCTATTGAAAGCAGGGTTTGTTCATGTCTAAAGCCACAGTTTCAGGTTTTCATGCTTTGAAAACCATCCAGCACTTGAACACTTCACCATTTCAATCAAACAAGCGCCTATTTCTTCCCAATTAGAAACTTTTATCAGGATAGGGTTTCAAATTATTCCAGCCAGAGTACAGAAATGTACGGTTGAGGAAGCAAGTGTATATATGCGTGTGGTGTGTGTGTATGTGTGATTGTAAATGAATGAGTATGTGATTGGGAAATAAATGCCTGTGAAAAAGCCTGAAAATGAATGCAGCTGTCAGATTAGCATAAAAACAGCTATCTTCATGAAAAATTAGACAGGGAGCTCTGCTAGTGTGTTTTGGATTTACATGTGTGTATGTGTGTGTATGTGTGCGAGAAAGAGGTCGAGAAGGAGAAACAACAAGAGTGTACGAGAAAGGGAGAGAGAGAAAGAGAGGAAGAGAGAGACAGTGTGTTAATATTCATAGGGGCAGGGAGTTAAACAGCCTTAGCCTGAACAATAGATTATAAATCATTCTGACTGTAATTCCAATATTTTCTTGTAAACCAGTTCACGAGGATATAAAACTATCGATATATTTTGCATTTATTTATATATTTCTGCTGTTTTCCTCCCTCTGGCGCTTCTTCACAGTGCAGTGATTAAAGTGCGTCACTACACTCTCAAGTTCCTTTTCCAATTTCATTCCCTCATCTCAGTCAATACACAATGTCAACCATTAGCAAAAAAGCATTGCATCATTAATTAACCGTAATGCGATTAACAAATGATGTCAGGACATGCAGATCTATGGCGGGATATACTGTTTTCATAAAACATAACTCGCATTTGTATAATGTAATGAAATAACACTGTAAGCTTCCTTGTTCTTCTAATGGATAAAGCATTATAAAGCTTGATGACTTCCACAAAGAAAAAGACATTATGTGTAATATATTTGCGAGGCAGGCATCATTTCTTTTTCATGAAGTCTGGCGGCGACCGCTTAAAACTGTTCTTGTTCCACTAATGCATATCTGATGTTGGCCCCTTCACAGAGTGATCTCCAATTCATGTAGCTCGCGCTGGACTGTTGTCGCTGTCTCCAAGTTTCGCCCGGAGCCACCAAACACTTGCTCCATGCTCCAGCTTATTATAATTAAGCTCTTTTAAAACCATGTCACTGTTGGAACTCACTGGGCCCTTAAGCGTCCATTCCCTCCTCTGTCTATTCATACGATTTGACACCCACTTTATCCCACTGACAGCTTATTTGCTGTTGGTGACCTCCCCCCAAAAAATGCTATAATACAGAGATTGCTCATTTCAGTGGACTGGTCTACAGATCTTGCTTGTGACACCCTTGAGTTAAATGGATAAACACCAAGACCCTCATGTCAAGTCACCAAAGGTCAACTAAACTAACTGCTCTGTGACATGTAGATTATATAAACAACTCCAAAACAGATTCTGGAGTGCCCATAATAATAAGGCTGTCGATATGTGGCAAAGCAGTCTAAAATCCATACGAGCATGTAAGACTAGTGAAAAACTCCTTGAGGGGCTGTTGAGGATTAAGATACATGGAGAAACATGGTTAATGCACACCTACACAGTTGTGCAGTGGCGTGAAATCAGCAGACACGTGCCTGCATAACCCAGTGGTGAGAGTAATTATGCACCAGCAACATATTTGTTATTTGCGTGCTCTCCTGGGACACGAGCCCGATATGGATCTGTTGTAGTCATTAGATACAGCGGTGTCCTGGAAATACTTGCCTGTTTGTTGTCTCTTCAGTTTGAAAAGAGTTTCAGTTTATTCCCTGATCACCCTGCGTCTAATAAAAAACAAATGAAAGGACAAGATCTAGGTAGGTAATGAGGAGAGTCGGAGATACAAAGTGCTTAAAGGTGTAACACGACCCAATACGAAAAACCCCAAAACTGAGTGCAATTAAGATTTTCTCGCTTCACGTATCCCCACATGCATTTGTAACTCCTACATTCACATGCATTTCCCCAAAGAGGTCATAGTGCAGACACCAAGAGGCAGTTTGCTTGAAGCAGGTATCGGTGCCTATTGCAGATGATCAGACCTCCAGGATGAACTCCTCAACAACCAGCCTCAGCTGTTAAAGGATAAGGAATTAATCTGCTCTCATGTTGAACTACATCGAGATCTGGCTCCTCGCTGCTGTGCCAGTTAACATCAAAGATGATAAACACTGGCAGATCAAACATTGTGCTTTCATTAAAAATGTAGCAACCTTCCCAGCAGTTCTCCTGCATTTGGACAAAGAGGTGTGTGGTATAGTAGAGTGTAGGATAGCAAACCAGGTGACCCAGGTGTTAGAGCCCTCTTGGCACTAACTTCTCAATGTCTCAATCTATTTCAGCTGAAATAAAGCACCAGCATCTAGAAAACTGGCCTTTAAGCACTTTATGTTAAGTAAAATACAAAGTGTCATACAAAGAGGCAGATAGTTGTGAGCAAGCAGGTGCGTCCTGGCTCTGTGCCTTAGTGTAGCAGTTGTTAGGTGGTTAGGATACACAAATCAGGCAATGTGTTCGACTATACTGCTCAGCTAAGGTCATGCTTGCAGACTGTCTTTCCTCTGACCTCCAACACCGCCATCATAACGAGCCTCATATTACCACCTCTGCCGAGAAACTGCGGAGGAATCCAATCATAATTACATAGTTGTGATGGAAATATGAAAAGGAGAGATGACATTATGGATCTGTTTTCTGTCAGCACCTCGCACTTATGTTTCTCTCTATTTGCAGCCAAGGATTCCTGTAATGACTGCTGAGCAAAAATAGATTACCCGAGATGTAGTATATAGTATTCTGTGTATGTGTGTATGTATGTATATATATATATATATATATATATATATATATATATATATATATATATATATACAAACTTATGGCAAGTGAAGACAGGTGATGCATAAAGAGGAAGAGGAATAGATGGATGGGCATCACCAACAGGAACTCAGGTAATAATTACTTTTTTGAGGGAACAACCAAAGCGGTTTTGGTAAGTTTTGTTACCCTTTGTTTCTGTCGCGTTTGAATGAAGTATGTTTTATCAAAGTTAACAAGGCAATTGAGTTCAAATGGAGGGGCCAGAATGGTAATGAACAAAACCTCCTCACATTCTGTTGATAATGCTATTTTTTAAATTCTCATTCAAATGTAGATGCCCCGTGCACAGCACTGTCAGCCCTGAACTCTATTTGCAGATGATGGCAGGAAACTTCAGATGAGTTTAAAAAAAAAAGATTAATAGCACACTAGAATAATGAAAAAAATATTCCCTGTATTTTTTCTTTATATAAATGCTGCAAGCAAGTCAAAAAAGGACAACACACTTCAGACATGGCTTCATCAGGTCATTTTTTGAATGTTTTAAAGCTATTTTATCACTTCTTTAGCTGGAGTACAATTAAAGGAGGCTTAATAATAAAGTTCAATAATGTCTATTGGATTACACTTTCAGTTCCCAGAGAAATCATTACCACAATTTATAAAGACAATATTATCCAATCGAAGACCATCGTATCTGTTGGAGGAGCCATCTCCAATCAATGCTCCTAAAGATTTAATGTCATCTGGGAATATGTGTCAACACAATCAGTTTTTCTCCCCCTTCAATCTACCTTTTGGATTAAAAAATAAATATTTTTACTTTTGTCAGAGTTAAATGGTCTAACAGCTGAATATCTGTCTGTCTGTCTGTCTGTCTATCCATCCATCCATCCATCCATCCATCCATCTCCAAGCTTCTTTGCCAGACAACATTCATTATTATTCTAACGTTGTTTATTGTTATCGAGATCTCTATTAACAGCCACACATGGCAGCAGCCACTCTTCCTTGGGTCCACAACATTAAAAAAATAAGAAATTAACAACACACAGTGACCCTCTTACAGCAATACATTCCAGCAAAAAACATCTTGTGACATGAACCAGCAATAATGGAAAGTGAAAAAAAACAACCAAACAAATTAAAAAAAAAAACAATTTGATTGTTTAAATGTCAATGGATTATGTATCTGAAATAAAGTCTTGTAGTTATTTCAGCAGGCAAAAGAATTGCACACAGGACAGTTTAGAATTTTCATGTCAAGGACCTTTACGTCTATGTTTTAAGATTTCTGTGAACAGTGACTGATAATGGAGGATATAAGACAACATCTACTGTATCTGATAAAAAGGACATTGATTAATGAAACACTATATTTAAAGGGCTGTGAATGTTGGAAGTAAGACTGTATCTAATGATTATTTTTGTCACAGATTCCTTTAGGATCATTTTCTCAATCAAAGATTGCTGGTTTATTTCATAAAATGTTAGAAAATGGTTGGAAAAAAGAAAGTGATCACTTTTTTTTCCAAAGCCCAAGGTGATGTTTTTAATGTCTTGTTTTTGTTAACAGTCTCCTTCTTCTTCTAAATAATTACAATGTAATGTAAAAACAAAGCAAAACAAAAAAAACAATTTAGTGAATCTGAACTTCCCATCAGCTCTTGCTTCAACCAAGCACAAAGACGAGTGCTCTTTATTTGGAAATTTGAATTAGATATCGAGGAATTCAGCTCATTTAAACTATGAATACTTTCAATCCCATCCATACGATTATTTATTGTTGATGCATGTGTATATTCTGTTTTAATCATTAAACAAAAATGTGTCTACATGAATCTTTCATATATCTTAAACAATCTTTTGAACATGAAGAAAGTCAGAGTTATATCACATGAAAATGATTTTTTTGTTTTTGTTTTTGTGCTGTCTCTTTTCTAGTGGTGAACTGTTCCAACTACTGTACTGAAAGCATTTGTTTCATCTAAATTTATTTTTTGTTGGTTCACTGTTACCGCTGCTCTCTCTC
>JAQLOL010000003.1:10804607-10817366 GCA_029783665.1 Naso thynnoides
ACAATATGTTAAATTAAAAAAAAAAAAAAAAAAAAAAAAAAAAAAGACGTGGACATTTGCATCCTTGATCTCCACCCTATTTATTTCAATTTATTTATCTCTTTGTTGTGCCTCTCCCCTGGGAAATTGAGAGGCATTTAAAGAGTCAATCAGGATGGACTCTTTAAGCTCTTTCATTATTGCATCCTTAACACATTGACCTGCACACCAGCTGCATCACTCCTTCATGCTTCCCATCTTTCACAGTGCTACTGTTGACAGGAAAATATGCTTTGCATGCATGCATTTATAATCTCTTTATTTCATTTACCTTTTCACAAATGCACAAATCGTTTTTATGTACTGTCATCTTAAATATGAGTGCATGTCTATGTCTGTCATACTCATATTTTGTCTTATCCTGCTGGTAAAATAAAATTCCTTTCATAAAAATCTAAAAGTTTCATATAACCTTGTGATACTTTTGTGCATCCAGTGTAGTATGTCAGTGTCACAGTGGCATTGTCCCATTATTGTATTTTGCAGGATTAACAGCTGTGTGCGTGTAAAATGAACAATTGCACACTGGAAAATGGTGCAGTTTAGTTGTAATAGCTTTTTTTCTATTTCAGTGAAAAATAACGCTTAAGATGTCACACTGATGTAACACCAAGGGCGAGCGTTGACCAGACAACCTATCATTTGAAGTAATTTTTAAAAACTGCCTTTAAACAGGAAAGCCAGAGGTGTAAACAGACATGATGAACAAGAAACACAGAGATGGCAGAGAAGAAGATGCTGTTGAGGATGATTCACTGAGTGCCTTATGGGTAAAGAGTTCCCTGACTCAAACTCATCCAGGACCTATGCATGTGAGGGGCGCAGAAATCCCCTTGAGTCAAAGGAGGGGGGGCCTTTTTCTCTCTCCCCCTTCCATCTCCAAAGTCTCTAATCTGAAACCAGACACATTACTCAGCTGACCCCTTGCTGCCCACTGCACGCAAAGTCAGGTCTCATTTCCCTTCATGCCAACCATAGCCTGGTCACCACTGAAACCACACAGACCACTGCAGGCGCAAAAGGCAGCCCACTCTGTCTGCTCGGATGGGCTCTACGGACCAATGAGGAAGCTGAGGGTGGGTTAGGCTGAGTGGTCGGGAAGGGATGGAGTGCCGGGAGTAGGCAGGATGGAAGAGAAGAAGAACGGAATGAACAAACAAGTATCGTAAGATGCAAGTAGGTTAAAGACCTAAAGCACACACAAATAAAAAGAGAATGTTTGTGCTCTCACACATCAGAGGAAGAGGAGAATAAAACGACTGCAGTCTTCACTCTCTCATTCGTGGGTCAATAACTGCCTGCGCTCCCTTTAGAGCGGAGGAACGTGTACTCAGATCCTTATCAGGGCAGCTATCATCTCTGCTTCCTCACAGAGCCACAGATACTGTCATCCTCACACTATCGCAGAATGACATCAGCTCAGAGACATGGGAGTAATTATATTATACAAGCCCACAACACACCGGCAGCTGAACAACATCTGACACAGTCCGCCATCCCTCCTCTCTCCTCTCTTTCTCCACTTCCTCCATCTCTGTTGTTTATTTTCTATCTTCTTTTATTTTGTCTCTCTGGCTCCCCCCAATTTGTTCTCTGCAGCAGCGCCAACACAGACAAGCACTGTCTCCAATCCATTCAGCCATTAACTCTGATGGTGGAGAGCTTTAAAACAGATTATAATCTCACTTAAATTGCTTCGCCGACTTTGATCCAACCACAGAGTTTTGAGATACAAAAGTCATTTGCGCTGTGGTTGATGGAGCAGGTGTTAGGCGGGTGTTTCCTCAGACATGTTAAATTTATCACATTATCTTCACAGATCTGGAGGTTAACTTCCTCCTACTAAACATATGGTCTGTATATCTGAGAGGATGGTTCTCATATATATATATAGCACAGGCAGAGACTGCCAATTCACTGAGTTAAAAGCATGGAAATCTGTAGAACTTCACAAAAAAATCTTTTTACCATTAAGTTATTTCTTTAATTCTGTAACACTTCCTCAATTGATCATCTCATCCACCTAGTCTCAATGAATAAGAAGAGCAGGTTCAGAAGAGCAGGTTCAGAAGAAAATCATAACCTAGTTATCCAGGATATCAAATATCGTATCCATCCCTGCGATGAAGAGTATCACCTCTGGGAGTCTGTTCATGATAAATGGAATGTCTGCTACTCAGAGTTGATACTGTCTGAACCTCATTACTGCTAGCCCTAAACAAACAATGCATCACACTCCAACTCAATTTCATACATCCTGACCATGGTAATTTTCTTCTTCTTTCCACATAAATCAGTGACACAGTTGAAAACAAGAGAAAAAAATGATGTTTTCTTGTACAATACAGTGATATATACACAGTAATACGTGTTTTCTGATGAAATCACTCAGAGGAAATTTGTCCTCATGTCATACGACTATTTGGACTAATGGATGGATGTCCCACTATAAGGGCAGATAGAGGTTCTAAATTCAGCCACGTGAAAAAGCGCATTTTCATTAGATGGAGATGGGAGAAATTTGCATATAAAACTAATTGTCAGCACTCTATTAGCTTTGTTTGATCTAATCACTTGAGACAATGTTAAATGTACTGTGACGACAACGGTGAGAGGCAGGTACAGTTACATAAGTATTGCAAATAGGATTAGATTTTAACATTGACGGTGACACCAAAAGCTATGAGGGGGAGACACAGAGGGGTGGGGGCAGCGAGGCAGCTATTTGCTCCTGTGTAATAAATAGAAATGACAAAAAATAGGCATAAAATAATACAGTTAAAAATACAGGAATAAACCTGAGGGGCTGTGGTTTTTACATTCACAAATTAGACAGGAAAAATAGAGCGGTGCATGCTTAATTGCTGCAGTGAACAGACATCCCATGTAAGGAACAAGCCCCATGAAAATTAAACCCATTGCAGCACAGCAAAGACAACAGCACTGGGGCTTTACAACAGCAGGCTTTGTCCTGGAGCCAGGTACCATGTTGAACAGCACAGCTCCCATTTTGCATTCACGCACCCTCTGTGCGCTGATCAACAAATATGTAATCATGTTACTGTGAAAGCTTTTCTTTGGCCCCTTGTGAGCGCTCTGTCTCTTTTTCATAATAATGGCACAGAGGAGCAGCAACGTTAACTATGATATTAACTCATGGAATCTGCCTGTGAAAGCACCACATGCCCTCAGGGGTCCTCAGGGAGAGCAGGGGGTGAGCTGAGTGTTGTCCGCTCCAGACAGGTCACGGCAGAGTGGCCTAATTGCCTCTCTTGTTGTCTCGGTGGGACCACAAACCTCCCATCTCCCTCATCACCACTGAGGAGCACTGACTCCCTTGCTTGTACAGGTCTAACTCTGCCCAGCGATCCAGACACAGACTTGTTTCTGAGCTGCTCCTGAGTCCAATAAAAACATCATCAATATGCCAGTGAATCTCTGTAATGGGGGTATCACTCACAACTTAATGCCTTGTACTACTAAACATTAATATTAGACGATCTGGTGCAGCAGAGATTTGTTGCACATAATGAAGCAGTTTCTACTCAATGGATTCAGGGTACCTCGGCATTACATCAGTGTTACACCAGTGGTGATTACGTCACTCAAAAAAGCCTGGGCAGTGTGATGACTAAAGAGAAGGAGTATTTTGGTCTTGCAAGTGTCAATCTGCTTCGATCTTCAACATGAGAGTCACTCAGAACTTAAGTTGAAATTCACACACAAGAAAAAGAATCAAGCTGAGACAAGTACAGCGAAAAAGTGGAAAAAAAGCTGAAGCATTTCTAAAATCATTCGCATTCATACTCTACTGAGTCGAGCGTACTGCAGTCTACCATGAATACTTGGGGTGAGGTTATATAATTCCTCATTGTTGAGATGCTTCCTCTTTTCCTTGTCCTCTGTCACTCTTAATGTTCATGCCTCTTAATGTCATGAACCCTTTCATCACATATGGTAAAGTGGCCTCATCTCAGTTTTGCGTTGGGCAGGGGTGAGGAGCAGCACGACGTCCTGCTGAGCTGGAGGCAATACATCTTTGTTTCTTCCAAACACCCAGGGGCAACATGGAACACCACAACGTTCTAATCCTGTCTAATCTGGACACAGTGGAGCATCTGGAGATAGGGATATGGCTAATCTCAGACGCTGAGACAGAGGACAGTTTGCTGAGACAGAGAAAAGGGGATGGATCTACGCTTAACTTGTTGTGTCTTGCAGAGCTATGTTTTGGGAAGGGGAATACAAAAAAAATACCAAAATATTGAGGAATAGCTACTCTAGGCTTGATTTAGCAGTAACATATTCTTAAGAGTAAATGAAGACCGCTAAAAATCAAAAGCAATGGCACAATTAAAAAAGACAAAACTGCTTAAAAAGTTACTATACCCGGAGGTTGAAATGGTGCAGGGACAAGGATGTACTTACTGTGCCCTGCTCTTAGGGATGCAGGTGATCTGTGGATAGCAATAGGCACAATATGGTGGCGCTTGTTTCCATGGGAGAGGTGAATGTGGTGGAGACTCTCCACAGCCCCAGGTTCAGACCCTGCCACTAAGCCCAGGGCCAGGGCAGTGATCCACAAGGCCAGGTGGGTGAGTGAAGCTGAATTCCGGTTTAGGGGCTCTGCTTCGGGCCTTGGGGGAGCAAACTGTGTCCTCCAGCCTCCGAACATCTTCCCTAACTGGCCAGTTGAGGCTACAGATCAAGTTGGAACTTCAGCAAGCCTTAAAGCCCCATACTTCTCACCTTGCCGAATCTCACAATGCCAAGAGACGCTTGCACAGATCCTCAGAGAAATAGAAAAAAAAAAAGAACTCAAGGGATACCACACAAAATGTCGGTTGTAGAGGGGAAAAAGCTTCTTGCTGCTCTCCACTGGGTTAGGAAATCCTTAGCAGCACCCAGGGAGGTAAAAAAGTGTCATAAATCATCACACAAAAAAAATCGAAAACATTCACTTAAGAAATTAGGGCAGCCTCAAACAGAAATGGAGAAATCCCAGCTTGCTCCAGTTCCCATAGTTCCCTTAATATCTGTGTTTCTCTTTTTCTCCTTTTGTTTAGCCTTCACAAAATTGAAAACATCTCCCCCATCAAAAACTGGTAATATTCCCGGGAAAAAAGCAGGAAGAAAAAAGAAAGCCAACTTGGAAAGAGACTGATAGCAGCTGTGCAAAGTGAATCTCTTCAGAAAACCAAGACAGACATTCTGACTTTCCCTCCTTTTCCTTCTCCAGTGGTCTCAAAGGATGTCCAGAGGAATGGGACCATAGTTGAATCCGAGTCTCATTTGCATGTGTCGGACAGCTGCAGCGGCGCGCAAGAGATGGCGTGATTGCACCTGTAAGTTGTGCCAAGTAACGCACCCTTTCCCCATCTAGAGATTTCTGCTCTCAATGAGATCGAGCGATAGCAACGGCAGTACCTGAGAGAGCAGCCCCTGGGCAGGAACACACACTCACACATAGACAGCATCGGCAGCGCCGTTCCAGAAGATGTGCGCAAGAGGAAGAGGGGAGAGAGGAGGAGAAGGAGGAGGAGGACGGAGGGAGGGAGGGGGAGCCTCGACAGCCAGCCAGGAAGCAGGAGGGAGAGCGGCTATGCAAATGGGCAGCATTCACATAGCGAATCACTGGAGCCTGAGTGCATTACAGAGGAAGAGCCTATTTAGGCAGAATAGCAGGAATTGAAGCTATATCCCCCAGCCCTGATTCCTTTCACAACCTCTCCCCACTCTCCCTGTTCCGTCTTTTTCAATCCACTCTCCTGTGCGGACATTCATGGGCAGTAAAAAGGAAGAAAGAAAGCAGGACAGGCTGGATCATCTCTGTTTCTACTTTTATCATGACATCTCTCCAGATTCCTCCTCTTCTCCCTCTCCCTGCCTCCCCTTTCTTTCCCTCTCTTTGAATATTGGGAAGTTGTTAAAAAAAAACAAAAAAGAAACAAACAACAACAACAACAAAAAAAACCTGAAACAAAGCAGCCCACAATCCATGCTCTTCATAGCCAAGCAAATGTGTTTCCTATAGGTTCTTAACCAGACTCTGCAGTCTATTGTAGCAAAATTTTATAAGAGTGATGATGCCGCAGCCCACATAGGCAACTCTCTCTCTCTCTTTCACACACACACACACACACACACACACACACACACACACACACAAACATATACAAAGCATGCACAGTAGCAGAACTGGCAGTTGAGCACTGTCCACAGAGAGGGTGCTGAATCTGGGCAAGTCTGCCTCGCCTGCTAATAAAAGACCATTTCTCACAAGAGAGAGAATGCTGATCGCAGACTCAGTGTGCAGCACGGGTTACAGGAATGTAGAGAACATGTGGACATAAAAGCCCTTCTGATAAACACAATCCGGTTCAGCTGGGAAGTGTGCTCAGTGTTCAGAGTTCAGGACTGGGGAGCACTAGGCTCAGCTGCAGTGTGCCTGCCTCTGTTTGCACACTGGCCATTCAACATCCTCCCCTTCGAATTGCAGTGTTCTAAGCTGCAGGGGAAAAAAAAAAAAAAAAAAAAAAAAAAAACAGTAAGCACCGCTGAGCTGATCTTTACGGTTTACAGGGAATACACAGGCATTTCATGCCCAGAGAAAGCCAACTTAGCCAGCATGACACAGAGGATAATGTGTCCTTCTCCATTTTCTTTCTCACTTCACTGTTCACGCGAAGACAATGAAAGAAGCCTTGAGGAAAGGAGGGACCAATTAAATGAACATAAATGATGAACATTTTACTTGATCCATTTACTGAGCACAAATACATTAAAACTGAGGGCACTACTTTTACAGAACAGACACTTCATTGCCGAAAAATGAACATAATCAGTAGGACGAATATAATCTGCCATCTGGCATGAGGACCAATGAGGTTACCTTTTATTTCTCTACTGTATTTGGTATTGTTTTTCTAATATTGCAGCAAAGAGTGATTGAAGTGCAAAGTACAAAGTACAAAGCATATGCTGTGTTGTTCTCACCTTGTAGAATCTCAATAACTTGGGGCAGCCACCTGGTGCTAAAAAGTCAGCAGCATGGAACCACTGCTCTGCTCTCATTTGCAATGGTGAAAAGGAATGTTCTTGCAGAATGTGTTTACACTTTTATAATTATCAGCAGTGCAATCTGCATAATTACACCTAATAAGGCAATCTATCAGGGCTGCTTGCCAAGGACACAACCTGGCTTGCTATATCCTCAAGAGCAAACTTTTAGAGAAACAATTTGAGACCACAATATGCAACATGATCATGTATGGAGGTAAATAAAAATGTAACATGTGCACATTGTGTTTTTTAAAGTTAGCTTTGTATTTAGTGGAAATCCTGTGTTAGAATGCAGCACCTAAAGTTAATGACATCAGCAGGAAGCTGATACCTTTATCAGATTTATCATTAGTTAGTTGTTTATTTGTGCCCCCAAGTGGCGAAACTGTTAAGTGCACCAAAGGGCTGCAGTTTTATCACAGAGCCAACAGTTTGTTTGCCATATCGAGTGCAAAGAAAGATTCTTAGCATTAACATAATTCAGATTAAATAATAGAACTACTGCCAAAAACTTCACCAAATTACCATTTAACTTCTAATACTTAAACCTTAAAAGAAGTTGTGATGCGACACATTGTTTTGATCAAATCCAATGAGATCACTTTTACCAGAATACTAGAAAGCCTTTGGCGGGTTGCCCTTTGCTTCAGTCATTTTCAATGACAAATTGGTTAACTAAAGTATGAGAAACAAGAAAAGCAGATGCTGTGTGCACAGCTTCGGGGAAAACATTCGACATTAAATTTCCTCTGCCTGCACAAAAACAAGCATCTGGGACCTCGACCTAAACTAATTTCAGCACACTTAGATCTCTTTGGCTTTAACCAGATGATTGTAGCACACTGACCACAAAATGAGAAAATCCTCCTCCACAGCTAAACTTTGATCAATGAGGACTTCTTTTGATTTCACATTGTGTTCAGACTCTTGTTCCTGTTAGTGAGATGTCGTCTTAACAGAGAGCCAAAAACAGCTCCTCTTTGTTTCCACTTAGGACCCAAAGGAAGCATAAGTCTCTGATGCATGTAGTGCACACTCCCCGTTTTGGATCTACTTTTGCCTGTGTTTCTTCCTTTTTTTTAAAGTAAAAAAAAACAAAGAAAAGCAATGGAGGGGCAAAATGTGTCGGAAAATGTGGCTGACCCCACCCCACCTCAATTGATCAGTGAGAGGAGGAGAAACTGGTCTTGGGTGTAATGGTCCCGTGGAGAAAAGAAGAATATTAAAGGACAAGAGTAGTTTCTGTGACTCACTCAAGAGTGCAACCACAGTGCAATGAGCTGATGAGATGATTTTTGGAGCACTGGAGAAATAGTGGCGGGAGAGCAGCAGATGGGTGGTCTAAGAGTACCTGACCCGACTGCAGCATGGCCTTTAAATCAGTTAAAGGACCATCAGGCAACACTTAATCACACATGGAGAGACCCTTCAGAGATGGATGGGCACTTAGAGACACTTTGACAGCCATGTGTCTCCTTCTCAAGAGCCCCTATGATGCTTACAGAAGCCATTACGAGAAAATATAACCATTGACGTGTTATTTCAATTAACACGATCAGAAGAAATCTGAATATTACAGCGATTTAAAAGCCGTTTTCTCATCAGGTGCAGCTCAGTGCACCTTCAGTTTAGTGTAGCTGTTGGCTCAAAGCAGATGAAGCATGCAGGCCAAGCCACGCGTGAGACGGGTGTACCTGTTGTGTGCTGGAGTGACACATCTGTGTCAGGCACAGCAACATATGTGTCCCTCAGAAGAGAGCCTTTGTCTCAGGGGAGAGCATACTGAAGTGAGCACTGTGTATTAAAGCCTGGAAAAGAACCCTGTAACCAAGTAACCTGATCTTTATGACATGTTTACCTGACAGACTGAGACATGTAAAGGTTGTCAGATTCAGTTCTTCCTCCGATATAAAGCAGCTGAGAGGGACCAGAAGAGCAACCAACTGTGGTCTGTCACGATTCAGATTCCTAGTTTGATGCAAACAGGACACAGTCACTGGAACAGGCAGTCGTTGCATCACGCAAAGTGTCATCCTTTCGTCACAAAGACATAGTTATTCTGCACTAATATAGCCAGTCATGGATTGACACACAATATTAAACCTGAGCTCTTTACACAGGCGGGAGTATTCTGTGAACATCAAACGTGTCATTACTCATCCAAACATGATTCATAAATGCTACAGAGAAACACGGTGGAGCACGAAATGCACTGATGCTAATGTGCCCAAGTGTACGGGAATAGAAACAGAGTGCCGTCTTAGTCATCTGGAGATGTGACATGATAAGAACAGACAGATACAGGGAGTCAACACTCAATACAAACACACAAGCTGTACAGTATTTCAACACGGAGGGAGGCCAGAGTGTCACCAGTGTTTGCGTTAGCAGACGATGTTACATCAGGGGGCCTGTCTGTCAGATTACTCTGCTGTATCAGTGGGAGTGAGTGAACTAAACTCTGACCTTCACAAGTCATCAGCTTGCCAGTTTCCAGTTCACCTGCACGTCAGCGTCCCTGGCTGGCTGTAATGCTGCACAGCTCTGTGGCTCGAGGTTTAAATTATCACCATAGCATGACTATCTTCATCATTAAGTGATTAACTCTCTCAATGAATATCTATCATGCACATGCTGTTGTCGCACACGTAATGATTATTACATCAAAGAAATAGAGCGTACATGCATGTGCTGTGTGAGCTATGAAAGCTATATAAACATCAAATGTTGCGGTTTATGTAAATTGCAGCCCTTATACACGGCATAGCGATTTATGCTGCACACTGTTCGTTTTGCAAGCTGTGAAGAATACATAAATAACACCACTCAAGCTGATAAAACAGCCTGCTAATAGTAAATAATGCACAGTTAGTGTTGTAAAATCAAATCAGCAAATGGCACTGCTTTTTTACTTAGGGAAAAAACAAAGGCACAAAAGACGCCGCACCAATTCTCATTCATTCTTACTCTAATTTTGTATGTAATTACTGAGACCTTATGATTAATTCAATGGAGCCACTAAGAGAAGTTTAAAATCAAAATATCTCATTGAAAAAACAAAAACAAAAACAACCTTTTAATAGTTAATAGTGAAAGTTGTTTGGTTTTATATTTACATATAGCTGTGCACCATTCAATATGATGCAGAATACGCTCTGCACAATAATCTATCATCATAAAAGCACAGTGACATGGTTATAGTCCAACAGTGATACTCTATTCTCTTTGGTTTTTTGTTTCGCAAAAACACAGAGCATATGTTCCGACTGCACACCGCATCCTTTCCATTATCACTGCTGGGTCAGGTCCAAAGTACATATGGAAGAAAAAAGGGGCTTCTTTTTTTTCTCTCTCTCTCTCTTCTCATTGCATGCTGGGCTGCATGTATAGGTAATGGACTCATTTTGTTCCTTTCATTCACTGGATTCTGCTTGAGAAACTAGCTGCTGTGATGAGCATTATTTTAAACTCCCAATGCATAAATGATGCCACAACAGTGTATTCATTTCCATAATTCCATTTAAACACACATCAGGATCAAGCACAGGAGGAATATCATTCAGAAAACCTTGAGCCAAAGTGCAAATATAGGATGTTTGCTTCTCTGTCTGTACATAGAGACTATAGTACAGTATACATACTTACATGTGTGTCTGTGTCAGCGAGTGGGAGTGTGTACGTGATGCTGATGTGTCTGCACATGCATAAACCAAATCCCAACTGTCAGTGAGACAGATAGGGGCCACAGGTCAGCAGCTTTCTGGAGGTTTTCTCTCTATCTCCTCTGACAGTTCCCAGGATGCAGCGGGCCACAGGGGCACTGTGTCCATCTCTGTCTGTGTGTCTTTCCTCAAATCCGTCCAAAGTAGATCGGTTTCCTTCTCAGAGTGCTTCATCCGAAACAGGTCAAGGACGGACTGTGTCTCCCTTCCAGATTCCACAACTTCTTTGTTAAAGAACCACTGTGCTGTGCTACAGCCAACTCGAACAACAAAGGGGTTTGATACCAGGGAAAAAATGGCAGTTTCTGAGTGCAGAAGTATTTAGGGAAAGAAAAATAACATACATGCTTAACTCCTCTCAAAAGCCTCTTGCATTCTTCTGCAAGAATTTAATTCCTTTGTTTTGTATTTTTAACAACAAAAGCATGAGAAAAGAAAACATTCTCTTGGGAGAGGTTTCCTGTTGTTCACTCATTTCTGTTCAGATTGTGAAAACATCATAAATAGCTCTTTAAATTAAAAAGTATTTGGCTTATGATCAGTTAGCAAGTGAAGATCCTTCTTCAAATGGTCATATAATGAAAAATTCCCTCCTGGGCTCTGCTACTGTGACTATTCTTTTTTCCAGTGTCCTTCACTCGAAGTGCATATTGAACCTCAACTACATCGATGTGTCATAGATTTCTTTCTATCATTGTGTAGTTTCCAGCTCTATCTCTGTTCTGAATAATTCAAGTACCATAAAATTGTCAAGGAAACATGAATCAGATAAATACAACAAACCTTCACAATGAGTAAGTGCATTTTATGGACTATATGACTCTCATCTTTACGTAGAAATTGTGCTTAAAATCGTTTAATAAACCTACGTACCAATGTCTCCTCAAGCTTTTTGTGTTAACAAGTTTAACTAAACTGACAAAGACTAAAACTCAAGATTGACCCTGTATATTTTTTAAATTTTATTATAGCCCAATTGGTTTTGTTCATACACAGTTTAGTGTTAATCATTATTTAGTTGACTACAATAATCACATTTTATGTAATGAACATTTTCTTTTTAAAAATAATTGCAAGCCATACTACATAAGTAGCAAACAAAATGTTTGAACCTTTTCTGATTAAGCAGCAGCCTGGTCAAATGCTGATGGTATTTATTTTTATTTGCTTATACTTATTTACTCAGCTGATATTTCAATACTTTAGTATTCTAGCATTTTAGCATTTAGTACTGATGAGCTTGACAGAACCAAGTTATTGCTGCCGGCTGATGCACTTTTTCACGTTGCCAAACATTAAAGTGTTGTGATCACATTCTTTCCCAGCATTATAGCGTTATTGAATTTGTTGGAAGATGTGAACACATCTCTTGAAGAGATAAATCACACTATCTCTGCACTATCTGATCTCTAGAGTTTTATTAGCTCACTGTCATTCAGCACTTGGAGAATATTTCTCTTACTTCTTCATCTTTTGTCATTTTCTTCTCTGCCTAAGAAACTCGAGCAACTTAATAGTCCTCCTCCTTACCCCTAAGAGTCTTTCGCTTCATTTAAGGGCTAATGCTTTATCTTTATTTTTACCAGGAACTATTCTTAACTGTAAGGGAACTACTGGAAAACATCATTTTTCTTAAACTATTCTTAGAATTTTGCCATTAGGAGCAGCTCTAGTGCTAGGCAGCATTATAAATACAGCCCTGCTGCTAGTTAGGTGGTGGCCCCCACACCACAGATCCTGTTGAAAGCACCTGTCAAGCCTTAAAAGCAGGTTCCCTTACTATCTACCTAACTCCATAAGGACAGCTCTTCTGCTGCTACTGCCTTTGCTTAAAACAGTGAATGATCTGTGTTTGCTCTCTACCCGACCTGTCTACAGATAAGAGAGTATTTGAGTAGTGCCACCCATGAAATCTGTCTTCCATACATACAAAACT
>JAQLOL010000003.1:10818771-10839977 GCA_029783665.1 Naso thynnoides
TCTCTTCCATACATACAAAACTTTATCTGTTGTTATCTGTTTAAGGACAATTCCAGTGGACATAAGTTCCAATAACCTACCCATGAGAGGAGAATTTGCATTGTCTGAGCCCTTTGTACATACTGCTCAGACATACTAAACAGGCTCTTTCATTTACTTTGTAAAGGAAGTTTAACAAGTTTATTCATGAGTTTTTTAATAAACTGCAGACATAGAGTCGTGCGTGCCCTGAAGTGTATCCCATCGACAGTGTTATTTAAAAGAAAAACTGTTTCAGGTTAGAATGAAGTTCAGCTTTCAAGCATGTCTAATATCTTCTAAAGATCTATTCCGAATTTATTTATCCAACTTGTGTGTATTTCATACAACAGTAGTACTACTGTAATACAGTGCAATTATTCCACTTCTAAGGGCTTTCAAAAGCCAAGACACCATGATATGGTACATGTGCTTGAGCTTCTTTTTGGACAAACTGGACAACTGTAGGAAGTCATCTTTTTTTTTTCTTCATATCAATGCTAGCAAGGTGTGTTGCAAATTAGCACAATGATGATGCTGTTTTACAGACCCTACCCAGTGCTTGTCATAGTAAGTGTAACTTTGATTGTAAAGTCTATGCAGGAAGGATGGATGGTTAAAACCACAATGTTTCTTAAACTCAACTTAGTTTAACCCAAACCATGATCTTTCCTAGGTTGTTTTTGTACCTAACTCAAGTAAACATGCCATAGCCATTGTACTAAACAAATAACACCGTCCTGTCAGTAGCAACTTTGGATCTGCCTTTTCAAGGCATGCACAAACAATGTATCTTAATTTGAAGGAGTTATTCACAAGTATTCTCTGGCGTGTTTACTTGCATGCAGTTTACGTGCCAACAGTGGGTGCCGCCGGATGAAGTTACACTGCACGGCTAAAAAGGAGAACCAAAACTTTTGTGCTTCACTGTTGTGAGGAGAAAATGAGCCCCCTGGAACAGGACCCCCTGTGGAGTCAACACAGTGGTCTCATTGAAATGAAACAGAAGCCTGCTGTAGTGCCATTGTTAGCTATGTTCATCATACTAAACGCTGACATGAAAAGCAGCACTAACATGTCCACTCCTGAGACATGGAGACACACATCTTACCCATTTCCCCTCGTTACCTCTGTTTAGCAGGATTTGCAAACTTTAACGGCACATTTAATTAATCATGCAGACTCGTCATGTGGCCCATTGTCAACACGTCAATGTCACGGCAGGAGTTGGCGCAACAGAGCCTGTTTGGCTAACTCTGGGTCTGTTGTAACAGTTGGAGCTCTCTAATGTACCTACCTGCTGCTCCACAGGTTTCTGAGGACATAATAGATTTGTCATTAAGCCAATAATGATAGAGAGCCAGTACTGCACTTTGGCTGACCCAGAACTAAAATTAACATGCATAAATTTTTGCTGAAAATGGAATGTTTCCAAGCAGGTGGCTCAAAAAAAATTATAGGTATCACTGCGGTGGTTTTGTCGCTGAAATGTGACATTACAGCTTGGTTGCCACAAAAAATGTTTGCTTTGTAAATTATGGCTACATACGGTTTGTAAATTTGGCACAATATATCAGTGTTTCAACTAAACATACAAATGTGACAAAAATCTTTTTTCTTTTGTGACAGTTCTGATAATATGTAGGCTTGACTGAACAGTGGTGGTGTGAAACCAAGGTGGGAGGCCAGTCAATAGTTTCGACTGGATAATTTGGTGACCATTGGGACAGCCATTTTTGAGGCAACCAAATTTAAGTGTTTTTGCATTACAGGACAGAAGATTTTCCATCTTTTTTTTTCTGCCGAGAAAACTAATTTTTAAGGAGGCCTTATGAGATTTTCCAGCCATTTTTTTGGAAAGCAGGACCAGATATTGTGACATTTAGCACCATCACAAAGTTAGGTTTATAAAGCCAAAACATGATCATTTTCTAACCCTAACTATTTATGCATGCCTTAACCTTTGCAAATCACAGAAATCTAAAATTTTAAGGCAAATATATTATTAAGTATATTTACAGTTCTGTGCTTGAATATACGCAAATATATATAATTTGTACCTAACTTTTAAACAACAAAATGATTATTTTGTTCCTGTCACTGAGAAAATGTTTTATTCTTACTTCGAATTGTGATTACAGTGTCCATGAGCACCTCAATTTCAGATACACTGAACTGAAAATGAAGTTTTCTCTTCACTTAAATGACTTCTGGTGGTTAGATCGTTCACAGAGCCTCAATACAAGCAATCAGAAGTTTTCAAATAGTTTAGTAGAAGCGAGCAATCTTGTATTTTATGTTTAAAGACATTTGAGATTCTTGCCACAGCTGTCTGTGGTGTCATGTTCAATAGAGTGAGTTTAGAGTAGAATGGGTATATTTACCGTGCCCCTGCATCACCCAGCAGGGCATTTGAGCAGATACTCTATCTTCTAGTCAACACTTAAATTAGTATTGTGTTGTGAAAAAACAACGGATTCTTTATTCCTGTCAACACGCCCCTCCAGGATACCAATTACTAAAAATCACCTTAAAGATTAGGTTCTCACCACTGCGCTGCAGTGTGCTTAATGCACAATTGCTGTGCAGACAACTAAATATGTGTAATACGTAATGCTTATGCTCAACTCGGATCTGACCAAATACTGTTCACTGACACAAAAATACTTCTAAAACTCTTGGAATAGCTTAGATTGATTGCTGAGAGCACATCAGTGTTGTGTCACACCATATAAAGAATCCCACAAACAATATCTCAGATGCTGCTGCTCCTCTGTGTTAATGCCACTGGGCCAGCATAAAGCTGCATCTCATAATAAGCAACTGTCATGCATCCTCAAAGCTGTGTTCCATGTTTCTTTCCATGAGACAAGTGAACTATTAAGTTGTCTGTATGAGTGTAAGTAGAGTTCATGAGACTGGAGTATTCTGCCGAGCCAGCTAAAGGACATTAGCGATTCTACACCACTTCCTGCAGAGATCTCACTGCTTGGACAAGCTTGCAGGCATGTTACAGCATCCATGGTGAGAGGAAAGGAGACCTGGTTTCCATGCCAACAGCCTTTACCCAAATATGGACACTGCTGGCACAAACACCCCCATTTATTCAGACACTCAATCAGCATGAGGAAATTATTGAATAATAATTTATAGGCTGGATAGTGACCACTAGTATTGAGTTGGAGGTGTAGGGAGATAAAGACTCTTTCAGCAGCTCAGAAAGAATATGATCTTGAGCAAGAGTCCACCTTAAAGTAGATCGGGAAGAGTAAACAGCAGCATGTGTGGAAATAAGTGCAGATCTGTGTCCTTCTTTACACCTTCAGGCATGACACATATTATGCATATGAACATGAAAGTGGATCTAGATGTTGCATAAACCTTCTAATAAATGTGTGATTTCAAATAGATGTCTGCTTTTCACAGTAGAGGAGCTTGTGAAAAATACTATACCAAAGTATGATTCAATGTTAATAAGGCAATATTCTTTAATTTACTTTTTGTCCACAAATACAATGAAACCCATCTCCATCAAACCCTTAAAAATGGCTCACAAATGTACATATGTAATAAGAAAAAAGAGGCTTAGTAATTTCCTAAAACAGATGAGTGCTGTTTCTTTAAGCAAAAGAGACAGTGACAGTCAATAGTTTGCTTCTGAGGACTATTTTCAGAGGCAAATTAACACAGATTTAGTGCACTACTGAGTATTATTTAGGCAGGATTTGACTTAAAATAAAACACTACGCGTCTGTTAATTATATTTCTAGTTCAACAATATAACTCACTGATGTGATTTTAATAGTTTATGGGTAACTGAGGAGCTCTGAGGCACAGAGAAAAAAAAATCAAGCTTTGGATACAAAGACAAAAATAACATTAGAGGCATAATTTTAAAGAATTTACAGAGAGGAAGAAAATATAGAATATCATAAATATCATACCATATCAATGTTATCCTTATAATACATTAGTTACATGAAGCATTTGTTTGTACATAAGGTAAATATTATTTGTTCAATAATTTATCAGTGTTTTCTGTTATTAAATAAATTTCTGATGTGATGGTGAACAACAAACATACAAAAAAAGGTTATCTGGTGCACTTTTGAAAAGCTTTAAGCTGCTGCACAACAGGCCACTTTAACATTACATTAGACATGTAATGATTCTGGTAAGCATGTTGGCCAGTTTAGAGAAATGGCTGCTGAAGTGAGTGCACAGAAGCACTTGAGACTGTCTCTCTCATGTCTTGGGGCACAATGGCTGTTCAAAGCTAGGCCAAGCTTTCAATGCACACTGCAAACCCAAATATTTTCAGACCCATAGAATCGTTTCGCTGAGCAGCATTAAAAGAGGGCCACATCCAGGGCAAAGAGGACATTACTTCCATGTGACAGCAGGCTGTTTACTCCAGCACTTCGTGTCCTCTTGGCCTCACTACTGGACTGGGTGTCCCCTTGTATTGATCGAAACCAAACTAAGTGGCCTAATCCTTGCATGTCACTACAGAGGAAGGGGACAAAACTGTCTGTTGTACTTTCTGCGTGTGTGAGCATGAAAAATCTAGGGGATCCTCACGACAGCAGCGGAACACAAGTGACCTACTTCACATAAAAAGAAAATTCCAGGAATATGACTGAAGATTTGAAATAACTGCAAATTCTATATGCTATACTTGAGCATTTTCCCTACAAAATTATGTTGGAGAACTGGACCTTAGTCGTTGTATCTCCAACACAAAATTGTCAGTGAAATCCACCTCTGGGGATTGGTTGTTTTCATTTTCTGAACTTTCTTCGATTTCTACTCTTTTTAAAATATTTAGCTGAAGTCTTGCTTTTGTGGACTGATGCAACAATCATATCAGTGTTTGGCCTCGTGTTACTGTATATTGCAGCTGTCTTGGACGACATGCAGAGGAGCAGAGTGACAGAAACTGAATTTTTAAAATCTTTCTTTGGTATGTGCTTAAGAAATATCAAACCTATTGTAGATCACACAGTAGATACTGAGCCTTGGGGCAAAAAGAACTATTTGCAAGGTTAAAAAAAAAAAAAAAACTCAGAGCACTGACCCAGAGCCATTACAAATATAGTGAGAGGGACACATCTTTGTCCCTTAGGCAGAGACAATGGAGGCTGGACCCACAGACAACCTCCATTCTTTAGACAATATTGACATGGCACTAATAGCTCAGACTATCAGACTGAGCGGAAAGGCAACCAGGCGAGACAAAAGTTGCGTGAAGGCTAGGCATCCCCCTCAATGTAGCCTCTCTACGACCCACTTTAGTTCAACAGCAAACACCATTTTGTTTGTCTCTGTACATTACCCTCGGATGTTTGACCATTACACACAAACTCCCTAAAGAGGTCTAGACAAGGGTTTAAGTCCCACAAACACACATACATTTTCAAGCACACACACATACCCAGCCAGCCTTTAAATGAAAACTTGAACCTTTTCTTCAAACAAACATTGTAAAGAAGACAAAAAAGGCGAAATATGAACTCATATTCTAAGTTTAGAAGGAGGCAGTGGTAATCAACAGCTCTTGGCTGGTAACCAGTGTCTGTCTGCGCTTGCAGAACAGCATTGATGACTTCACCACACAAAGACACACGCAATCTGTGTGTGCTGTCTGAGTCACTGACTAAAATGTGTTCCACATGCCATTTTATTCTGCTACTGGCATCAAAAACAGCTTGTAGTGACAAGCCCAAACGCATGCTTAACACCATTCACAAACAACATCATTCATTTCACATGAGCGATGATCTGAGATAAATTTGATTCATCTTGGCCAGAGTTGCTTGTATTTTTTTTTCCTAGTTTCAATGACTTTGGGTTGCCAGTTGTAATAATTGGTTCTATAAATAGAACTTTTACACACCATGCCCACAGTTCATTGAAAAAAGTACTGGCATATCACTGGTGTGAAGTGTTTGGGAGATGATGAAGAGAAGATCTGAAGAGCTTTTATATCTATGTCATCATCTCACCAATCATGTTGAAGTGAAAGGTGCAGCTCTGAAAAGTTGAAATGCTTTTATCATAACAAACTCACAGCTCAGCCGAGAAACAGTGGGTTGCTCTGAAAAAATGAAACCTTGTGCAGAGTGTGTGGATACACGTGACACATACATGCTGTGATTATTGTAAGGTGTTGATCAAAGGTAAAGACAGTCAGTGCTGAAAACTGAAACAATATCAGCTGTGAAGATACTCTCACGGAGAATAAACAACATTAACTTGTAAATAAGAAAACTCATCAGCGTGTGAGCTCACTGACGTCTCTTATAATGTGTGTTAGCTTGCATCCCACAGTAGGACTAATCAGTCAGCAAACCACATGTGTTTGGCCACAACTTGTAATGAATTGATTTAAAAGACTTGTCACGCTGCTGTATGCTAAGTTTAACAAACAGACTTTTTGTGTTTTACTTTGCATACTGAAAAATGATGCTGAGACCCTGACACTCCCTTTCTCTTGGTGTTGATACAAACATCATAGGAAAAAAAAAAAATTACAATGCCAAATTTTCGGCAACAATTGAACGATCATTTTAGTTGATTGGACAATATCTATTACTGAATATTTTGGAAATTTCCTTCACTGTGTCTATAGAGCCTGGATTTTGATGTTTACTTGGGACATTTCTGGGCAGGTAGTGGGTGCTTTCCACCTGCAAATGACAGCATGCATGTAAGGATGGGAGCACAGTGACTCATGATGATCCAGATCGGAGATAGGATGTGGACATAGCAGCGAAGGAAAGCGGCTAAGAAAAGGAAATGTAGCCCTCGTGTGGCAAACGGCGAGCGTATTAAACTTGTTCCAGAACAAGAGTGAGTCTCCGTTTGGTTTTCACCTGCTTTCGAGCACTGAAGGTGGGGCTGGGGATGAGGATTCTGTTAGACATTCTGTTAGCCCAGTGGTAGCCAACGTGGTGCCCATGGGCACCTGGTAGCCCACTGGAACGCATGAGGTGCTCGTAGGAGAGTCATTACAATCTAAAACAGATTATTAATTGTTGAATAGATCATTAAACTTGCATTTTTAAATAAAAAGATCACATTATTACCAGTAATTAGTGAACATAGGCAGACAGTCTCTTAACATGTAGCCTATTAAATGCACAATATTCTTAATTTATAGGTCGATCAACCTAGCAAGCTTATATTTTTCTGAAAGATTACAAACAATTTGCCCTTCATATCACTCTCTACCATTCAGGTAGCTCTCAGTCTCAAAAAAGCTGGTGACCCGTGTGTTAGCTTTACAACAGGTGTCAAACACTGAAGGTTCGTTTGTTGCTTAATTAGTGACTTCGGATTTTTTTTAAAAAGTAATATTCCTATGTAGATTGTTGTGTAGATAAAAGCAATATACATTCATGCTACAATATTTCTGGTGGTGTTGAGCCAAGAGGAGGGACTCAATTTGAACGTTGTGCTGACAAGACGAAACTAACAATGCTATTGACTCAGCCTTTAAATTATTATCATATACTTCAGTTAAAGGTCTACTGAGTATGGACATTATGTGAATCAGATAATAAGTGGCCTTTGCAGTAACCAGATGTCAAAACTTAACACAGCTCTGTGCCATCATCATCATCAAAAAGCATGAAATTTTAAAAAAAACAAAAAAAAAAACACTACAGTTCAAGAATTGTGTTTGTTCCTCCAGACAATCCGTGCCAAGGAACATTAAGGCAGCTCATGGTGGATCAGCACCATACTCAGACACTTAATAATCTATCGACTATCTGTATGTGTGCAAATGTTGTTGTATATCATCTTAGCTCAGAATCACACAAGATATGATGTATTTTCCGAGGAGAGGCCTTCAAGCTGCTATCTGTCCTTTTTTTAACGGCTTTCATTTGTAAAGACGACGAGTGTTTCCTCATATAGTAATTGAAATTGCGTTGACAAATTACTCAAATTAATTAATTGCAAGTCACTGTCACTTACAGCACTACGGCAGAGTCTTGTGATAATAAACAGAAAAAAAAGAGAAGCCTGAATTTGCATATTAATACACAATATTCGCCACAAAACTACTTACATTTTAAATTTACATGAGCTACACAAATAGTTGTATCATACTTTTAGACAGGATGTTAGTTCCCCCATGAATTGTGACTGACAGCTGTACAATGCATCCGTGCTATAAATGTTTTGGGTCCCAGGAGTGTGAAATGGAGTTTCTCTTGTGAGAATGCAGAGTGCAAGACTACCCGCCAGAGAACTACATAGAAACACAGTGAGCTCCCCCTGCATCTGCTCTCTCAGAGACCCATTGCTCTGTTGCAAATTGCCTGCATTTCAGCTTATGCAAATATATCCGGTAAAAAGTGATATTTTTTCTCGGAGATGCTTCTCTCTTTCTTCTGCCCCTCCCTTCCTCTCTATCCCCATGACAATCCATCAACACAGATAAAACCCAACCATCTCCAGCTTTATTCTTACTCACAGATTTTCCTTAGCAGAGTGAGGATGTCTTACATCACTACTCTGAGGAGTTGTTCAGTTCATTCCCAGTGACAGAGAGTTCTTGGAGAGTATGTTTTTGGGTTTACATGCTGCATCCCTTGGGTCTGGAACATTGATCTGTCCTACTGTTTTGTCAGGTTAGCCAAATAATGAAAGGAGCAACAATACACTCAGAAGGTTGAGCACTTTTGCTCAGATATAAAGTATGCACAAATGTCTCAGGAACCCCTCTGCACCGACTGCTGTAAATGAGCTCTATGGGTCTGTTGAGGATGAATATGTATGACAGAAGGGAAGAAAAAAGCTCCAAACTGCGTTTTTCCTCCCTTTAAAGCACAAAAGGTTCATGAGGAGTTCGTCATCAAAAACATCCCTCCAACACCTCCAGCACATCCCTACTCCTCGGTTGATCCAAACAAGGTCTGAAGAATTAAAGGGAGAGTAAGATGAGCAAAGGAGGTCTTGGATCCGAATGAGCTTCAAGCACAAGCTCACATCTTGCGGACAGAAGAATCCTTTTAGTGTTATCATAGGCAGCAGATATGTTCAGGCTACGAGGCTGCAGGGGAATCTATTAACACTTTCTGTTGATAACAAAAGATGGGGTCTTACCAAGCTGGTATAAGTGACACAGAATGCATTAACATTTATGGTGCTCTCTCCTTTGCTTTTGTGTCGTATCCAGAGCGCCCACTCTGTTCTTTTCTTCTTAATGCAGTTCAGCACTCTGCCCATTCACCCCTTACTGTGTGAACCACTGCAGAAGAAAATAATGACCAAACAAAACCCCTCGTGCATGTTTTGCATAAGGAAGTAGCCCACTTTCTAAAGGTGGAGCAGAAATTTTCCTGGTTCTGTCAACAGCTAAACATTAATGAGCATGCAGTCCCTTAACTCTCTTTAACAGATTAAATATCACAGAACTTTGAAATTTCTGCTTGCAGCTCAAAGCAAGTTTGAATATTTATGGTGTGTATAAGGTCATAACGCTCAATGCATACTCAACAGTATGCATTTTGGTTCTGATAAATTATGAGCATATTTTTTGTTAATGTCTTTTTTTGCTTAATTTGACTTTCAGTTTATGTTTTATTAAACAGAACACAATGTTCATCGCTCCCTCTAGTGGTACATCTATCAAACTTTAATGAGATTTCACTGAACTTTCAGTCAGGCGTCTCAAATATAAAAATTTCTGCCCTACAGAGTTGCACCGGCTCTCAATTCCCTCTGTGAGTACGATACATATTTAAAGCAAAGCTACGGAAATAAAAAAGATGAGTCAAATTTCATTTTAAATGACAAAGTTAAAAGAAATTAGTCACCAGTTTTAGCATTCAGCACAGTTTGAGCTCTTTCCTTAGTCTGATTGGAAAGTTTCCAAAAAAGCAAATATGTCATATTGCTGACAAACATCATGCGTTATGAGGACACCAATATAGCACACAGACAGGAAACAATAATAAGCTGAAACAAGAAGTGTGTGAAAGCACAGGATAAAAATGGCCCTGCTGTTGATGCTAACACCCACCTTGAAATATCTGTAGCCAAGATTTTCCTGGACACAATTAATTATCTTAACAGATGGAGTGAATTATGCATCTAATGCTGTGAGATGTGTGAGGCAATTCTTTTCATCACGATTTGTTTGAATTTTAATGAAAACAAGTAAAGACCCATCATCTAATATTACAGAGGATCCATAGTAAGTGTAACAACAGTGAGATTTTACAATGCTCATTTCAGACTAATGTGAATTAACAATAAACGTAAACTATTTGGACTTTGTGAGTTAAGAACCAGGAAGTGGGCTCCTACCATCATTACACAGCGGTCCTCCGAATGTCGTCATGCTGCAGTCACAGCTGAAGCCCTCCCACTGCTGGAGACACACACCCTGGTTGGCACACGAGTCCTCTTGGCATGTGGTGCTGGGGCCTGAATGTGGAGATAAATGGCAACTTGGTGAGCAGACTTTCATATTAACAAGCAGCACAGTGTGCAGATTGACTCTGCAGTGAAATTAAATGTCACGCACAACATACAGACAATAGGCTTCTGAAAAGGAGGCTTACACAGACCAAACATACTGTACATATGCTATGCAAACACTGTAGCAAGTGTGTATTCAGTCATATTTTGTATTCTCTGGACAAACACTGATACACATTTCCACACTGTGGCGAATTGCCTGCCTGAGCCCAAAATGTATGTATTTGTATTTAGTAACTAGACAGAACAAAAACCTTACAAGCACAAAAACAGCATTACATATCATATAAGTAGAATTATTGGAATAGGTTTTGATCATTTTAATGCTTGGATTATTCTGTCCTTGGTAATTTCCATATTTTATGTTAGATTTTTTATCTAAAAATATAAGAAAATAGAACATTATGTGTGCATTAGGTTACAGCGCCAATTTACATCTGGCTTTTGTGTGGTGCTGAAGTGTGTACTTACACTTAGTTTAAATCTGATTTAGCTTATTATTGTTGCACCTCAGACTCTCTTTACAGTAAACAGTAACAATATGATCTTGCTTTCCTTTCCTTTCCTTTCCTTCTTCAAACTGTCATCCATCCCTGACCACCTGTGAAAATGGTTTATGCCCCCAGATTATAATCTATCTTCAATACATACAGTATCGCACGTCTGTGTCAGAAACTGTCTGACTGCAATTTGATCATCCAAAAGCATGTTACCATAATCTGCAAATTGCATCACAAAACAACAATACACAGTGGTGATCCATTTATTTTTAAATAGCAAGGTGAAAGTGCTTCTTCATCTACATGCTTGTGCGTCTATCATTTCCATTGTTCCATCAGCCTATCAGCCAGTCATTGTGTCAGTCTGAGCCAATATGGAGTAAGTTTACAGCTGTAACTGCTGACAGTGACACTGAGTTGGTTTAGTTCATGGAGAGATGTTGGTGAAATGGCAAGGGTTAGTATGGATGAATGCTGTTTTATATCTACGTTTGTCAGATACTAAGGGATTTATTTTGATTTTGGACTGCTCACTCTATAATCAGCCCCGTCTTTGTCATTATTGTCAACATCTGGATATTTAAACAACAATTATGATACATCATATAGTCTGACTGGTGACAAATATACACGCATGTTGTCTCCCTCTCTACAGCTGGAATTAGCCTGCCCAAATGAAACACATCTATCTTTTTTAAATGATATGTTTTAATCATTATATTATTGAAGTGTTGATTTATTCTATGGTGTCTTTATCTTTATCTTCTGAGGTTTTTTAAAATGACCTACACAGCTGTCGGTAATAGATTTACATTACAGCTTCACCCTAACTTATTCTCTCTCTCTTTTTTTCCCCCCTGAGTACAGTCTAGCCAAAGTATCTGCAGCTCAACCTCTGAGTAGCTATGGTAACTGCTTAATAGTTAAAGCGGTTTCTTTAGTCAACTCAAGGCTGAAAGATGCAAAAAGCAAAATGCTGTCCACAGTGTGCATTGTGCAACAAGAAAAAAAAAACACTTAAGGCTGTCAGTTACTTCTGGAATACATTTGAATGCATATTCATTTAAATTGCATCCAACAATTTGATATTTTAATGATTCTACTGCTGATTAAATTGTTTATATATGATGATGAATAAATGATGATAAAGTGCCTAACGGGTCACAAATGCTGTGTGGTCTAATTTGGCTGGAATCAAGTAAACAAAGAGACAACAGATGTATAATGGCATACTTATAAATAACACCAGGCATAAGAATTTCAAATAATGACGATACAGAATCATCTATATTTTAAGAAAAGTTCTTTTTTTATGAAATGTTTTCTGTTTTATAAGAATGGCATTACATAGAGATATCTAATTACTTCATTTAAACTTTATGTTAAGTAAAAATTTAGCGATTGTACTTTAGTTATGACGCTGTTTATTTGTCCAAATACTTCAGAACTAATTTCAGTTACAGGCCAGAAGTGTCATTTGTTTTGCAAAACTCTTTTAACTCTCAGTAGGGGTAAAGACTGATGTTCAATTAAGATCCACAAGCAAAGTCTTAATTAGAGATCGCCAGAGACTTTAACAGGAATATGAAACTTGTGAATGTGACTTAAACCAACAATGATTAATTTAAGTAAAACATAAAAATTACTGAACTTTGAGTTTATTAAGTAAGTCTAATGGGAAATTCATGCAACATTGTTATTGAGACTATGTTAAGTCATGCATATGTATCCCTAACAAACAGAGTAAGGGCACACAAAATTGGGGAAAAAAAACAAAGAAAAAAAGAAAGCAAAAAGTCATGTCAAATAAAAACAACACACAATTTGTGAGTTCAAATCAAAGCGTGAGCCCCATAGACTTTGATACAAGATGGTAATGATACTTGTATTCCTATGGGACTGAAGCCCATATGGCAGGAGGGTGAATTCAAACTATGCAGTCATCTTGCTGAGGGGGATGTGAAAAGTGTGGGGGTAGAGACTGTGGAGCGGTTGGGGGGGGGCAGAGGCATTGCAGATGCAAAGAAGGGAGGGAAATCAGACTCTGTATCAAACAGACAAAGCTATCTACCTTGCAAGTCAGCTTTCATCAATGCAACTTTTGTCAGCAAAATAATAGGAAAGGAAAAGGCAAAGTATACCAGCTGTTAGTAAAGCACCAAGACGTCAAAGATGGAGCAACAGAAACACAGAATGTCGAAGCAGGAGAGACTGAGCGAGGGCTGAGGCAGCTGTCGGGCCTCAGAAAAAGGGGTAAAAAAATTTTGTATAACGGAGGCCGGGTTAAGCCAAACAGTTATGCAACTTCTTTCAAAATGGCATCAGCAATATGAAGTAAAATGCATGCAACTGTTAAGTCATTAAAATGGGAATCGGCTATGCTTTGTCTGTTAAGTTCAGTACAATTTAAAACAATATAAACTAGCACAATTCAGTAAATATGATATCATAGAAGTCTTTTTACACTGAGCGCAACCACTGATGCTGCGCGGCACCGAACACCAAGTTTGACAGCCCCGCACAGGGTGCTGCTGAATGAGATTACATCTGTAATGTAGGAACATGAAAAGATCAGAAGTTGCGTACTCAATAGAAAAAAGAGTGGATGAATTGTGAAATTAAACTAAGTGAGTGAAGCCGAAAAATAAATAAAATATTGTCTTTGGATGTGGTACACACATTAGACTGGGCAAATGATATTCATGCATGCAACAAAGGCTTCATACATAATTCAAAAGGATTGCTTCTGGCAAACTCTCAGATCCAGCAAGCATGCACAGAGCAAAACAGAATGGGGATAAAATGGAAAATAACACTGGCAGGACAAATATGGCAGAGAGAATAATCAGATTATGGCTAAGTGAAACTGAAATGATTGCCTGTGGAGGAGTGTCAGAGCTTGATGCATTCTAACAGAATACTAACACACTTCATGGATGTTAAATTATGTGTCACAGGTTGGCAGTGTGGGTGCCTTGGTGGGTGTGCTCCGCAGTGTACGTGTATGCTTGGCAGCTAAGTGTGAGAACGGAAAGACTGAGAGTGAGACCCTTTAGGATAGTCCTGTGATAATGAGGAGAAATCCTGTTAAGTGAGGAAAGCCTTTATGATTCTGTCAGTGAACTCAGATATAACTGAAGCATCTATCAATGATCACACAACTAGAAACATTGCCTAAGATTTAACTAGAACTCATATTTTAAAAAGTTAGGAAGCAACAAGCAGAGTCTAAGTTTCCCTACTCGGCTAAAATGCTACTCACCTTCGCATCCCCTCTCTATCTGTCCCACACAGTCCAGAGCATCTGACATCAAGTCTGGGAGCCGACCGTTCAGATCCACTGATGCCAGGCAACCCTGGAAGCCCTCCTTGGCATGCACCAGTTTGGGCAGCTCTTTGTACATCTCCTTGGCCACCCCACCAATGTATAGGTTGCCTGTGTAGAAAAGACAGATACGACAATACTGACCCCTGGTGGAAATAAAGTGTGGTACCAAGCATACCATTTTCTGCTTGCTCAAGGAGCAAGTATAGCATTGTGATTGTTCTCGCACTAAATGTCCCTGACTTAAGACAAGCATCTTACTCGAAGTAATGATATTTTTATTAGATTGCTTTTTGTCTTGCTAAAAAAAACCCCAATGTTTTCTTATTGTGTTGGATGACATTTTATTGTAGTACAACACAAGAGGCTGGCGCTATCAAAACCGTTACTGACATTGCCTAAAATGCTGAATTGGGCACTGTGAGTCTATGAACTGATCGGAAAGCACAAATTTCATTTAATAAAATGGGACCTGCTACTGCACAAGTAGCCAATATCAGATCTGTACTCAGTATCTGCTAAAACAATAGTAGGAAGGAAAAAGAAAAATAGTATCAGAGTATCCCTTTGGAACACTAATGCGGCTATGCCAAAACCTTTAATTCAGAGAACTTTTTTTTTCTTCTTCTTCTTTTTAACTTTCAAATAACTTTTATTCAAGGTTTGTCTGCAAAGCACAAATGGTCTTTTCTATGAACTCCCTTCTCCACATCCACGGCATATGCACTGGCTACTGAGCAGATGGGGTTGAGTTCCTTGCTCAAGGGTCCATCCATGGCGGTAATGAGTGAGGGCCAAGCATTGCTTTTTCCTGTCTTTTCCTCCCCCTCTTTTTCTGCAAGGGCAATCCTGCTGGTGCAACCTTTCACTCACTTTTTTCACCTCAAGGCCACTGCTGCCCCAACTTACAGAAGTATGAAACAAACATGCCAACCCACCCTTCAGATCCAGGTTTTTGGCTCCCGTGGTCGTCTGCGTGGTGACCTTGGTATCAATCTTGACAGTGTGGAGGTTGTTGGTGTCCCTGGAGATGATGACATTGTGCCAGTGGTTGTCGTTCAGTGGCTTGTTTGAGTTGCCTTTGATCAAGTGGGCTCCATTTCCAAGGTCAGACACATAGTGTAGGTAACTGTAACCAGATATTAAACAACATAAGTGGATGCATCCATGAAAAGAAATATTACATAGGTAGGGGGTTATGAAATAGACCTAACATTTTAGATGTTTCCAGAACAAATAAAAACAGAAAGCAGGGGGAAAAAAGTGCAATAATCTTTAGAAACTGGAGCAAGGATGTGCAAGTGTGTGCTTGTTGTGTGTCTGTGCCTTCAAATGTGAAGATATGAGAGTATCAGAAAGTGCAGCTGTCTGAAAAGGAGCTAAATATTTGGCAGGTTGCAGAGTTAACAAAAGGTTTTGGGCTGTGCTGAACAAATTAGTCTTAAATTCTTTGGTTTGCAGGCAATTTATAATTTGTATGCTCATTTTAATTAAGCTGTATGACTTTAATGTTCAGCACACTGAATAACACCTTAACTTCAGGCATTGTTTAAAATAAGGTCATTTTATAGCTGCAATTCTGCAGTAAGAAAAACACCCTTGTGTGGTTGATTCCCTTTTATGTTGGGTATTTGTTGTGCCTCGGTGAAGATTAAAAAGAACAGTAATAGCTGACGGCACTTTCAGTAAATACTCTGGCAGAGAAGTGATAAGAAAAGAATTTGAATTCCCATTATAATGGCATAAAAACTGTCAAGAATTATATTCAGTTTGGAAACTGTCACATACTATGAAGAGCTGCATTATTAAAATCATAATCCATTTAAATGGAGATTCCTACAATAAAAATCTTGCTACACCAATGTAAAACTAATTCAAAACAGTTTCAAGCTTTTTTGCACTTCCTATTTGCAGGTCTTAACACCTGGTGGCAGGGATGTCTGCCCTACAAATGAGGTAATATGTTCATGAAGAGAAGAGCTGTAGTAGCTGCCTCATCTGAACCAGGGAAAAAAAAAGAAAGAAAAGAACCACCCACACCAGATCAAACTTCATTTATGAATTTCCCTAAGAAGACACTGTTGTTTGAGTAGTTTGACAAGTTATCACAAGGTCGAGGCAGAACTACAACAATACCAAGGACTCCTACACAAAAAACTGTCAAATACACTAAAAAAGCCACAGAATATATCTAATAGTTTGCTCAGTTATTACTAAATACTCATTCTTAGGCTTTGGAGGAAAGAATTTGCTCACCCTTTGACCAGCTCCACCACAATGAAGTCATTTCCATCCCCGCTGTTGTAAAGGATGAGGCCATCAGATGAGGTGGTTTTGAACTGAAAGAAAAGGTGCATGGAGTAGTAGGCCTGCAGAGTGGTGAGGGTCACATAGCTGGAGCGCGACTTGAAGGTGACAGGGTCTGCAATGATGTTCTTGAAGCCAATCATGGCGTTGAGCTCACAGTAGTCGATGTCACCGTTTTTACAGAGGTCTATGTAGGCCATGCCGTTGAAGGAAAGGCTCTGGAGGTGGCCGATGAAGTTGGACGGCACCATGGACATGAAGCGCTTCTCTGTCACAATGCCTGTCTCAATGTTGTGGAACTCCAGCTGGGTGTGGTCGCCTGCCATTTGACCTTGGACCAGCAGAAGGGAGGGAAAGAGAGAGGATGTTATTGAGGACCAGGGCTTCCATGATATCAGGTATTCATTGCACAATTATTGTGGCCAAAAAAATTCACGATAATGATATTATTGTGATATCTATTGCATGTAAAAATGTTATCAGTCACTTTGTTTTTAACTTTGTCATGTGCTTTGCCTCTTCTTTTGCAGATGAATAACTCTCAAAGCATGAAGTGTAGGGGGGTTAACAAGGAGAATGTAACTATAACTGTACAAAAGTGTTAAAAAAAATTAAATAACAATACACTTAATGGATTTTTCTGAGGTTAGGGTACATTACCGCCACCTACTGTTAGAAAATGAAAATGGAAAGAAAGGGACATTTCTTACAAGGCACTGTATTATTATCATAATATAAATATTTCATTTTTAAACTTGAGATTATTGTTCATATATTGTAAACATCCCTACTGGGGGTATGCAATTCTTTGTCATCTACAGAAACAAGGACTGTAACATCATATGACATTAAAGACATCTAATATTTTCAGTAAAAAAGGCTAAAATTAAATCAAAGTATCACAAAAGCATACTGCAGGTATTATATTTTATTGCTGTTTTTTTTTTAATTATCAGATGCAAATCTCTTTTTTAAGTTTTTGATTTTCTGTTTAAAAAATTAATAAAAGGCTTCACGGAGAGTCTATCTAAACAGTTTAGTTGTAAAATGAACAGTACCAATGTTACATAGGTACTGTTCTCTCATAATTGCAAAAATCAGCAAATTGTGCTTTATTATTAAATTTGACATTTATCATTCTGCTGAAGAATATGTTTTTTTTTTTTTTTAAACTTCAGTTGTTTTTAACAGCAACATTTTGACCAACAATAGTAGACAGACAAGAACAACAAATTTATTCTGGCTCTTTACAAATAAGCGACTAAACCTCATCTGCCAAAACAGAGTAAAACACAAGTGATGCACTTGAAGGTCTCTTTTATTCAATCATAAAGATTGTCCCTGACCTAGAATCTGAGACTCAAACACTTGTTATGGATAATTTAGGTTTAAATGAAGAAAAATAAGATCCTATCGGAGGAACACAGGGTGGGAAATACCTTCCACAGGCGGTAGATCATCCACGGTCAGTTTCAAACTCTTGCCCCTTCTGAACACACGCACTGTGTGCCACTCGTTATCATTCAGATTCTGACCCGCAAAAATAGTCTCTGGACCTTTGCCTGCAGGACAGTCCAAACAGCGGTTAACACACACGCATGCACACACACCACAAATATTACAGACAGGCTGAGAGATAGAGAGTGGGAGATCAGAAGGAGGACAGAGAGGATGAGTTAAGTAGTTTGACAGAGGCAGAAAACATTTAGGTAAACATAGTTAATGGTCCATAAAAACACATAATTCTGACTTGTATTTGCTGTACTGATCGCACCATTAGATAGAGCATCTATCTGAACACCATTTTCCTAAAGCCAAAAGGAGGGAGGCAGCAATCAAGATGTCACATTATTATTACAAACAATATTCACAACTGCTGCTATGAATGTGTTCTGTCTAAATAAACACTGGGAAAATTGTACTTTTTATTATAAACGTTCCTCATTTCTTGAACAAAATTTATGTTTAGATTTTGTCATTCCTATCACGCCACTTGGTGGCAGCAGATAACTGCCGAAAGGCCAGGACAGAACATTAACCAAGCATCGCTCTCCATCTTGTTTACCTACAGAGCTACTACAATGTCCACCACATGAAATGAAAAACTGAAATGGACAGACATACTTGCATAATGGCAGCAGTGTGCATTGTGATGAAAAAAAACCTTAAAAACTAAACAGACAAGTCATTGTGTCTGAAAAAATACAGGGAATACAGAATGTGATTTTTTATCTGCATCCTTGAAATAAATGGGTGCTTTGGAAAGAGTAGCAGGTAGCTTGTATTACCTGGAACACTATGGGAAATGCACACACTCTATTAATATGTCTGATTCACATCTGTTAATTTCAAAAATACCAAATGACCAGTCAACTGAATAACATTTAACCAATAATACAGTGCTTCAGATCTCTAAATCATTCCTTCACTGAATCCAGAAACCAGCATTTTAATATTGCATTACATGTATCACAGCTCGCAGGCAGTAAAGGAGATGCCACACAGAATCACTGTTCAAAAACCTCAAAGAGAGATAATCAAATATCAGAATCACAGATAAATCAGCACAACTGCACCAAATCTCTGTGATCTCATGAGCAGAAAGAAGAAGAAGAAGAAGAAAAAAAAACATCTCCAAGACACACTTCTGCATTTAGAAATTCCAACATGGGTCCAATTGGGTCAACACATTATTTTTTCATGCAGCCTCCATCTTAGAACATCTTAGCTCTGATGTTCTCCTGCTGGGCACAAAAAAAGCAAACAGGCCAATGAGGACGTGCTACTGTGACAGCATTAAAATCCCCAGGCTGCGGATACCTTTCCCACTGTGGGGAGTCTTTCAGATGGGTGCCAGGTTTCATGATTCCCTGACACCCATTTTATGGCTATTTACTTCGTCCTTTTCTGCGGTCTTCAAAGCCCAGATGCAATGTGTATGCAAAAATGAGGTTGCCAAAGTACTGAGACACACTCAGTCTCAGAGGCAGAGTTCTGCTTTGTAAGCACTAAACACCGGGGCAGGATTGAGACCAGACGACTGGCGAGGGATTAAGGAGGAGAGATATGAAATAATGGGATGGAGTTGGACTTGAAAGGATGCTTGATCTTTGCCTTCCATCATTCCTGTCCTTGTTGCTCTCCAAGGAGGAAAGAAAGAGGAGGGAAAAGAGGTCAATCGTATTAAGAAGTGCATTCCTGCAAGACATCTCCTACTGTAGGGCCTTGCCTCATGCCTGCAGTGCAGTCTGTGTTCCAAACAGCCAGCTGCTGGCCAAACATTAAAGGGCCTTTAGTCCCACTTTCTGCCACGTCCAGCTGTCTCTAGTGCCCTCATTGATGGTGATCTATCTGCAATGATGGATCTACAGCAATCTCTTCCTGCCTCATTGTCTTCAGGCCCAAGGGAACAGTGGAGAAATGTGGCACAGGGAAGCATGAGAAGATGTGATTATCCGGTCAATCAGATCCGGATGGCTGGATTACAGGCCAGACAGTGGTGCCACCTGCCCCAACTGTGACTCACCCAGGTGGAGGAAGGAGGGACTCGCTGACCGAGCAGCAGGCCACTACTGCTGGATTGCTGTCAACACAGACATCAAAAGCAAGCGCACGTGGCATGGAGAGCTTAGCGGGATTCTAACTTGCTTGTCCAATCGATGCCTCGCTAATGGAAAAGGCTTTGTGAAAATATTTAAGCGAGCAGAAGTTAAATAGTGTTAAAAGAATAAATGACAATCAATACTAATCTGCAGCAGCCATTTGCAGTCACATTTATTTGTTTTATAAGGTGATGTTGCCCCATGCTGAACGTTGTTTTGATCTAACAGCCAGCGCATTTCTGAGATTATAGTATTTATAGCAGTAACCCGCACAGTCATGTCATGTTAACTACCTGCTGGCTTGAAAGGAAAGTCCCTCAGCATGCTCTAAGTTTGGGGATGTCAATGTTTATACCCAGCTTTTAATATAAGAAGTTAATATTTGCAATAAGGACCACTGAGCCAACATTAGCCTCTTTATGAAACTAATTCAGTGCAGCCATTAAGAACTTCCCATAATTGTGCCTTTGTTTCAAGCACTTTACTGCTCTCTCGCTGCATACTAGAAACACACAGAAGCATAATAAGGTTCCAATTTTAATGTTATTTGGGGCATGGCAATTTTATTTTTGCTCAAAATCGAGTAGTCCATCACTTTAAGGAAAGCAGGCGAGGATATTGTTTGTTTTATTAAATTCATTTCTTATTACAGGCTTCCCTTTTTGTAGATTTGTCATATTCAGTAAGAATAGTTCCTTTAAAAATCTGACTATTATTTAGAGATCTTAGGCAGACAGCTAATGCAGGTTGCAAAGAAAACTAATAACTCTTATCAGCATCTTGCTTTCCTAAAGTGTTAAAAAAAAAGTTCACCCTTCCCTCCAGCATAGTCCCTTAATAGATCATGCTTTTTATGCTGTTATGATGGCTGAAGGGCTCTTTTTATCTTTTGGATGACTCCTCTAGACCAGGGGTTCCCAAATTTTTCATCCTGTTACCCCAAAATAATTATTTCAT
>JAQLOL010000003.1:10840077-10859278 GCA_029783665.1 Naso thynnoides
AACATGATCAGTTTTATTATTCAGGGTTCGAAACATGTTAGTGAGTTAATAGTACACTTTTTTGGTTTGTTTTTGCCAGTGAGACTCCCGCAGTCTTCACATTTTTATTGTTTACAATTCACATAACAATGATCTGCACCTAACCGTGCGCTACCAATTTATTTTCAGTTTCTTTAACCAGACAACAGTTGGATTTCTGGTCTGAATGAATAAATCAGCAAGATTTGAGCACTGTAGATATACTGTGGACTATAAAGACTGGGCTGAATAAAGAGGTCCCAAAAAAATGTAAGTCATGGTGAAAACAGTGGTTTTTAAGTCTTTTCTTTATCGAGATCTGATGTTTGAATCTAATGAGAAAACCACTGAAGTATGCAACAAGATGAATGTGGCAAAAAGCAATTTGAATTTACATTAAAAGTTTCTGCAATACATACATTATGAGTGCTCAGTAATAACAGCCATTAAATGTAAATCTTCCACTAATCATTATGCACATATTTCACCGCCTTTGCATCTTCCCTTCACCTACCTCGCTCATCTATTAGTGCTAACATGTACACAGGTGTAATATCCTTGCAAAAGCATATCCTGCAGCCATTTCACACTAAATAAGTCAAAAATGAAAGATTGATGTGTGGAAAGGATTAATTGTGAGAGAAAAAGAGTCTGCCCAAGAAGGTCAGGGAGAGAATAATTACATAAAGTTGCCCTCATCACCACAGCCAGGCTACGGTGTAATTGTGATTATCCTGCAGTTCAAACTAATGAATAATAGAAGAGTTGAATGGTGGACAGAAAAGAAAAAAAAAAAAAGCAAATCTGTCACAAGATATTTTTAGTTCATATTTTCAGTTTGTTGTCACTCAGCGCCTGTTAACAGTGTTTAAGTCGAAGTGGCAGTGTTTTCTTCAGACAGCTCTGGGCAGCCCCAGGGAGCCCAGGTCCCTAATTGACAGTGATGTGTTCTTTGAGTCGGTGCTGAAATTCTTCATCCACCAAGCTGACCGGAGCTGCCGCGCCTGACAAGACACATTAATTAACACGGGAAGAAAAAAAAAAAGGGGACAAAAATAACACAGTGAGGAATAACAACCCAGAAAAAAAAAAGAACTGAACCCTAACTATTCATAAGTGGTAATACAGTAGCTGAACATAGTTTTTTTTTTTTTTTTTTAAGGACTTCCATTAAATATTTTCTTATGACATGATTAGGTCTGGATCTATTAAAGAAAGACAAGCTGCGTCCTAATTTGAGCTCTTTTTTTGCTTAAATATAACCTCTCATTTTGGCATCGACTTTGACTATCAGCTTATTTAAATGCAAAAACAGACCAGTGCTGTATGTTCATTTCCCATTCTGCATTCTTCTCACTGCCCATGTGAAATCATCCAGCCTTTCAACACACACTGCCCTACATTACACTGTTTGATGCTACTGACTGACGCACTTATTGTACATGTCAGAGAAACAAAGAAATACACACATCTTCACCCACAACTCGCACTTGTTCCACCAGCTTTACACTCATCCTGCCTGCATCTATTTTAGCAAAATCATCCTTGAACCCAAATGGAGGTGGACAATGTTAGGAGAGAAAATGGAATGGCTCAATATAGAAATCAAAGAATTAAGTCAAACGTGTGACAAATATTAGTCTAACAACTACTGGTGTGTGTTTGTATGCACAGATTATGCCTTCACACGATGCTCATAAACCAACAATGACCTTTAAACGCATTGGCAAGGAAAATTAGAGCTTAGAGCTTTTTATTTGCATACACAAACAAGGGATGCAATCCAAGATGCATGAACAATGCTATTTAGCATTTAGAAAGGTGTTAAGGAGGGCTGGCTCACAGCGGCGTGTCTAGAGGTCACATCGTGTGATTCTGTGTGGGGGCGTTTTGTTGTGTAAGTCTCATCATGACCTTCAAATACTGTAACACTTTTCACACACACAAACACACACACAGATCAAACACTTGCGTTTTCAGAAAAACAGTTTGTCCCTATACACAGTATGTGACACTCCATTACAGAGCTCAAACTATCTCATTTCTGTTGGTATTTACCGATAGCGAGAGAACGTCTGTAACTCAGAATCATTAAACAGGAGAGAGGCTCATGTATTATGACTCCAGAGAAGTAATTATTAATTCATCACTGTTCCTGAATAATAAATGTCAGAGATATTTTCCTCCCAAAATATTGCAATGTAACCTCTGTGTCAAAACACACACGCATATGCAAACACACACTCACAGATATCCACAGTGAATCCCACAACAAGATCTATTCCCTCTCCCTCCCTCTTTATCCCTTTCTTTCTGCTCTGTGAGGCAGGTTAATGAGAATAATAAAATCACACTCTGTATTTCCTCTGTGCCTTGAATGGCCTCATCAATTTACAACCGCCGTGAAATACTGAAGTAGAAATGAAACCACCGAGAAAAAAAAAAAGCAAAGGGGGAAGACAGGGAAGGCATGCGTGTCTAAAATACCTGCACTTCCAAAGCATGCGTTTTATATCATTCTGATGTCATAAGTCAAAAGATTTGCTAATTAGAAACAACTCAGAGTGTAGAAGCACAGCTGACTGCCATATTTGGGTTCGTCATTAATACAAGCCTCCCTCCGTCTCCTCCACGTTGCTCATTATTCTCCTGGACAGCTGATGCATGCACACCACCAAGCTGTTACCATGTACCCATAGCTCTTAAACTTAGTGTGATAAAACACAATGTTTAGGTCAAATGCAACGTGCAAGTCAGATGTTTTATATAGAATCGCCAAAGCTTTAGGGTGCTTTAATTTCAGCATCATATAATAATGGCTGCAGAGAAGAAATTGCAAACATACAGAACAACACTTTAGAGACTTAAAACATGAATGTCCAGAAACAGTAAGAGTTAGAGAGTAAGATGGAGAAGAAGAAGAAAGGTGAACAGTAACTTACTGGTGGTACAGTTAATCCTGATACAATCTAGATGGGGAAGAATAGATGAGAGATAAATTCATCTTTCAACGTTACAGCTGCAGACATCATTAAAGCATACAGTCCACCCCTCTGGGGACACACACACGGACACTATCCATCCTCTGATGCTCTCACCCGTGGCCCCTCGAGCTGCTAAAAAGCACTGCAGTGTAGCTTTGCCAGAGGAGCACAGCATGGTTTATAGAAATACACGCTCCTGCATGGCAGACCAGGAAATCATGAGAGCTGAGATTCAGGCATATGACATTGTTCCTATTGCTTTGTTTTTCCGTGCACATTTTTTTAAACATATTACAAGCTGGAGGATTTATGTTCGCTTTCATAATCTTCTATTTAGAATGAGAGCATCAGATTTCGGTCAGGGTCAGACAGGGCCAGCTGGAAGCTATTTCCGCTTTATCCACCTCTGTCTCTCTCCTCTATCTGTCTAAATATCTACACATCTACCCATGCACAATGAGGAACATTTTTGCCACAGCTATTTTGCACCTCTGTATGTTGTTAAATTCACTAAATTATGTAACAACTCAGCATTACATTAAATAATTAATGGAACTCCATTAGCACTTACAGTATTCCTGTTGGTGCTATAAGTAAGAATGACAGTAAAAGAAAAATAACTAGTACTTGAGTAAGAAAGTATGTTTACTTAAGTACTGTGCTTAAGTAAATTTTAAAATACTTGAACTTTCAGTATTTCCGTTCTATGCTAGTCACTTACTACAGTTAGCTTGTTTGTAGGTTAACATAACACATATCATCATTACAAAATATGGGACACTATTAAAATATAGATTTTGTTACCCAAACATTTACAGCACGTGGCAGGTGAAATTTATTTAATGTCTTGGAGGTAATTATCCGATAATATGTTTGTAATAATATAACACTCAAGTAGAGGCCATTGAGAATGTTGATTCCTAAAACAACATCTAAAGTAGTTACGACTGGGTTTTGTCCAGGTTAATGCATCAGACAACATAATCCTTTACAAACAGTGTCTGATATGGTAACACACTGAAAAAAACAGTTCTTTATGAAACTAATTTTGAGTTCTAAGTGAGATTTTAGGTGGAAGATTTCCATTTGAATATTTTATTGTATTGCTTGTTTTACCATAAGCAAAATATCTGAATGCTGAGAGTAGTAGAGGATTTTTTGCTGATAACATTTTATGATCATCTTGATTCTATGACAGTAGTCACTGCCATTAATACAATAACATACAAATCCTCTAAGACGCAGCAAAGCCATGTCGACTGCAACTATTTCTTTATTACCTCTCTGTTTCCTGAGGCTCAGCTTGTGCCGCGTTCTGAGAAAGGTGACCCAGATGGAACTCCCCTCCCTTCCTCTCCCTCCCATTTGGCCCTGCCTGTCGTGTGTCGTCAACCACAGCAGAAAAGTGGTCGCAAACAGCCAGAGACCAACACTAGCCTGCCCTTACAGGGAATGCTCTGCTTTTTGAATGAGGAACAGGGGAAGAGAGGCTTCAAGGGCTAGATGGCTGCATGGGGACAAACTCAAAAACTCTCAAATTTGTCAAAGAAATTTTAGAAGGAAACAAAACATGGTGACCTGTTGTTTTCTTTAGAGGGCACCTTTTTGTAGTCCTTATGATTTGATCTTGACAGCTCTGTCGGTGTGTGGCGCTGTTGCGTCTGCCATGGCATGACACGTGCTTCCTTGCATTTGACAGCAGACACAGACTGCCTACTTTGTATGCGCCACTAACCGGCTCCGCTTAGGGAGCCCATTTCTGTTTAGCCAGTGGAAAGGAGAAATAGATGGCTATCATTTGTGCAGCATTGCTCTGTTTGGGAGATATCAAACTTTTCACAGGCATCATTGGATTTCTGAGCAAATAAGGACAGAACACAAACTCACACACACTTTTTTTGTGCTGCAGGCCAGAAGGGGTTGATCTTTTCCTCTCATTTAAGACACAAATCCTGATTTAAGTGCAATCATGCATTCAACCAAAAAATAAATAAATAAATAAATAAAAACATGTGAGTGCTGAGCATTGATTGGCACAACTCACGATTAATGGCTGCATTACCTTAGGTAGCTACTTGCTGAGAGGAGCTCGATTTTTGACACATTTATCTTTTGAAGAATTATTAACAATATGGTGTACATGACAGCTAACTGGATTATTTGATGTGAAACAGCCCAGAAGAGAGTACAGCAGTGTGCGCACATGTCAGCTATGTAGAGCATTACACATGTATGGATTTGAGGTTAGTTGACTGAGTGGGCAGCAAGCATTCCCTGCTGGGCAACAGCAGCTGTGTGCTCAACTGGCAGTGAGCGGAGAGCCGCAGACTCTTACCATTGAAAGTCTTTTATACCTTCACCTCTAATTCAGTATATATAAAAATGTCAGTGAGAGAGAGTATGTGCTTGACATGTGACTTTGCCGCTGCAGTCGGTGTACCGAGGTGTTACCTAAATTGACAGTCAGGCGGACACGGCCGCTCTCCAGCTCGAGACGCAGGGTGTCAGCAGAGTCTCGAGACGTAGTGGCTATGAGGATGCCGTAAGCTCGTTGGGAGCGGAAGCGCAGAGACACATCCTCGGCTTCTGTGTGCATCACCACTGGCAGCTGGACCTTCATAAACTTACTGCCATCGTAGCTGAGGACGGTCGCCTCTGCAGAGAGAATGAGCAGGAAAACAAGATGAGTGAGCGGTAAAATGGAGTGCAGCAGTTTCACAGAAAAACCAGTGACCGTATCTGTCAGTTCAGCTTTAGAATAATGCCCTATATGTGGGTATAATTTAGTGTTTTCACTTGAAGAAATACATTACAGGTAAGTATTAAATAGTGGAAATGTGCTTGGAGGTCACGGAACATACAGTGAGAAAGCTTTAGACAAATGCACTGAGATTCTGCAACTGCCAGCCAAGCATCCTGCAACCACTTGTCATCCAGCTTCAATTCACTTCATAGAAGAGCGATTAAACCACGGAGCTGACAAACACCAGGACAACTACAGGCTTCCAGGAGAGTCTCAGACATGTGCTCTGGAGGTTTGTTAGGGAAGACTGCTACGTCTCACTGACAGCAGACACCCAACCCAAAGTTATTCTGACTGAAAATGCATGAAACGATTAGCCTGCGAGAATTACAAATACAAACCAAAATCAATGGGTCAATTCAAAACTCACTAAGTGTCTTCTAAATGGCATGTACAGTAAACAGATATGTCATCCAGGAGCAGTGTGTAAAGACTTGTCACAAGTCTGGCATCACATTACACTGTGCATTAGAGCTGACAACTACGCCAACTCTCTGCAAAGTCTGAGTCCTGTCTCACTCTGTGCCAATTTAGGTGGTGGTACACATCAGCAAAAACTCAGTGAATGGAGGCGGGTGCATGCTAGGACAGGAGTGAAAATCATGACAAACTGATCAAAATCTTATAGGAAAGTAGATATGGGTAACTCACTACAAATCGCTTATAGCTCTCCTTTCTCCCACCTTCAATAGTTCTCTTAAACAAACAGTCTAAATCCGAATCTTGAGCACTGTAGTCACTTTATCCTTCTGGTGCTATTGGTATGTTGTGTTATTTATTCTTATTAATTCTTTTTTTTTTATTATTGCTATTAGCCTTGTCACTTCAGTATTCTTAATCTGACTTGATCTTGGTTTTACTTTTTTTATGAGTCCGAGGTTTTACTACGTTCTTTACATGGTGTCAACCTTTTTTTTTGTATGTATCTTTATGATGATTTTATTCGTGGCCATGTGCAAAAGCAGAGCATGTTTTTTGTTTTTTATACTTTGTTCTTAATTCAAAATGTGTGGGTACTGTGAAATACTATTATGTTATACACCACTATTGCTGGGGATTGCAACTGACAGTCTTGTTCTGTATTGACATGTTCTTTATATTGTGTCCTTTATGTTTTTATTTTTTTCTGTCTTGTTACTCCTACATGTCTGTCCATGTGAAAGTATGAATGCAACTACTGTTCTATTCGTGACAACACTGGCACTAGATGGCCAAAGACAAATTTCCCTCAGGGGACAATAAAGTTTATCTGAATCGGAGTCTGATTCTGAACTCCACCAATAGTGTTAGTATTGGTTTTACTGGAGAACAAGTGGCAGTCTTGCATCCACAGTTTTTGTATCTGAAATACAATAGTGACAAACTACAAAGGACAAATTGATATTGATTGAGGAAAAAAAAACACACAAACGGTGACAGAATCGTAATAGTGTGTGGGCCCTGAATATTGAGCTTCTGCTCAGGGTGACTACATTTACTCAAAGCATTAGGAAGCCGCCTGGAGAAATGCTGGGAAGATTGTTTAACGCTGGCAGGAGGTTGTAACAGCATTTCTGGTAGTGTAACTAAACCATAACCCAATAACAAAGCCATAACTGCAGCTGCAGCACTGAGACAGATACTGCACAAGACGAGTTGGAGGGACGGGAGATGGAGAGCAGCGGGGGCGATGGGGTACCGAGGTACACGCACCACCTCATCACCACTTCCTCGTCACACAGAGGCAATGTCACATCCATCCCCTGGGATGACTCCGTCACATTCCTCACCCAAATCCAATTTCTCCACGCCCTCCTGGGGTATGCTGCAGATGACAGGGGCGTGTGACGAACGAGTTCTCACTGCTAAACTGTCTGCTTCCTGCCAGGCACCTAAAGCAAAGAGCTGCATTTAGAAACTGTTAGCTGATGCCAGGAAAAATAGAGCTGCTGTTCAAGCTGTCCTAACAATTAAAAAAATGTTTGTCACTGTATAATTAGCAAGCAATTAGACCCAATGAGAGCTGTTCACATAGCAGCAAGTGTTTGATTTGTTCTCTATGCGTAATTTATACTTAACACATAGTCTAAGTAATATCTGTTGTATATTTATGCTGGGAAGATAGGATGTGAAAATCATTACTGGCAAACACTGATTGACAGAGCTGAGTGCTGCACTGCATAGAATTCCTGTTCCGGCATGAACCATGCTGCTTTCAAAATGCCTCAGTCTGAAATGTGATCCATTATACTTGTGAAAACAAGCTGAAGGTAAAAGGGAAACAAAACGCAAAAAAGCTTAGCTGAACACATGCACTTATCATGATATTAAAAAAAATGTGCTCATCCTGTCTTTGAAAGGTTGCAACATTGTGTCAACACTCATTTTTCAATTATCAACTTTCCAAGCGCTTAGTAAATTACATGGAGGTCAACTGACTGCCATTATTATAAAAAGAGACACCTACTAATCAAGGAGTGAGGAAGGTAATTATGCAATGTACTCTCCGCAACTTCTCTTGTAAATAAATAACATTTCATTTATGTCACAACTGGAGCAAACAATGCATTCATTCAAGATGTCACCTCTGCTGAGATTCATATGAGAGGTTGTCTAAGATCACATAAAACCTCATGAAGTCCAGGTTCATGTAAAAATATGGAGAATGACATGTGAGGGAATAATACCTAATGCAAAGTGAGCACCTGTCAAAATCCAATCCTGAAGGCCAAGTCATTTTAATGGCAATCCATGTTTAATATCAAAATAAAATGAGAGGACTGAAGCTGGAGCCTGTCTGTGCCACCTCAACAGGAGACTGTCAGAAGGGAGACCGAGCGTACCATACTAAACCAGCATTCATTTTTCATCTTGTAAAACACAATACAACATTGTTTTCTGATTTTTTTTTTCTTACAAGAAAACAAGGTGTGATGCTGCTACTTACAGAAGTAACAAATAAGGCTGTGCTACTAACAAGGGGGAGTACTGGCAGACAGGCACACAGCTCTTTCTCCATTCTGCCCCGAGCAGAACAGGCTCTGCAGGAAGGGAGAGCTGTCAGCTGCATGTCATAGGATTGTGATGTCCCACAGTATCAGGGCGCCAGGCCCAATCCAATTCAAAATTTGCCGCAAAACACCTGCCAAAGGCTTTTGGAAAATGTTTTCATGGCTCAGAGATATCATAAATAATTCAAAGCTGCTCATGTCTTCTTCACCGCAGCACTCTTTGAGTATCTTAGTATACACAATTCAAGAAATACGCACTAGCTATTAAATGTGTGAAAACAAACCGCCAGCAAAGTAGATTTCAAGGGACAGGGGAATTATTCCCTTTCTCCACATAAAGAAAGTGAATCATTGTAGGCAAACTTCACTTCTGCTGCTGTTTGACCATACAGCAACTTCATCAGGGCTTCGAAAAGAGAGCAAGACTGAGACAGAAAATGGATCAGTGTGTCTGTTCAGAGTCACAGAATCTGCAACTTCAGCAAGAGCTGTCAGTGATACACCCCACAGCCAAGATGGTAAAGATTTAGTATGTGCGAATTAGGTTTTTCAGCCCATTGAGACTATTAAAGGAGAATTACCACTTAGTTTAATGATTTAAAAGTTAATCTTCAGTCTTGCTGTTTTCAAGGTCTCTCAAACAAGACCTATTATACGAAGCAGTAGAAATCAAAAGCCATAAATTCCTACTTAAATACAGTCCTATGACGAATAGTTCTTGTTGTCTTCATGTAAACAAATTAGTTCACTCTTTGCCTCTGTTTCACAATACATGCTCATATCTCCAGCGAGCTGTCCCCCACGCCGTACTACAGTCACATATTAAATGTTTTTCAACCAATTTTCTGCACATCTGTGTGCATCGCTTAAGGCTGCATGAGACGACCGGTTCCCTCTAATTTGTGACTATATTCAAGTGTGGTGAGTGGTGACTAACACAGTGTGCTGTCAAAGGGCTTGGCTAAAATGTGCTTTTTAATGCTAAAACTCAACCATATTCTCCTTTGAGGGCATTTCACAATTACGCAATAACATTCTGCACCTCTTGGCTTTAGCTTCGGGCCAATGGCAAATGGCTTTATGCTCTGAAAAGCAATAAATGTGCTAAAAGAACCAGTTTTTCTTTAGTTATACTGATTTGATACGTTCTATTGCAGTATGATGCATGAAACAATAAAATGAATAAGGTTTTTAGCTCCTAAAAGCCCTGCTGGTTAGCAGGTTGAAGGAGGAGAAAGCACTGAGCTAAGTGTCTGCTAACATGCGCATATGTCAGCTAACGTTTAATGTGTATCTAAGGCATGTTCCACAGTGAGCATTGTTGTGTATCAATCTGTATATTGATCTTCAGCACCTATCTTTAGTCATCGCAGGTATGTGTAAATAAACATCACTCTGCAACCGCTGTCCATGTGAAATACTGCAGGTGCTGTCAGTGTTGGAATCAAGCACGTCATACCTCATTAGGGAATACGTGCATGTGCTGCAGCGCACCTATAACACCATCTGGGAGGCTGCCTTAGCCTCACACTGCAAGACTAATATTTGGGCTAATTAGCAACTGGAGGAACAATGAAGGGGAAGACATTTGGGATGCAAGGGGGAAAATTGCTTTGTCTGCTTAATTAAAATCTCTCAAAATAGGGCAAATAGCTCCATGGTTCTCTTCCGAAGCTCCACCTCCTGTTCCTTCCACTCGTTGTCGTCCTCCTCCTCCGCCATATGCAGTAGCTGTATTTTGCCACCGGGTGGTACACCATGCATGGTTAAGTGAGAGCTGTGGTAATTCTTTTGACAGCTCCTCGGCCTGCTGGTGCCTGCTTCATCCTACCAGCGCTGAGGCAATCTGGAGCCATCAAAACAGCTGGCAGCACGCCAGGGCCCGTCCTCCGTACCACTGCTCCCACTCACACTCTCGCCAATGCCAGTCTCATGCACAGAGCGGAGACAGCCAGAAAACAAGAGAGATGGCCGCGACACCACAAGACGCTCAAGTGTTATGTGGGAGGAGAGGGGGTCAGAGTGGCAGAGACCTCTGTTACATGCAGAGGTCCCTGTGAAGTTACTTCACATGCAGAGCTGCATGTTTCCTGCTTCTGTTTTCAGTCGAGGTCAGACTGGATTATATCTTTCTGAATCCAAGAGCACTCTGCGGATAAGTAATTATCTTATTGAAGTGAAACAATCTGTATCCTGCACCCACTCCACCTCCCTCATATACTATGCCCTAATTCCTGTCAACTCATTAGCTAGAATCGGTGAACACATGTGGAGACTCAAAGCAGTGCAGAACCAAGCTAACAAACTCTTATCAGAAATTAGGAAGATTAATTTCTGTCTTTTCCCCAAAAATTAAATATTAATTCCTTCTCCTAGCAGTAACTACATCACTGCAATCACCAGACTTTGTCACACGTCATTAGACATTTATGACTTAATTAACGGAATTAATAACAGCAAAAAAGAACACATCACATCGCTCTGGTTTCATGTGCTTTTGTATTATTTTGCATCCATTTGACTCAGCGGATCTCAGCTTCTGCTGTACCATTAGCATCTCAGCCAGACATACTCTACATCCCAATTAAAGGATATTTCGGCGATGATGCTTTACAAGCCGAGTGACTTGAGCCCAGAGGAGAAGCACGAGCGCATGTAGGGATGACACATGTGACTGTGTGGGACGTGCTACATTCCAACTGTTGTTCATTTTTGCTCCAAGAGAGCCCGTTCCTGCTGTCGTTCCTGTGCAGATGCATCATGCTGTGATAACGGTGTGACACGCCTGGGTTCTTCTTGACATTTGCCTTGATTATGCATATGTTAACAGTTTACACTCATTTCGCTGCTAACGCTCCCTTGAGATTTTATGATGAAATGTCCATACATGCCGCTGCAACAGAGAAGCTTTACCACTTGAAAGAGATTATGGCTATACAGATAAACTGTAAACATTGTATTGGTTCAAGGGTAATGTGTTTATGATCATTACAGATTCACTAATGCAGCTTTGCATTCAGTGAATATCCACTTCAACCAATGCCCTTACTTGCTTTTAATTCATGAATAGTATATAAGCATGTCATGTAGCGTCTCATTTATGTTTGTGTTAAAAAAAAAAAGATTTAGACTCTCAGCTGATTTCAATTACACCCAAATTCGACACTATTAATATAATATTGCTAATCTCTCTTTGCTGAATGAACTATACATCCAACATATTCATTCACTCAGTCTGATTATGTAAATAAGCCTGAAATTCCAATTTTAGTAAGATAATAATTGCCTCAGAGCAGACCATATTAGCATGTGAAGGATTTGGCGTCCTCACACAGCTGGTTGTTGTTTTAATCCGGCCAGAATTCAATCAAAGGGGTAAAAGGGCAATTCTCCGGGCAAAAGGGCAACAAGCTAATACTGAACAGGCTTAAAAGCAGGGTTAGGCTGAGCACTGCATAATGAGCAAAGGAATTTCCACATGATTGTTTTTTTTAATTTTCTGTTTCACTACAGATAGGGTAACATCAAAATACAAACACAACAAAAAGAATCTAGAGTGGATTGTTAAGACCAGTTTAGTAAGACAATCGCAGATGTAAATTAAGAACAAATTCTATACTTTACTATAGATCAAGGCATTAGTAGATAATGCTCCATCTCTACCAATGTGAAACACAACTGACGAATTTGAGATTGTGTCTTCTTTTAGTATGAACACCTGTGCTTTCCATGTGCCAAACTCCTGCAGAGTCAGGTGTACGTCTGCTCCAGCTCCAGACACGGAGCTATAAGAGTTCACTGCGTGACATCACTTCTTCCATTTCTCCTCTTTTGGAGGTAATTCGTGTAAGTATTCTGCACCAGGTCTGGTCATGAGCGAGTGGTTTGATGAGCCAAATGGTTAGCAGAAGACAGCCAATTTAGAGGCTAGTGTGCATGGTGGACGTGACCAGCAGCGTCTCAGTGGTGCATCAGTCACCTGCCACTCAACGAAGTCTAACATCAGCCAGTGAACATTTTACACCCCCTTACTCATTCTGTCTGCCTCTCTGTTGCTGTCTGTCTCCACTCTTTCCTGTCTCTGCTGCTTTCAGTTTGCTGTTTGAGAGCTGCTAATGTTCAGCTATCAGCCTATAGATAAAAACGATCACCTGCAGGCTTTTGTTGGGGTTGCTTTTCAACCTAAACTTGAAAGGGGGTCCCTTTTGAAAGGAGAATAATAAAACTATGGTTTTTATATTTAAAATCGATCTTTTTTGACAGTAGTTGTCTGTGATGTCAATATATTAACAACACAATGCATAGTGAGGTGAAGTGTGTCACAGTGTAGCATCATCAACATTTCATGCAGACATATCCACATTATGCGCAACAGACAGAAAATAGCTGTGAATGAGACCAAAACCAAAGCACCTCTCTCGCAGGAGCGTCCCAGGTATCCGGTCCCTGAGCAGTCACACACGTAGCGGTTCCAGCCCTCTCTACACACCCCATTGTTCTGGCAAGGGTTGCTCAGACACTGTTTTGGAGGCTCCTTAGAGCAGGAGGGCTTGACCCCAGCAGCCTTCTGGATTTCAGCCAGACGCCGGACATCCTTACTCTGTCCGTCAATGAATAGATCCCGGATGCAGCCCACGTAACCGTAGTTGAGTAGTGCTGTCCACACCTCAGTAGGGAACACAAGTCCCATCCTGTTCTCTGGCAGACCCCCAAGGTAGAGATTGTCATCCAAGTCCAGGATCTCACTTTCTCCAGGGGCAGTGTAGGCAGTACGGAGAGTGTTGATGGAGATGGTACCTAAAAAAATAGAAGACAGTGAGAAAAGTTTTTTTTTTTTTTTGAACAAGAATGAGGTTATTCACCAGATGGACGGATTGTAACACCTTTTCCTGACTGTAGATGCTAAAAGACACTTCCTGCCCTGCAGTAACACAATCACGTAGAGACAACCCATTTGAAGATGGTTTGATGAAGAAATTAGCTTAATTAGTGTTATCCATCTGGACAGGGTCAGGATTTTCTTCATTTAGAATGACTGATGAGTGTTTATAAGAGACATTAATCACAGGACAGCTAGTCTATTAGTAGCCTAATCTGAGATCCTAAGAGTATCCTCTCCATTTTCCAATGATTTCCCATAATAAATCTTCTTTATCTATAAAGCAGTGGTCACAAAAAGAAAGGAGAGGATAGGAAAAATCTTTGGCCCCTCTATCATTTCAGCAAACCAAACAAACACAACAAAAAAAGAAAAACATCATAGCCATCTTTTAGAGGTTGATTAACGGACTGCAGGCTGTTTTTTTTTCACCCTGTCTCTCCTTCTGCCTGGCTCCCCAACACATAAACCTGCAATGAGAGTTTGTGTGTTTCCCCCACCATGATTTATCGCTCTCATTCAGGTTTAATTCTCGATCTGGAGCACGGTAAACAACAGCGGACATGACTGGACTGTAAAGCTGTGAAGAGAAAGGCCTTAGTGTGGGACTCAGTCCGGGGTGATTAATTTGTATATGGATCTGTTACTCTCAGTGCAGGAGCCATTGTGGATCTTTAATTAATGGTGGCTGCCTCCACTGCCTGCATCCTCGTCTAGTAATCTATATACCGTGCAGCTGAGGATCTGCTCTGGACTCTGCCTGAGGAGAGTGGCAAAGCAATAGTACTGAGAGGATGCTCAAAAATAAAATTGCCGTAAAGTCATTATTTGCATTTTGAGTGGCAGCTGCATGCTATGACAGATATGAGGCAGCTATTAGCTGATTGCCTTGGGCTAAATGGCAGAGTCCTAACTGTTTGTATGTGGCAGAGGAGCAAAGCTTTCAAGTTATTTTTCCATTCAAAGTGTTTATGTTCGGGAAACAAGCCCTAAGCCACACATGAATTTTCAACAGGGCTGGCTAACACATTTTAAAGACACATTAGACATTAAATGGTGCCTTTTGCATTACATTAGAGCACTCATTTGCATGTATGAATATACATTTCACTATTAATTATAAGTATGATAAATACTGTATCTCTATATATCTGGTCAATGAACACAGAATCATTTTGTTTTTCTATGTTCTTTGATCAGTTAAATCTTAAGACAGGCTGCAACAAAAGGAAAAAAAAAAGGAAATTCACTTTAAAAGATAATGATAATTTTGGTTATTTATGTTTCTTTGTAACCAAGGTGAGTCAGCCTCCTTGTAAAAGTGCCTCAAAGAGACAGTCAAGGACCTAGTGCACAATGATTAACCTGGTCCCACTAACATGTTCCAGCTCTTTTCCCGGGGTCTTGGCCCCAGGCATCTGTTCCAACACTTTCCCTCCACCACCCACTGCTCCAGCTCTCTCCACCTACAGCTGTTGTGACTTCCAAGCTTTGCACACTTGGCATAGGCCACCCGTCATGCAGCCAGAACAGCTCCCTTCAGGTTATCGCTAACGAGCTCACTACATCAAACTCATTAGTGAGGAAACTTTTCTCAGAGTACAGCGGGTCTCCTGACTGAAGAATGAGCATCGGTGTGGTCAGCGTGAACACTCAACTTGTGCCGCACGTCACCCTTACAGAAAGTAACTGTAGTACAAAATATTAGGGATTGTGAAACTACTTTGTGGAATACACATTCGCAAAAACTTATGAATCGTTTTCTAATTGCCTCCTCATATCCCATGGTGTTTTAAATCTTTTGCAGTTGTAAACAGCAAACAAGAATGCTGCAAGTTTGCGGTAAGCACGTCTGTCTAAACTGATGTAGGAGAAGGATGTCACCATCTTTTTGCTCAGAGTGCTCTGCTCACTTGTCACAGTCCTGTAAGGAACTGTATAAATACAGTCAAGCTATGTTAAGTCAGAAGCCACTATACAATCCACTGGGGATATGTGTTATCACCAGACTAACAGCATGAGACCATAACACACAGACACACACACAAATTGCAGGACTGCCTATGTTTGTTGCCAAAAGGGGAAGGGGATGTGTCTGTGTCTCTGTGAGCGCCAGCAAGCATAAAAGAGGAGGAGATGGATACAGAACAAGATGGGAACATGAAGATAAAGATGTCTGGGAAGAAGATGAGGGAGGGGTATAAGATGACAGATAAGAAATCAGACAAGGGAACAACACAGCAGCAAATTATATCTTGGGAAGCAAGTGCAGGATGTACACTTTGAGAGGGTTGATCAAAATGATGATGTAGGCAATAAATGAGGATGAGTAATGATGACAAAGAGCAGCATTCAAGCCAACTTGGAAACACTTTCCCCACATTTCTGTCTGTCTCCTACTGTTTCTCTGAGGCCTGACCTGCGAGTGGTGCTCCATCATCAAACCTGAAGGCAGGGGTCCAAGTGACAGCTCAGATCTCTTTCGCACTTTCTGCATCAGCAGCCAGGCTCAACTTGGCATGGTGTCCCCTAACCCCACTCACACATCCCCAAAACATGTTAGACAGGGGATTACTGCAATCCAGTTAGGGCGATACGGCCAAATCTCTCTATGTGATTGGATTCTCTGTAGAGAGAGAAGCTTCTGAGTGGGCTGTGGGAATGTGTCGCCTATATGTGTGTGTATGTGCATATGTATTCCTGTGTACTGTAGTGCGTGTGCTCTGGCAGGAAGCGGGAGCTACAACAGAGAAATGTCCATGTAACGTCTCTGATGACTGACCCGCGGCACTTCCTGGCCCAGAAGCCCTCACTTAAAAGCAGAGTGTCTCTCAGCGTCTCTAATGCATTGAGTTTAGGAGATGCTGTCTGCGACCGAGAGTCCATTTACAGGGTTGCCTTCTGCAGGAAGAGCCGGCTAAACTAAATAGGGCAGGGATCATTATCCGCCACTGTCACGGCTACAGGAAGTGTTGCACATGGAAGACCTGGCTGCAGATCATTTTGTCTGGCCATTGTGTTGCACTTCTGTTTTTAATAATGTGCTTGGTGGTGTGTATTAATAAAACAACTGACACAGTTGAAAAGCTAGGGGTGCCATATGTTTCTTGAATCATGGTCTCGGAAGATTGGTTGATTATTCTCATATGTTTTAAATGACCTTAGTTCTACCAAAAATTGAGTCAAACAAAGGGCACTTGGGTGTATAATATCCTACAAAAAGGCTGTTGTGTTATAGGAAGGGCTGGACTTTAAGAGCAGAAAAGTGTGTTAATAAATAATTAATTATGTTCCTTCAGGTTCTCACAAAGGTGACAAGCTGGTTTCAGCACGACACAGCTAACACTTTGTTAAAACAAGGATTCATGCTTTTTGAACTCTATGTCTACAAATCAAGTATGTCTTTATTTGACAAAGCTCTAAATCAGCTCAGCCTTTATCCATGCAACAATATGTAGAATGGAATGTATGAAAAAAAACAAAAAAACAATTTGCATTTTGAAAAGCTATCGTGAAGTCAGTTCTGCTATCTAATGCACCATGAAAACTTACATGTATCCTGTGGGAGTGGAAATCACATGGGGCCTTTTTTAGAACAAAAGAACTGCACAAAATTATAATGCTTCCGTTTGAGGTGCCATGCACACATCATTACACACTGCAAACAATAGTGCTTTGTGCAGCCTGCAGAAATCTTGAGATGCAAGATTTTAGATTGAGAAAGATGGCACACTTGCAGAATTTAATTGGCATAAAATTACAGGGTAAGCAATTCATAAAACAGCACTGGTTAATTTGCAAATTGCATTGTAAAAAAATGAACGTGAGTGCACCGTTTCCGTTCTCTAGCCATTTTGTTAGTCCTCTCACATGGAAATCATCTTAATGAAAGACCTTTTTATAATTCCTTTGTAAGTGTTGACGCCTTAGACTTGAGAAAAGGAAGAAAAGTTATTCTAAAAATGTCATTAGTGCACAGCTCAGCACAGCACTGTGCAGTAACTGTCTCAGTCCTGGGAGAGACCACCTCCTGTTTCCATGGAAACTTGGGCAGAGTAGACAGTGAGAACAGGGAGCGGAGTGAGCTCAACTAACAAAATAAGATGTTTGATAGCTTTGTGTGTGTGTGTGTGTGTGAGCGTGTTTTAGCGTGTATGTGTGTTACTGTACATGTGGGGGTGGATGATCGGATGATAATGTACACAATCTAATTTAGTTTGGCAAGAAAGATTCTTATAGTTTGGTCTACCATAACTAAATATTATGGATTTGTTATTTGAGAAGTCACCCACATATATTTTTTCCACAGTATATTAAGTTGAATACAAGTCACTCAGTGCTGTATATGTTAGTGTATATGACTGGATTCAGTCAACTCAACCAGAATATTGGAGCTGAATTGATTAGATTTACAAAAATAAATGAATAAATAAAAATATAATAAACCGTCAATGACTGATACAGCTAAATGTGATTTTTTTCTTTTAGCTTAGACCATAACCCAGCATTGCTTAGAGGGGTAATCAAACAGTTGATCTAATTTCCACCTCTTGAGATGGAGTGGAAAACATGGTCAAGGATTATATCTAATTTGCAGCATGACATTGCAAGGCCTTGGCTCTAAGCACACGCTAACAAATTGCTGCTTAGATAAGCAAATCAACAGGGACCAGAGTGGTGCAACCCGGGGCTTAGAGGACACAACTAAAGAGGAGGCAAAGATATTATTATGGCAATTTAGTGTCTGAATCACAACATATGACACAAAGGTAACAGGGCTGAAACTAGTGGCAATTTTCATAGTTGATTAATGTGTCAGATTTTTTGTTGATTAATCAATGAGCCAGTGGATGCCAAAACACATTTAAAAGGGTGATTAATGTATCCTAAAGCACAAACTGACATCCTAGAATACAGAATCTTGTTTTAACAAAACCTTGAAGATATTTAGTTCACTCTCACAGAGGACCTGCCATCAAAACCATATTTCATTGCATGGCTGGAATTGATTGCAACAAAAATCCAAAAGAACTTTCAATATTCAGTATTTGTGTTTAATTTTCGGTGGTTGGTATCAGCCTCGATGAGTTAATGGATATTTTCTTTCCCAGAAAAGTTAAGTTAGTGACCCTTCAGTAAGATTAAAAATAAATCTATATTCTGCATAGCAGAACTTGTGGTTTCTGCTGAATGTTTTTTTTTGTACGTAGGAGGTGACTGCATGATAGTTATTCTGTTTGCAGACAAGTTCATCATAATAAATACAAACAAGGAAACACTTAAGTGTACAGCAGTTGCCCTGGCAGCTGAGCATACACTAACTGAAGAAAACATATACACCACAAAATATCTTTGCCTTTTGACCACATATGAAGCATAACAAAAAATCCTAAATATTCAGACATTTGTTGTACAGCAGATACCTGAAACATATGACTCCTATGTCAGCGTTTAACCTTTTAGCAACTTCTTCTTTTTTTTTTTTTTTTTCAAATGCTGAACAGCTGAACGTGTTGTAAAATCGATG
>JAQLOL010000003.1:10859378-10876317 GCA_029783665.1 Naso thynnoides
GAAGATCTACAGACTTTACTGTTCAGTCAATTGTGTCTAGCTCCTATATTACAAGCCAAAATCAAAATCAAAGACTTGAAAATGAGTATAATATGTAATCTTTAAAAGTTACCTGATCTGCCATATCGCTGAAAGTCCACATGGTACCACTCGCCATCATTGACTTTCTTATTGACTGCCTTAGTCTTTGTGGTTCCTGAGCCCATATCCAGCAGAAGGTACAAATGGCCGTCCAGCATCTCAATGGCAAAAAAGTCCACCTTGAGACTCTGGGGACTCTTGGAGTCCTTTGGCTGCTGCTTTGGCTTGCCATGGCTGAAGAGGAGGAGGCCATTAGGCTCTGTGGTGCGGAAGTCAAAGGAGATCGAGCCTGTCTTCTTAGCATTCCACTTGTTGAGGATGATGAAAGACTCTGGGGTCTCAAACGTGATGGGGTCCAAAGTGGCCACGTTTTCACACTTGAAGGCCACAGTACCATGGATCTTCATCTTGGGATCACCCAGCTTGGCCAGCCGGGACAGCTCAAGTCTTACATCGTTGTTTTTGTACACAACCTGAAAAAGGAGCAGAGAAAAAAAGTCATTTCTACAGTCAGTCAAGCAGTAGCATATCTTACCTACAGGATAAAAAAACTGCTGTTTGCAGATTGTAAATGTTACAGGTGATCTCATGATTCTCACATGAAATTGCTCTCTAACAATAATGAGCTGGCTGTCAAAGAGTGACTGTTCATGTGACATTTCACCTCCTCAGGACACTGTGTCATAAGCAGAGCTTGCACCCTCTCAACCCTGGGTCATGTTGGTCACACTGCACCTCTGCATGAGAAAATGAGCTTGCATGGCACCAAATGTCACTAACAACACCCTGCTTTCTTGTTCCCTGTTCCCTGAAGCTTTCACAACACATGCAGATTTTACTCTGACTGGGTTAAGTGTGAATAGTAGCTGAGACATCTATTTTGACTTTTAGCACCAGAGTCAACTAAAGGAAAGGACATCCTCTATTTAAAGGGCAATGGTTGTAATGGTTGGAGAAAATGATTCTTTGAGTAGCATCTCTGGGGATAGGACGTGAAAAGGGAGATGGAGAGTGATAAATCTAAACTGCTGCCTTGATTACAGGTGTGGAGTAAAATGCTGATTAAGCCCCTGTTGCAGTCTGTGATTAGAATGAAAGTGGGTAGATGATAGATTTGCCTCTCTAAAGGAAATTAAAATTGTGTGCATGAGTGTACACATAGACTTTGCGACATTCTATAACATGTGCAATTTAGAAAATTGATGAAATATAAAAATCTACAAATGTTTTATGCATAAGTCCTCATATCATTACGAGTTTATAACCTCAGACATTGTAAACAAGACAAGGTCTGGCATCAGAGTTTTTAACTAAATGAAGTGCATTAGAGCTGTGACCTTTGAGAGGCCAAGTGCTGTGGAGCTAAAGCACACAAGCAACAGACAGCAACAGCTTATTACAAAGAATGAATGTCATTAAATGACCAACTAACCAGGAATGAGAATCACTGCATGGTACAGCACAAGTATCAACTGGCAAGTCTGCCAAACAGAACACGTTTACTTACTGCTGCGTATGAAATTAATCTGTAATCTCCATTTTCATGGCATATATTAAGGCAGTATTAGAGGCAATATTAAATTAAATGATATTAAATCATATCAAATTGCACTTCTGTAATAAATCTTCAAAATATTGATTGAAACAGACCACTAAAAACTAAGCAGTAACTTCAGTGTGAGCATGGGGGTGGGGGGTTGTGCATAATTGGCGACAGTCTTGCAAAAAATAAGACAGCCATAACCCCATCATTATCCAATCTGCATAATTAAAGAGTAACTAGTGTAAGTGCAGCTGTAATAGCAAGAGTCCCTTCGCCTAGTTACTTCCAAATTCAATGAGACACTAATTAACATTTCGGTAAGTGTCAAAACTTTTTTCATTAAAACATCAGTGTGCTCGTGATATTTCAAAATTACCTCATCAAAAAAACTCCTGCACACTTGAAATGTTTCAATATAATCAGTCTACAAAGCAAAATATTTAGAAGATTATGAAAACTTCAAATATAAAGCTGCCAATATGTGAAGCAGAGGAACAAAAGAGTCAAGGTAGAGGAATGTTTACAACTAACCTCAAGAGCACAAGTCAAGTCAGTGAATTCTTTCACACTGCTCTCACGCTGCTATTTGCAAGATAAGGTCACATGAATGATAGACACCATTTTTTGCTTGGTATGCATATGTATTTACATAGACAAAGAGTATAATGGTAAATCTACACTGCTTTCAACTGGACAAATCAAATGAGTTACAGCTGTGGAAAACACTGTCCACTCTCTTTATTTGTTTCTGTGATAAACATTCACCAGAAACAGGGGATACATACAATGGGATTGTATTTGCATGGAGCATTCTGTTTATCACAAAAGTCAGATCTACTGTGTCTCACTGTTTAGGTAGATGGAGCTCATAGCGGTGCATCAGAATTAGGTAATCTCAGTCTTACTTTCTCGTAAATGCTTTGTGACTGAATGTCAGGCTGCTTTGAACTGCAAGGAAAACAGGAAGCAGATAATAGCAACGCTTTATTCCCACATCTTTATCTGCTTTATAAAAAAAAAATAATAATAAAAAAAAACTGCTCAAGTCTGACTGACTGCCAAAAATGTTGTTTTAAAGATTTCATAGAAACAGAGTCGGTACAAAAAGGCAATTTGACAAGAATGTCCTGACAAAAGAAATAAAGGAGCAAAAAAAAACAAAAGATGGTATCTCTGCCTGTTTAACTTTCGGCATGTAGACTAAAAGGCCATCAAACACAGCCCATATACCAAATCAATTTTTTATAGTCAAGACAAAGGGCACCTTTCAGAGTCAAAGGAGCTTTGGTCTGAGCAATAACTGGTGCTGCACTAGTAGTGCTGCACTAATTTGTCATCAAGCAAGGGCTGTGACAACTGAGCTATTGCTGCACCACCGTTTGTTTTGCCATCAGAACCAAAAGGCAGGCGTGGCAACTCAGACTGGAATCTGCACATGAAAGCTGCTACAGAACATGCCATTAACAGGGCAAAAAGCATATACTGTTACACCACTAGTCATAAGATTTTATCATGACATAAACAGAGCCAAAGACTGAGGCTTCTGTTTAATTCAACAGACTGGATGAGAGAATAAAGGGAGCTTGTCAAATTTACTAAAACATCTTAAGAAATAAATAACCAATTGAAAAAAAAAAAAAACAAAAAAAAAAACACATTGATTTTGCAGTGTATGAAACTCTCTCTGTGGTACTGACATCTGCATTGTCTGGTAAAAGTAAATTTACTAAATATTAAATTATCTAAGAGCAAAGAAGAGAGAGGAGAATTATATCTGTCTTACATCTCCTAGAAACACTGTTACGCTCCACATCTTACATTTTTTAACAATTCAACACATTGATCTCAGGATAGAGAGCAGTCTGACTAGTTAGGCTAACCAAAAACAGTGGAGGCATCTCACTGGGGCGGATGACAATGCTTAGGGTGCAGTAATCCCATTCCCTTTGTCATTACATCTGCAGCACATCCTAGACATGTAGTAAAATAAGTCAACCCCCTTAACAACCAGACCTGTAATGAGCTGTACATGGCGTGTGGACATGTGGTCCGTGCCCGGCCTGCTCATTAAACAGGGCTGCCTCCTCTATGAGAGATTGAGGACGACAGCTTGTGCTTCAGGTAAGAGACAAAATGTGGGACACCACAGGAGCAAGAAAAGGGTACAAAAAAGGGGGAGGAAAGTAGAAAGACAAAGAAAAGGGAAGCCAGTTTTTCAATTTAAAAGACGAATGAATGGGTCATTTATGGAAGACTTTGGAGATTTGCCCGGTAGATATCTTTTGCCTAGCGGCTCCTGAAGTAAATGCTTAAGGTCAGAATACCTATTAACCAGCAAATACAAAAAAAAAAAACTGCTATATAGCTTTAAGTGAAAGGTATAACTTGGAGAGCCCTCTTTTGAAAAAGTACCTCTTCCTCGCCCTCTCTTGCTTTTCAGGGGAAAATGACAAATAATAATCATACTCTTGCAGTACAAAAATGCACAAGAAAAGTTTTGAGTTACAAATGCCATGAGTAAGGCATGAGCCAGGTCCAAAGAGCCCACAACAACATGGAGCATCCAAGTTCCAAAATGTGCAAAAGTCAACACATGACCTTACAATATGTTAAACAATGATGTGCACTTCTGGAAATCTGTGCAATTTGAAAATCTTTGATATTTTTATTTCTGCAATAGTGTAGCTGTATGTTGACTGACTGTAGTGACTCGCCCCTTTTTTTGACCAGGTTTCTGTCAAGGACCTGGTGACCCCAAGATAAAACCCTGGAATGTGGTGAAAACGGGATCAGGAGGTACAAGCTTCAGCACTTTAGGTTTAGTGGCTGCTTGAGCAAAGTTGCTGAGTGCAGAGATATAGAAAACAAAGAAAACATTGCCTTCAAGATCCTAAAGAGGACAGCCAGTTCTCAGTTTTTGATTCTCAGGAACCCAAAAGAAAGGCAGATCATCCAAGTCTTTTGAGTCTTTGAGTGGCACAAAGTCTGGGGTGTTGCACTGCAATGTTTCTTTAGTAGCCTATACCAGACAAACTAAACTCTGGCTGCCTTTTCATGTTTTGCAAGTTTAACGGCTAATGAAAGCTCTCCTACATGCTTTGAAGGAGAGGGTGAGATGAACAGTATTCCACTGGTTGCAGTCTGTAACCTAGATGCTACAGATGCCACTATATTATACTTCTTGTAAGTCATTACTGGTGACTGGGGCAAGTGGGGTACAGCCTCACCTCCTGTCAGCAGAGACAACTGGGCAAACAAATAATGTAATACAGTGGGCCTACAGAAGCTGGGTGGAGTGATGTGGGGCTAACCCCTCTCTCACAATGAAATGCATACTTTACTTGGGAAAATAATAATGTGCATGCTCAGAGTGTCTGTGAATTTCATGACAAATGGGGCTAGAGGCCCGAAGCCCCACTACAGCATCATTTCATAATTCAGTATTGAGTGGCTGGACATGTGTCTGGTGCCAACAGTATAGTTGTGAAGAAGAGAGGGGAGACTTTCTATGCTAGCCCAGGTGAACTTGAGAGAAAAAATGAACAAAGGGGATTATATACTGGAGCACAGGTTTGAGACCCTTACTCTGGAGGAGAAATTGGAAGTAAAGCGCTTTAAACCCCACCACCACAGGATTTTATCACACTCAAACTGCTGGTAAAAGTAACCATGGATTTCAAATGTAACAAAGGCCCCAGAGTTCTGGCCGAAGTGCCTCATTCCTTAAATTCAAAAATTTTCTGGCAGCTGGTCTCAGCCTGAAGATGGCACTTGTGACATCACATTTCACTAGTGACATCATGTTTCACTTTATCAACCAATTAAAATGCGTCCAAAAAATTGCCTTGAAATAGCAGTGTTTCAACCAGTAAATGGCAGTCATTACACACATTTATAACAGCATACGGGAAAGTCAGATAGTTTGCACTAAAATGTCAAGATTAAGATCTAAAATCAAGCAAAAACACTACAAAATACTTCTTAGCCTTGATTTTCAGCTGAAAAAAGTGGTTTAGAGGTTAAGTTACACTTTAATGTGGACTGGTTTGCAAAGAAGAAATGGCTTACGGCTAACATTAGCATAAGAAAGAAGACACTCTTCTGTTTTCCATGTTTGCAATTTGGGGGAGATATTCTGGCCCTCAGCTTTGGTGAGTGAAAGAATATTTTATACCATCCTGCTTTTGTGGTGCTTGTCTGTGTGTTGGTCATATTGTTCTGTGCTGGATCAGCTGATTTTGAGTAGATGGTGATGACTGTCAGTGTGTTCACCCTTAGGTAGCCATTAAGTTGTTGTCATAGATTGGATCTGTGTCCCTAAAAAGTTAGTGGTGCTGAACTCTTTGCTATTCACTTACAGCTCTGTTGCTCATTTTTTCCTCAGTTTAGTGCATCAGTGCAAAAGCATCAATCCAGTGGTGAATTTGGAGAAGATCTCCGTTGATTTAAACCACCAGATGAACAGTCAGTAGACAATGGTGATTTAGCTGCAGTGGACACAGCTGGCAATGCTTCAGCAAAACTCAGTTCCTTATGAACTGACAACTTACCTATTCTTTTCTCCAACAAAGACACATCAGAAGCTAATGTTCTATTCAGAAGATGATTCAGTCACACCTGTAGTGACTGATGAAGCATTGTCGCATTACCTAATGACACTGCTTCTGCAGATGAATCCTTACAAACAAGGTAAAATAAGGCTGGTTTAAAAGAAGAAGATTCAGCTCCCAATAGCTCTTGTGTTTAAAGATGAGCTGAAATACCCTTTTCCAGAGTGTCAACTGCCCTGATGTGATGTAATCACTATTCAAACAGTTAAATAAGCAATGAACGGGCTTTAGGGTGGGACATAAGTTGAAGGAATCTGATTGGAGTGTTGTTGGCAAGTGTTGTTGTTACTCCTTGGCAACTGCTGCTAGGACTGCTTAAATTTAACACCAAGCTAGCTTTAGTTTATTTAATATTTACAGGTTTATGCAACAGGTAAGAGCAGTTGCATGTCCACTTGCTAGCAGGTCTAGCCCTTTAGCTGAATGGCATCTATTCCTGCCTCTGTTACCAGAGATCCTGGGTTTGTATCCCAGTCCAGTTGGGGGGTGCTGTGCTAACCTTGCTCGGATATTACGTTTATATTGAAAGGTGGATTGGCGTGATATAATTGAATTTAAAAATGATTCAACCAATAACAGCCAGAAGATTTTGTTTTAAATGAAAGATGGGAGTGGCAGACTTTATTTTAAAAATATGAAATAATTCATTTTTTGTTATTTTTTTGTGATACATTTTTAAATTTGACTAAAAAGGGAGCAGGGATATGGTCCAAAAGGGTTGAAAGTGCATTTTTGACTTCAGCTTGACTTTAAAGTTTTGTTTTACTAGCTTGTTACATGAATGGTGGTGATTCAGAAGCTGATGGCTCATGTGATTAAGCCACAGCACTGCTATAGACCAAGATCCTACGCCGGATGTTGTGAAGGAAAATCTGGTCGGGGTGAGCCGAGGTTTGGTAAACAAGAGGATGACTTAACCAGAAACAGTTTATCTGATGGACTTCACGCACCAAGGAGAGTTAGCGACAGCATTCACCATGAGCCAGAGATGTGCCACTCCAAATCTGAGGCTGTCCTGTGTGTAAAGCACATTTAAGTCTTGGTGTCTGTCCCTGAATGTCTCCCAAGAGACTAGCCCTCCTATCCACTCACTACCAGTAGCCTAAGAATCTTGCCTTCAGTCTTGGCAGCCACAGCATGGGCAGGATGCCAGCAATTCTTTAGGTAGAAGCAACAAAGTGCACTGAACTTTACTAAAGTGGAAAATGCCAAAAAGGTGACTACACACACATTACAGAAGAGAGGCTTGAAGGGAGAAATTTCCTACATATGTGTGAAGACACTTTATTTTAGGCATAGCTCCACTCTCTAACTCACAAACTGCTAAAACTTCCTAATCTAAAACTGGAATAAATTGCAGTCTACTCTGAAGCACAGTACTCTGGTTTCAATGGGTCCATACAAAAGACTAGTCCCACAAATATAATAATCACACAAGAGTCATAAGATTGGTAGGTAAGTGGTCAAAGATAATCTAGATATTTTTGACCACTTTGATAAGATGATTTCAGTCTGATGCTGCATATTCACTGGTGTAAGAACAGTAAAGTGCAAGGTGTGTCAGTTGGTTGACTGCTCATGAAAGTTATTCTGTCTGATCTCAGGATCACTGCTCTTTTTTGAAGTCCACCTGACTGAACTGTATGAAGCCTTTGGTTAGATCCACCCTAAGACAGAATTCTTCATGTGTGTTGGTTTGGTACACCGGATCCCCATATGTGAACAGTGTGTGTGTGTCTGTGTGTGCATTAAGAGTGGAGGAGACCGCAGAGGAAAAATAAAGTTTACTATAGTGAGAGTTTGTGAGAAAAGAAGGGGGAACAAACTAAAGCAGTAACTAAAGTGTAAATGATGAGACAAGGTCAGTGTGTGGGTGGAAGGGCCTGTTTTAGTGTCCTAAGGTGAGGCCAGTCATATCCTGTACACCCACCAGCCTCCAAGTGCACAGAAAAGTGGTGTTTACCTCCTTGAGGCAGCCCATGAAGTTGTTGCTAACCGGAGATCCAGGCAGGTCAGCCGTACTAGGACTCCCTCCAACATAGAAAAAGTCATCAGAGCCTAGCATGGTGTAGTCTTCTTGTGTATATCCTGTGGTGGTCAGAATCCCATCCACGGATATTGTTACCTAGACAACAAAGCACAGGGAAAGGACACACTATACTCAGACAGCCTATATACTGCAGTGTTATTGCCTTTCCTTCTTGCTGTCTATGACAGACTTCCCTATATTGTTTTTTTTTTTTGAAACCCATTTTCATGTCTGTTTTCAATGTCTTTTTTCTTGTTTTTCTTTATTATTATTTTGTCCAGTTTGATTAGTTGGAAGACTGCAAGCCTTCAAAGGAATGCTATTCTAGTTAGTGAAAGTTAGTNNNCTGCCCATACTACAGTGTTAGTATTGTCCCTACAGCAACTTAAAAGTATTTTAGCAGACACAAAAATGGTGTTAGTAGAATGTTATCTAGGTTAGTTCAACTGTTAACTCCATATTAGTACATCCAGCAGTTCTACAAAAGAAATCAAAACGTGCTATAAGTTAGAGAGGGAGCACATGCGCTGAAAAGCACAATCACTGTTTAGCATCAGACAATGACTGAGGGAATTAAGACAAAAATAGTGTGCATGCATTTTCATTTTCTTTTTGATTAAGAGCATACAAAAAGAAAAATTCCCAAATTTTTGATTGGGATACAGAATCAGTATTTTGACACTTGCTACAGTGTCAGATGCATGCAGAAGCTCATGGACACTACAAAACCACAAAAATAAATAAAGCACCAGAGAAGCACCGACGACACACACAGCTTGACTGGCACATTCATGTTGACAATTGGGCAGTGTGACTTTTGCAACACAGTCAAAGAGCATGCCATGCAAAGTGAATGGGGATACAACTGGCTGAGCCAAAGAGCATCAGGCCAGCCGGACAGGAGAGGGTCCTCATTATTAACCACAGCCTGATGCAAAAGGCTTGAAATGATGCTCCTAAAAAGGTGGATTAAACAGAATTGGACAGGAAACATGAAATAAAGAGGGTGAAACCAATGAATGATCCAAGAAATTAAAAAGGATTCAAAAAGTAAGCAGAAGAGTACCAACCGCAATTTCCCTTTTTTTGTAAATGACGTCTACAGTAAAAAAAAAAAAAAAAGAAAGAAAAGAAACACACGGCAAACCCAAACTAAGAAACAATTAGAATGATATCTACCGAACAATGTAGTTTGTTTACCATAGCGTGTCCAATGCCTGAGTGCTTTGTGGAAAAGGGGGGAGAAAGGAAATTAAAAACTGTGAACAGAATAACGATTGTTACTCAAATCATATATGATGGTCAATACTGTTAGTACATCGTCAAAAACCATACTGGTTAGTAGAATGACACATTCCATGAATGATGTTAGTTTCCAAAGCATGTTAGTAACATAGAGAAAAAGGGCAAAATAAGTTTAACAAGAAAAAAGCAGACCAAGGAAATAACAAGAATGTTCCACAGGAGGTGCCAGAGCTCAACCAGTGTCTCCCTAAGCTCCTCATGGTGTTTTTTGCACCATGTTCTGTATGTGACCATACCGTTCAGTAGCAGATAAAGCTCGCTCGCCCAAATCCTGATAAAAGGTTATGACTGACAGACATCAAATGGTTCATAAGAAAAGAATGCCTAAAGCACATCAGTTGACCCTCTTTAACAAATTCCCAAGTTCAAGACCATTTTAAAGCTCAATTGTTTTATTGGTGCCAGTATTTGCCTCCTTTATGCTTGGTTTTAGGCTTGAAACCAATCCAGTCACACTTTCTGGCACTCTTTCAATACTGTACCTCTGTTTGGTCTTATTGATGAACTTTAGGATCACTTTACTGCAATGAGACAAAGCAAAGAAGACCCTGACAGAATGAGGAGGATGGCATTTTGATTCCCCCACTGAGCATGCACTCAATATGCTTTGTTTTCTTTCACAATTCGAATGTAGTGATGTTCAAGCTGGCCAAATCCTTAGGTTTGCCAATAATCAATTTGCTGATTATGCAAAAGAAGCAGCTTGGTAGTGAGGTGAAGATAAATCTTTTCCACAGAATGAGCAGGAGCAAATCTAGAGATACTATCTCAATAATGTGTTTGTTAAGCTTTCAATTATGGTCCTTTGAAATAACACAGTTCAAAATAATATGTTTTATGCTGTAGGATAAATAAAGAATTATGTGCTGTTCTATTTAACACATGCTAAACAATCATAAGTGTTCTACATGTTTGCTAGGCAAATTTAAGGAGCTACCTCGCTAGAGATGCTGAACCTAACCCAACGTTAATCTTGACAACACTGCACTGATCCAAGATGTCAGCATCTGCCTTTATCAATTCCATGACACAATACCCCTCATGTCAAGCTGGTTTTGGCAAGTGATTTGCACCAACCACATGGGATCATAGCATTCCATCAACTACATGGAGGAGCATCCTGTAGTCAATCGCTCATCTGCCTCGTTCTGTTAGCGCTGCTCCCACTGATGATCCCTTTTTCAACATGGTTGTGCAGGGAGTGCAGAAGTGTCTCTGTGCCTCAACCACCTTGATGGCGCAAGGGTTCCTCAAGCTTAACTCACCAGATATAAACTAAAGGTATAAACTTGCTTTAGGGTGAATATTTCAGTCAGCATTTTCCTCCCCTTTTGCTGTCCGTGTGGCACCATTCTGCAAGGGCACCGTCGCTGCATTTTGGGCTTAGCACCACCTAAGACAAGAGTATTGCTCAGGAATACAAACTAGTCAGTGCTATCAAATCAATTCCAGGGTTCCTCTGATCCTCCATCACCCAAAAATCCTATCTTCGACACACTGGAATTACTGACTAGAAGCATTTTCAAGAAGACCAGGGATGTGAGGACTCTCTTGGATTTACAACTAATCAGATTAAAATCTTTAGTCAACTAAAAGAGTAGTTCATGCTACCCCAGTAAACAGATGCTGTGCCCACCAGTGTATCTGAGCTCTGAGTTCAGGGTCATACAGCCAACTGTAGGAGTGGTTTGTACAAAATCACCAACTCAGTCTTCCACCTGTGACCCTGGAGTATTGGAAAAAAATTATATGTCCTGTCGTAACAGACAACACCTCAGTCTTATCATAAATGGAAGCAGTGATCGGGTTCCTACTATAGTTATAGTCAGCAGGGATGTGGTCAACTATGATGGCTTGCATCAGTTGACACAAGACGGCCAGTTTGGAGTTTTTTTTGAAAGCCACTGAGAATGTGCAGATGTGTGTCTCAGAAAGCCTTTGGTCTTTTCAGATTGCTACTGCGGTCACATTCAAGGGCGATCTACCACTAATAGAGTGGCAGCTTTATCATGACACCCTTTAGTATATGTTGGCCTGGTACAAATGAGAAGTAGGTAATCTTTTTGAAACGCATCAAGCACACACCGACCTCCGTAGCCTTACTTTCACAAGGTCAATCTGTTCCTGCTGGGTGATTTTTGTGTTTGCAATTTGGCGTTTGCACATACTCCATTGCCAAAGGCTCTGCTTTACACCTTCCATTCATCCCATCTGATACCTCTGCTTTAGGTGAGAATCAGGAAAGAACTAATTCTGCTGATACCCTGGCCAGTCCCCCATTTATGAGCAGCATCGCTACAGGCAAATGGCACTATCTGATGTCCTCTGAAGTTAACAAATGTAATTGGCACAAGCTGCTGAATGAGAATTCTACAGAAGTCTAACCAGGTCACACTGTCACTCAATAGGCTCTTAAGAGGTATTAATTCAGAGGTCTGCAAGGCCATGTAGGACAGCCCATTAGAGCCTATAGATCCAGTTAGAGGGCTTTGTCTGTGCTCATAGATGTTTAATTTCAAAGCTTAACCCTGGATTAAATTTCACCCTATTTTAGTTGTGCTTAACACATATGTATATGCTTTGCCAGAAAGGTGTATTTCTTACATAGTCTATTATGTGAAAATGTTCAAAGATAATGATTTTCTATAATCTCACCAAATGATCTTAATTGGACCTACAGCTCAGTGACTGTACTGATCAAAACAAACATTGTCACATTAAAATGAAACCACTTCACTGCAATATGTTGTTGTATTACAACAGTGGAAACTGTAGTTAGTAGTACACATTAAACCACAATTTTCCATTTGTGGTCAAGCATCTGAATCAACATAAGTTCTTTGAATGTTGTTTCAATGCCACATATATTTCTAATCTTCCTCAAACTGTAACTTAATAGAGGTTTTGATAAACATCAAGATGTCCCTGCTCACTTGTGGTTCTGTTTTATCTCCACCATATACAACCATGATTCAATTTAGGAATTCAATTACAATGTCTGGAAAAAAAATATACTGTATGATGGTAATGATTTAAGTGCATTTGTTTTGATTAATTTACTGAGTCTCTGCATCACCCTCTGTACTGTTACCTGACGTAGATTCCTTGTTACTTTGACATCATGCCAATCATTGTCATTAAATTTCCCATTGACTGGCTCCACAAGAGCTTCAAAGGCTCCAGACCCCAAATTAATGACGAGTGAGACAGCCCCATTTTTCAGTGCCAGGTTGACGTAATCAGCTGATTTGCCCGTGTGCAGCATCAGTCCATTCCTCTGTAGGGTTTTGAATGACAGTGTGATTTCATCACTGCTGCTTTGAATCGGGTTCAAGGACAAGTCGTAGCAGAAGAATTCAGATCCTTTGAAGGTTGCGACATACTCTTCTTTTCCTGGGGAGACAAAGAAAAACAACGTGGTTAATTAATGTTGACCATGTTGCGAAATAAAATGACAAAGAAAGTCTCAAATGTTGGATTAATAATAAACACACTTGAATTGGAGAGAAGTGGTGAGGTGAAATGTGATGGAAGGTAAATTAGGAGACACTGTATGCTCAATAGATTTAAAAGACCAGATAGTACCTACCATGGCCAGAAAACTCAGGTTTGTGGAGTGTAACAAGGCATTAGCCCATGCCAGTGATAGACTGCAATTTAACTGTACAGTAATTACAAATTCCATGTCCAGCACCGGAACATAACCAAATAGCTTGGTCCCTGAACCTTACCAAACTGTCAAACGACGGCAGTATAAACCAATGTTCCAGTGGTTATCTCCAATGGAAATTTGTTTTGGAAGTCATTGGCACTTTAAATGTTTTGACATTTAGATATGAGGACCACTTTAGTGTTAATTGCTAAAAGAACCTGTGAGAAGATTTGACAACAGTAAACATCACGTCAGTCCCCCTGACACCACATCCAGCACAATACTTGGGGAAATATGCATAAATCAATGACATGAATTTTCCCTGTGTCTGCATTACACAAAATTTTATCCTGCTACATGTTGTAACTACTCATGCTGTATGCGTGACTCTCACTAATAATTTAAAGTCTGCACATACTCCTCTGCCAGCTACACAGAGGCGTGCATTCTTGCATGTAAAAATGGAGGATTGAAATTCAAATAATCAAAGCACAGTGAACTTTCAGTGGCAGACAACTCTGTAAAGCCTCTCTACTCACACAGACCACAGGCTTAAGAAAGACTGACTGAGATATCTTTTTACCCTCACAGAGACAAAATGAACCACAATAGTCAACTGTCTGTTAGGTTCATTACTTGCTAGATTGATATCTATACTAGCTTTGATGGGGAATGGGGGGATTTACTTGTGTTCTTGTTGCCTTCTGTTGACAATATGCTATAACATCTGTTGGGAAATTGATTTCACAAGTTATGTCTCCAGGTAGAGATGTCAATATCTTTAATCCATACCTGTAGTTTAAAGATATGTTAATAAATTCTCACCAGGATCTTTTTCAGATTCCAGACCAACAATCTTCCAGAATACAGCTGATGAAGCTGAAAGCATTTAGTTCATAGCTTCTTATGGACTTTTTCTTCAAATCGTAACACTATATTACTGCAGTCTCTCAATATGTTTAAGTAAGCTGGTCACAACACTTGAACTTAACAAGCAGCTTATAATATGATATATGGACCCTCATTTTGCTGAACTTGGTAGTCTGCTTTGTGTTTATATCTGTGCTTGTTTAAGGATGTCTGCAACATATTAGTCAATGTGATGCTACAATAAACAGAGTTTCTCCTGCCTTTCTAAGACTTGAGCAAAATGCTGAGGTGTTATTTCACAGTGTCTGAGCCGAATGAATATAAAAATATACATGTATATGATGACAAAGGTTTTGCTGTTATTTCCAGTCATGCTGTCCCTGTCTTCTCACTCCTGGTCTTCACAGTGGGTGAGGCTCAGAAAGCTCCTTCACACACACACACACGCGCGCGCACACACATGCACACACACACACACACACACAGAGCAACACACAGGTGTTTTCTTCTTGATGATTTTAAAATTCTAGCCAAAAAAATACAAATCAGTTATTGACTTAATTTTTAAAGCTGCACTCTAGAGTGTTTACATTAAGCCCTATCATAGAGTTCATTAGGATCATACTCAATGGTAAACAGCAATATTATGATGAATGGTGCCTCCTTAAGAATGTGAGCTCATTGTTAACGTCACCGCTAGCTAAACACAGAGGAAGTGCGCTGCTGTTTCTGGGTTATAAGCTGATGTTTAAATTCATGTTTGCACCTTTGTTGTTTCAAGCTAGCAGTGACATCAGCAGTAAGCTCACATTCTCAAGACTGTACCATTCAATAGAATAATGCAGTAAAACATTGTATATGACGGTAAATATCCTTCTTTCAAGACCTAATGTGCAAAGAACTGGACTTCTCCTTTAAGCCGAATGAGTTGTGTGTTGACAGTGCAATGAAAAACTGTCCATATATTGCTTGTTAAGAATGAATGATTTTATATCCCTGTGACAAACATTTAATCCTCATGTAAATTCAGTTTTTGTCAACAGCGTTGAGAGCCGGTTTTATTGATTGTTTTGTTTGTGTGGTAGTTGATTTATGTTTTCTGTATTTAGGATGTTTTCAATTTTATTGTCATATTCAATTCAAATGTCAGAATATTTTTAAGAATGAAAAAATTATTTGCCATTTGAGATGCGTATTTGCATTGATGTTATAATCATGTCATCAGTGATATAAAGTGGTCATAAAATGGCGATAAAATGGTTGATTGCAATTATATCTGGGAGAATATATCGTCCTACAAAAGGAGATATTATGACAGGCATACTTTTAAGCAGGTCTGCACTCATCAGGCATCAGTTATCCTCACATGTGACAGGGGCTTGGCAAAGCAAAAATAACCTTGAGAGAGAACTTTAACACTGTTAATGTGACATAAAAACAAAGCGGCGCTGAGCGGCAGAGGGTGATGCATGTGAACACCCATTAGAAAGCGTTTAAAAACAGGTTTAGACAGATAACAAGCCATTAAAGCCACTAGCAGAAAATAGACCACCAAAATACAAATGGACCAAAGCATTCAATTATCATAAATAGAGAACGCTGTACATTTGTATATATGCTTGCCAAAGAAACACAGACACAAATTCAAATACATCCACACACACTTACACATTTAGAGGAGCATCCAGGCATGTGTACAACAACACAACAAATATAAAGGGGTTGCTGTCCACAACAATTTGTCACCTCATTGATTCCCCCTTAAAGGCACTATAGTGCACCTCTGGGAAAACTGCAAGGGGCCATAATTTAAGTTGACTGGATCTCACCACTCTGGTCATTCCATCAATGTATGAGCCCGCTATCAGTGAAAATGAGAGACCTCTACCCTCCTCACTAAATCCACCTATCCCCGCTCCACAAGCTCAGTGACCACATAACAAATAGAGCCAATAGTTTGGGTCATTCTCATCTCTCTCCTCACACATCCCCATGCCTGCACTTCACAGTTAATTCCCCGAGCCAATGAAGAATGAATTGTGTGTGTACAGCAGGGCTGTTTTGAGGAATTTACAACACTTTGGGGCTCAGCACAGAGGCCATTTCAGGAAAAGGGGCATACATCTCCTACAGAATCATATTTCCATTTTAACACTGGCAGTCTGGTGCCCTCGGATGTAAACATGTGGGACTAAATGAAGCAGAACATTTTGAGCATCAGTCTGCACTCAGCTGCAGATTTTTTTTAAAGAACAGTCAAATGATTTAAATCATGAATTGATTCATTTTGACAACCTAATAAAATTAAAGGTTCAAACTTACTAATGAGCATTATTAAAGATAGATTTTTTTTTGTAACAATGACAGTGATGCTGGCAGCATTTAACAAGTCAATCTTTAAAACATTTAGCTTTTGGAGGCATTTCACCATCAAGCTATCAGCCAAGTCAAGTGTCAAGCCAAGCAAGCACTCGAACTTCCATCTGGCTACTAATGGTAGTCAGTTCACAAGAACAGGGCTGGCTCCCTTTAGCTGCCTCTCCATATTTGGATAACAGGCCACACTTAAATGCAAATCCAAGCACATACTCTGAATTTTTCTTCTCTGTCATACAATTTATTTTTTTTAAGCCAAGATTCAAATAAAAGCTGCATTAAATATTTTTTTTACAGATTTTATAACAAATTTAAGCAATTTTCGATGCAGTGTAAAAAAGATAGTTTAGTTTCTCTTAAGCTAATGCTGTCTGTGACCCAGCAATTGTGCTGCCACCAACACACTAAAAGCAGTGTGTTGCAAAGCAAAATTTGGTTCTTTCAGTCACAGGCCTGAATTTTCATGCAAACTG
>JAQLOL010000003.1:10876417-10917436 GCA_029783665.1 Naso thynnoides
AGAGACTTTTTTTTTGGCATATTTGTAGCAGCTAAATAAGCTAAGTAACAGCTCAATGGTGAACAAAAAATTAAATGCTATGAGGGAAAAAAAAAATAAGGGGGGGGGGCAATCCATTGTCTGCAGCTACAGCAAGACTGTAATTTGTCCAACCAATTGATTCAGACAGCCCGAAGAATTAACTAGACGCCTGCCTGCCTTTCCGCAGTCTGTAAATTCACTGGGTGTGACTGAAGTTCGTAACCGCGAAGCAGAAAGCAGCGGCTGAGCAAGTCATTACAGAGAAAAATAATATAGAGAATGCAGCCACAATTTTCATTACCAGCCATACCTACTGCAGTCTCTTCTGCCAGACAAAGCAGAAAGAGAAAGACCGAACTGGAGGAGGCAATACACAAGAAGACGTTGGAAGAGGTAAAACCAGAGTCAACATCGGTGTGGCTTTTCGGTGATGGCGACGGCTGAGGGATTTGGTCGGACGAGTAATGCAATGGTTCCGGTATTTCTGGTGCCAGGTTTGTTTGTTTTTTTCACATTCATTATGATAACATTTGGTGTTTTTATACCGCTAAATTAGGTAAAAGTGAAAGCGATGTGCCAAGGTGTTCTCCCTGCTCTGTTACAGAACCGTTGTGATGCTCAGCGCTCGTGCAAATGTGTGGGGGTGCAACTTTTAAATAAGCCCATAGGGAAGGGTGGGTTTAAACGGCTACTTTCAAATCTTGCTGGCTTCCCACAATTACCAAACTCAACTTCAGTGGAAGCTAATTTCAATGATAAAGCAACCACAAACCAACTGGTCAATTGATACAAGCCCAGCACCAAACAGTAGAATGACAACAGCAGCTAGTTAGTAACTACCTGGTACATTTAGCAAAAAAAGAGCTGAAAGAAGAGAGAACATAGCATCACTGGCCATAAAAAGGACTGCAGACGCATGCTAATATTGCTGGATTTATTTTCAACACAACACAAAGGTTAAAAAAAAAAGAATTCTGAGAATGGATTAGCGTTGCAGTAGATCTCTGTGATGTATGATCACATTTAACTTGTGAGGTGAAAGCTGTAAAGCGTTGAAATATAAATTACTAAACATTTACATAAAATACTGCTTATACCTTAATTCTTTGTAATAAATTCCACTGTGTATACTATATTTTTCTTTGTATTTTATCTTCAACCTTGACTGTAATTGGCATTGCCTCTGCCGAAGAATAAAGGCAGAACAAATGCAGACAGCGGGACAGGTTTGCACCATGACGTTTAGCTGAACGCACACATGTCAGATTTTTGAGCAGGATCATGTACAATACTGACAACTTAATCAAACATACCCCACCCCCTGAGGAGTAAACACATTCCAAATGTAAAACCTGACATTTTTTTGACATTTGTGCCATTTACATATGCTTATTATGGATAATGACTTCCACTTGAATTCACAAATAGTGTCCTGATTATTTTGTGCATTATTATTTTGAACAGAAAGGCAACAGCAACGCAACTGGTGAGCAGAACGTACACCTCTGAGTGCATCACTTTAACAAACAGAATCACAGCACACATAGCAACCTGCAGTGTTAATATCTAGCGGCAGATGTGTCACTCAGATGTGTCATTTTCCTGCAGACAATAAAGCAACTTGATGTTGAAGAAGACTGCTGTCATTTCATTATTTTGTCCTCTTGGGTATTTGGATGTGTCACATTTGTCCCACTGGGCTGTCCTATGGTCTACAGTCAGTCAGACTATAGCAATCTGCCTGCACCTTAACACCCTCGAGTCATGAATGGAAACACGGATAGGCGGCAGCATCTTTACTGTGTTTCAGAAAACGGAGGACAGAAAAAGACACAAACGGAAAGTGTAGCTCCTAGGGAAACGCCATAAATAGACACATAGGTGAAAACTTGTCATAGTCTGTTCTTCTGAGTTGTTCAACCCACTTTGAACAAAAGCAGAATATCTGTGTTTACACCAACATCTTAGATGTTCAGGTGAGCCGTGGCAAATATAACTTTGTTTTAATACATTGATATTTCCTTAATACAATAAAAGTTAAGATGTTGTCTCTGCCAAATGAATGATTGTTAATCGATATCATGTAATTGTTATAGCCATTGAGGAACCTCATTATCTATGGTCACTTACATTTGTGGTTGTGGTGCATGCAGAACTAACTACTCATATTGAGAAAAGTAATGGAATTATTCGCCACTGAAATCAAATTAGAGTCACAAAGAGTCAAAGAGAAATGCAGCTGCATGAAGCTACCAAAAACAACCAGGTACACTTCACTGCAAAAACACAAGAGGCAGCATAAATGTCTGCTGAGTAGGTTGAACAGAATCGCTCATTTACTACAAAGCACCGATGGGGCTACAAGCATAAGCATATGCACAACAGTGCCAGCATGTGACTGAGCGACCAGGAGGCTTCTCATCAGTCACTTTGCTCTGACACTAATCTGGCATCTGCTACTCTATGGCTGCTTTTTAAATTAGCCTGCACCCAGGGGAGCACTCTGCCTGTCAACATCAAGTCATGACACAAGAGTCTGAAACAAACTCAGCAGGATATTAGGAAAATTACCAGTGAAATGAACATCAGGCTGGCTTTGAATTTAATTGCAGTAATTCATATCTGTGACATTTTTGACCAGATGGTTTGAATAATGAATTTGTAAAAGACACAAAGGAGAGGTGAAATGAAGAAACTTGTCAAAATGCACCCAAATTTGTCAGTTCAAACAAACATTGTGTTTATTTTTGTCTATTTGTTTCAAGTTGCTGGGAGAGTTCCATGCATACTGGATGAAAAAAAAAAAAATCAATAAAAATAATCAGTAAACAATAATGATTGCCGTTAGAGCAAATAGAGATATTTTAAGGGGCTGGAGTGTGGAGTGTTGCAGGCATTGCTAAAACACCCTGTTAATTATGCAGCCCATCGCAAATGGTGTATTCTTGTACACGACAGCATTAACTGTGACTAACTCAACATCACTGTTTGNNNAACACCAACCCTCCTGGCACCACTACCCTTCTTCAGCTCTCAGTAACAAGCTGAAGTGAAAAGAGCTTGCTGTGCTACCTTCAGTTTTCTAAGGTTCAAAAGAAGTTCAAAATTCTGGAAAAAGAAAGAGTAAGACACAGAAGCACCTGTAGATTTTTAAGGACCAGATGTGCCATAAATAAAACTGGATACTAAAGTCATACAATGCAGAGACCAGAGTTGTTTAATCGTCTGTGGCAAAGCTCAGTGACTGACGCTGGATTTCACTCTGTTCCCATTCATTGTCTGCTTTCTTGTTTGACTGGCAGCCTATTAACACGATACAGAAGTTAGTGTCTGGCAGCCTATTAAATTGATAGGAAGTTAGCGTCATGAAGCCGGCCTAAGCCTCTTACGTTATGACAGAGAGAAGAGTTTCTGAAGTGCTGTATTCTTTGAGAACATATTTTATTACATGATTATCACACCATTCAAAAGACTTAATAAAAATGTCTTGAACTGCTCTCGGCTTGCAAGGTGGGTAATCCAAATTTTTTTGATTGCTGTATTTTTACATCAATTCTTGTTGGGTTTTTTTTTAATGTCTGCAATAAAAATTTGATTCTGTAAAGCTGATTGTTTTTGTTTGCAGATTGTTTTGTCAGAGCAGCAGGAGTGGGTGAGAAAGCCTCAATTAGCTCAGTTAAATGTATCCAGTCACTTAACTGAAAAGTGCGAATGCGTGTGAGCTCACACATACTAAGGTTTGTAAGACTTCATGCTGTGCTAGCTTAGCGTACACTATCATTTGGATTTACAGTATGAAGGATGTCTTGCTGTGCTCAGAGAGAGTCTCCATCCCCGGTGTCAGTCTGCAGAAACACTTCACTCATGGTGCGTCTACTTATTATCGGTTTCGCCTTTCAGTTTGATTGTTGTTAATACACACTTACTGAAATATGTGGCTTGTATATTTCAAACTTTGTTATTTAAGATGTGTATCAACTTGTGTATTTTGCTTTAGACTCTTGTAGGTTAAATACATTTAACTTTCGAAGACACTGTAATGTCTTATGTATGACTTTTTATCTAATAAATCACTTTAAGGGCAGTATCACTTTTCTAAACCAGTATTAATATATATGTTTTGCTTTTTCCTCCTGTCACTTGGTGCATAAAGCTAAATCAATAATTATATTAATAGTAAACACATTGTCTTGCTATCAAAACAGTCCGCCATTAGTTAGCTTAAAGCTCACTGAACCCTCCAACGACCAGGAAACAGAATCATTTAAAAACACTCACACACAATGCATTTAGGAAAACTTACAGGTAGAACTGATGAGTAAACAATTCGCAACTGCCTACAATTGGCAGCGTTGACTCTTAACATTTGCTGTCTTACAACAAAATCTAAGTCTTGCTCGTACAAGAAGCACAGGGTACACAGGAGAAATTACTCCCCCTAATGGCCAGGGGTCAAAACCGTAGTGTCTTTTGTTTGTCTGTTTGTTTGTTTGTTTTAACCATAGGTAGAGATGAGGACCGACACAACATAATGGGATGGCCAACAAGTATGTAAATATCAAGACTGGCATAAAAACTAAAAATCCCAATTTGTTGTTATGTTGCATTATCTGAAATATAAACTATACTTTGAGGAGGCAAGCATTCAGTTTTTTAAGGAACTAATGAGGTGTCTCAACAATACAAAACACAATATACTTATAACCTAAAAGAAATATTTGCCCAATAAGCTATTAAGGTGTTTACAATATTGTCATAGAAAATGGGGCTCATTTGTCACCTCTCCCAATCCTCCAATCAATTTTTATCTCCAAAAATTAAATTAAATGTTGCCACATTTTTGCAGTGGAGTGGAGCTTCAAGTAAATGTTAGCTTGCTGAAAAAAGAGCTATGTTTACAGCAAATGCTGTCACAAAGCTAGATGAAAGTCAGAGCTAAAACCTGTTATTAATAGCCACTATCTGTTGTCAACATCTCTCTCTAATAAAGTATGATAATGTGATTGCATTTACTATAGCATTTCCAAGGTTATATGGCATGATGTTGATGCATACTATAAGCCTCTGAAATATGAAACAGTGTGGGGGTTGACATTTCCTACGAATGGTGAAAAACAGCCAATAAAATCAAATCAAATTGAGTTCTAACACAGACTCCAACAGTCATTTTAGTGTGTGTCAGCCAGATCACACACAATCCATGTCTGCTCCCTCTAATTGGCAGTGTCTCAATCAGGTGTGTAGGCAGCGCTGCTCCTGGAGCAGCTCCCAAAAGGACACGGATCACCCAATCCACAGCTGTAAATGGCATCTGAACGTTGACAAATCATACACCTGTGCACACATTCATACATGCATGAAAACAAACATGCAACAGAAGATAGGGATGATGTGGGCACACACAAACAAACGCAGTATCTTACGCCTGACACACAGACTAAATAAAATTCTAGCAATAATTATACTGACAACAATGTCTACATCACAAACTGTAAGCACAAGCAGATTTGTAGTGTTTCAGACAGCTTACAAAACAAGGTATCATGTGCCAAATAAGTGGCAACATGTTGGAGATGGAATTTCATTTAATTTAAACTGACCACTATGTAACAACAACTACAGTTGCTTTTTAAAGATATTTGATGGCACTAAAACTAGATTACACAGAACAAGTTATTTCCACATGAATAACACTCACGCATTTTTGAAGCACAATAGGAAAAATGGCGATATGTGTGCATGTGTGATATGTTGAAAGGTTCTATGAACATCACCAGTGGGATTATAAGAAAAGTCGAGCAGGCTTCTTGTTTAAAACTACAGAAGATCCTCAAGATCAAATATATGTCTGAGATAAAAATGGGCAGACATTTATCGTTTGCAGCTGGGCTATTAAACTGGATCCTCTGGTGCACTCCCCCACAACATGAACATTTCTGTGGAGTGGATTTAACAAATAACTCCACCAAAAGCAGAGTCTTGAGGACTTAATGGCACTGGGAAGAGACAAGGTAGTCAATCTCTTGAGAATATGGAGGAACCTCTTTTTATTCAATGCACAGAGCAGAGAAACAGCAAAAGTGGAAAACCTCTCCAGTTCTTCCAGTTCAGACATAGAAAGGCCCAACAAGAGGCCACAAAATCTAACAGGATATCAAAGTAAGAGAAAATCTCTGAACACAAACACTCAGACAGACAGATATGCATGCGAATACCCATGCACTCAGGCAAACAAACACTGAATGAATACACATAACAGCGTACTTCCAGCTGCAGGGCTCTCATTTGCTCTCAGCCCATTACAGAATCACAACAGCATTACAGTGAAGAGGGAGTGTAATGTGCTGAATACTAATCTGCAAAGCCCAATCCATTTCTACGGAGTAAATCCAGGGGATAGTAATGTAAGCCCTGGGGGAGATGTGGGGGGATCAATATCCTCATCAAAAGAGAGGCATTTTGATATTAATGTACTTAATTACACATATTCTTAAAGGACAGGTGACTATAAACATTATTTTTCATCTAGCAGGGGTTGTCATGAACCTATCAGCACTAATTTACATCATTTGTTCATAACATCCAACAATTATTTACTATCAAAACCAATAAACTGCGTGAACAGGTGTGTAGTAATGTTTGGTTTCAGCTTTATGTGCGAATGAGCCCTATTTGAAATGTGCTCGTGCCAATAAATTGTTGCCATAAGCATCTTAACAAGGGGCTCAATTTCAATGTACCCTTGTCAAGGTTGCCAGCACAGACCTGATGTGCACGCTGTGAGAGAGCTGCAGAGGTTACTGTCCACTTTTGATTACTGGAGCCAGGGAAGCAGTGTCTGACTGTAAAGGAGCGGCATTTGGCAGATGTCTAATTTGAGCCATATACATGGAGACATCCCTCAGACAAGAGCAAAGTCAAGAGGCACTGAGGCATGTCATTGCACAGAAATAATTCATGTGCTAATTACATTGCCAGTGTGTCTCGGGATGATTTCTGTGCAGAGCTGCTCTTGTCTTCCCGGCTCTCAGCTCTGAGATCCACTCTGTGTCTGACACAGCTTGAATCCTTGTGAGCAGACACCCAGACACATCAGCAAAGACGCTTTCTTATCCTTATCCTCTCAGTGCTCATCCCTCATTTCCCGGACAATGAATACATCAAGTGGGAGCTACAAAGCTTCAGTTTGTCCTTGGTTGGACTAACTAGCAAGGAATTACACTGCTATTATCTGCCATTTGGATATTAAGAGAATTGTTTTTGCTCAGTTAGATTCATCTAGTTTTTGTAACATTTGCAAAGCTCACCAATGCTAATAGAAACAATAATACAGTATACACAATTTATGTGTGTTTGTGTGTGTGTACATTTAGTTCATGGGACAACTTATTTCTTATAGTTTAAACTATGCACCGTGTATATGTATACAGACAAGATCAGTGTGGATTAATTCTAAGAAACAAAAATGAAAGAAGAAGAGATGGAGAGGGAGAAAACAGACTCATTTCAAACAGATTTTGTTGCTAAATATTTACTGCTAACAATGCTCCAGGACATTTGCTCTTCTGGGAATGCAAAAGTGAGTGATGTGATGTTTTCTACCAGGGATTTACTGCTGCATCATATCTCAACAGAACTCAGATCTCAATAAAGGCAAAACTACTTAATCTGTTGCAGCAGGAACACTTACTGGTGTATTTTATGAGCTCCAAAAACTAATTAAACCATATAATTTGGAAAGTTATCATCATCTGGGTCACTGCTATAACCTTCATTTCCTAGAGAATGAATGCATGAATAGAAAAATGCAAATACAGCATGACTTATCCCCAAGGTTTGTAAGAAAGAAATATGGATGTAGACAAAGCGTTTAGTGACTCAGAGCAACTCACATTTTCTCTTCAGAAACAACCAGACTTGTATAAACAAAGGAGACATTCAGTTATTTACCTCATTTTGTAAATTGCTATGCTGTAAAACATAAACTAAAATAAAATAAAATAAAATTTCTGTGAAAATTACAGTAACTTAGTGTTTTACAGTATTTTTTTAACTGTATTGTAGCATATAGTATATAATTTATTTCACAAGGGAGGGTTCCCATGGACAACTGCACTGACCACTCAGCCAAAGATCAGCTCCACCTGGAAGACTGCAGACTATTCCTTATATTCAATTATGAATAGTAGTATTTGTGACAAATACAGTAGTCCTTCACTTTTGTGATTTTTTACGGGAATGCTTTGACTACTGTGATTGTCATTTGAGCCATAGTTTCACTTTGAAATAAAATTTTAAATGCACTTATTTTCACTCACTACACAACTACAAAAATAGGACCCAGTGTGTAAGGAAGAAGCAGCGTGTTTCTTTGATGTCTCTGCGGTAGCAACTTCCCCACATCTCATGTCTTCCACTGCCTCACATGCACGCTTTTGTTCTTTCAGTTCCAAAGTCAACACAATGAGATCAGATTGTTCATTCATGCCTTTCATACTCTGACACTGGCGAAGTGGCCTGTCTGTCAGGACCACTTCTTTCAGGTGCAGTCAGGGTGAACGTGACATAAATGTATCTTGAATCTAAACCAAATCTTCCCAGCACATCACCTCCGCTCTTTCTCACTCAGACAAGAAAAGAGAACAAAGAGCCCTGCAGTTTGGTGTTTGTGAACGTATTCTGTTATTCTTTTTTCTTTGAGTGTTTGTTTTCTAGATTGTGTTTTGTTGTCTGAATTTTCGTGGTCACTCAGCAGAGGTTCGCCAATAGCCTACGTGTGTTAACTCCCCTGTGGTGAAAGAACACGGCACAGCACGCTGAGCAGCATCATAGCCTGTTTAAAAATGTGCTCCAATGAACAAATCGCTGCAGGACAGTGAAGCCTGACAGAAATCCCAGCATCACCTCGCCAAGCTGCTAGGCAAGGTCACCAACACCAGAGTTTTTGTTCTTGTTGGCTAAAGGATGGCAGCTTTCAGCTTCCATTGTTTTATTTATAACATTTTCTTTTTGCTTTGTTTTTTGATATCGCATTCACACAAACTAGCTGATTAAAACAGCAGCTGTCCAATTATTTTCTTTCATGTCAGACTGTGTAACAACTGTGCCAAACATATCCTGCAGACACGTTATGGGATTTGCTGGTTATGTGGAGCTGCACCAGTACATACACCAAGGAACTTCCCCAAGACCCACTGTGTGCATTTATCAACACACCCAGTGCATTTCCTCTTCTAAGTCGCCTGCCGCAATGCCAGCACTGCACTGAGGGGTATTTGAGCATGGAAACACAATATATTCCTCTTTGTGTCTCACAGAAAGCCTTCCAGCGACGAGTAAGATCACACTGAGATATCCTTAGCAGTGGAGAACCAGAGGCACAAGTGTTTGTTCAGAGCCAGACACTCCATGGCAATGGAGATGAAACCCAGGTGAAAGCAGAATGTCTAACACCAGCAGAGGTGCATTCAAACATTGCTGTCACCTCACCACTTCAAAGGCTAGAACACTTTACTTAAGTTGTGCTTAAAATAAAGGCTATGGAGCCATGTTTTCACTTAACAGGTGATAGAAAATAATGGTGCTGCTTTACAGCTCAGCTTCAAAAACAAATAGCACTCTCGGGGCTTTAATGAAATCCAGTCTGTAAGAGGATAAATAAATATATGGAGCAAACGGCCCTGCAAGGGAATGCAGAGTAAGATTCAGTTGCGCTATTGTTAATCTATTCCACACTTTTGCAGTGCTTCATCAGAACAGTCTATCTCTCTAATTACATTGATGCTGCTATCTTCAGTGAGGTTTTTTCACAGAGGGTCGCCTCATGACTGCCCCTTCTTCCAATTCCATCACCTTAGCGATTGATAGTGGCAGGAACCCCTCCTCACCTTTGTCTATGGGGAGATTGTCCACCGGCAAAGATGCTGACCTATGGAGTGAAAATTACTCACTTTGGGGTGTTACTGTTTCAGCAGCACGATGGCCCTGCTGACACAAGACCAAGGTCATTTCATAATGGGTTGTTCAGCTGCCACTCTGCTGTCAACAGGCCTGAGTGATGAAGCAGAGTGCAGCCAGTTATGGTGACAGGAGTCAAGGCTACGGGAGCTTGATAAAGATCAGCCTCTATAAGGAGTGAAAACAGCAAAGAAAGGGGGAGAGAAAAAAGATGATCCTGCATTTTGCCCCCTAAGCCTTCAAAGTAGTGACAAATAGATCTGCTTTGTAGCTTGCGTCTGCGAGCTGTTCTGTTTTGCATTCTGCTTGGAGCTGCAACAGCCATGCCACAGGAATAAATGCATGTGATCAGCGAGAGCAGTCATCACAGTGCAGTAAAACCCAATAACTAAGAAGTATTGACTGCGTTACAGCTCTTTTCTCAGGTCCCTGTCAATGCTGTCAGTCCTATGAATTGATCAGTGGGAGTCCACATCCATCAGAGTGACTCATCCAACACAGATATCATGTTTTGGAGACCAATTTGTTCTCTCCCGTCCTGAAATAGAGGAGAGTTTTTAGTTTGATTTGTGTTCTGTTTTGTTTTTTTCTAAAGAAGTCTTATTCTAAAGAAAGTCCAATTTGTGTCTCTACTTTAAACATATTCATATACTATATTTGATTTTTGCAGGCATTGTTTGTGTCCTTAAACTGCATGTCTGACCTTTTAAAGCTGGGGTATGCAGTTTATTTTGATGCTGTTGAGCAAAAAATCCATAATAATCTATCAGCATATTGTAACTCAAGTGCTCTGAGAGAAAATCTTGGCATCTGCACCTCCTCCTGACTCTTGAAAATATTATCTGCGATGATGGACTTTTGCCAGTTGCAGATCATTTCAGAAGGAGAAAACTCCTACTCCTGCTCTACAAATGCAGACGGGCATGCACATCCCTTCAGTTGGTAAAAGCCAAATAAAATGATCAAAAAAATCCCGTATTTGTGATACATTATCAATATCTCCTTTGTCTTTCATGTTGTATGGTATTAAATGTGCTGGAACACATCCTGACTCACACAGAGCTTCAGTCTCATTATATCTCATGTCAAAAGAGGCACGATGACAAACAGTAGGGAATAATTTTTGATAAGTGAAAGCGGAATATGTGTGGTGTACCAGCTGTGCGGCTCTCAATTGCACAATGGCAGGGCCCAATTTCCTTTTCTTTTTGAATTTGAGGTCGGCTTGACAGTCCAATAAAATAATAATCCTCCCACAGAAATCAGTTCCTCTGCCGTTTCGTGCCCCTCACTTATTATCTGGACCATACTGATCCAGCTGTAACCCTGCATCATAACCAGAATGAGAAGCAGCTGCTGTGGAATTTTGGGGTAAAAGGGGGTCATAGCTGCATCTGGAGCCTGTGGCGCCCCCTTGGGGCAGCAGTTGTGCTGCCTAAATAACAGCAGGCTATTGTTTAACAATAAATCTTTGACATTCAGTCCTGACAGCTGAGCTACTACCATGCATAACTTCGCAAGTTGGGTAATGCATGCCGGGTGGGCACAGATACTAAAAAAAAAAAAAAAAATCATGATTTTGTTGCATCTTGCCAGTAATATGGTGTCAGCCTTCTAGCACCGACTCTGGACTCCACATTACATAACTCAAATATAGAAAACTTATTTTCGTATTTTGTCTAAATATTGCTGTGGTTCATGTTAAACATTGAAACAATGCAAACAATTAAAAAAAAATCCAAGCCAGAGAAGTTTTATTTGTTTTTACTCTCAGGAATACTTCATTCTGTGTTTTCATTCTGTGCATGTGTATTTTCTGTTTACTTGTCTGCCTTGTGCTCATAAAATGTTATCCTGGAAGAGACTTGGGACTTAATGGGATTTCCTTGTTTCAGCAGTTTAAGCACAAAGGAGTGATTCAGAACATACACAGCCTAATTCCATTTCATTCCTTCCGCTGTGACATACATACAGTATGTAAAATACACTTCTTACAAAATGCACAAAAAATGTGCAATTTTGTGTGTGTGATCCCATGCCTCTTACTGATGCTTTTCATGAGGGAAGGACTCCATTTCTACAACACGGCACAATAAAAGCCTGGAAATTTACGAATTAATTACAAGAAGAGGGTTGCTTTCTCTGTTCCTCTGAAGTGTGCTCGAGAGACTTATGAAACGGCCCTAACAAGGGTCCCAGCATGTGCTCCTTTTTACTTCTTAAGAAATACATATGAGACAAAAAGGGCCAGGGGACAGTGCACACAATTTTGAGAGGGGCTCCATTTATTCCCCTTTTTTCTCGGTTTCACATAAAATACTGTCAGTGTGGGCCAAATGTACCACCGCAGCTTGGTGTAATGATCACACATATAATTGAACCTACTCTGCTGTATCATAATGTCACACGAACGCTTGCTGCCACAGACAAACGCACAGAGTAAGTCAGCTCTGTGGCAGAAACAGCAGTAAAATGAAAGGATGATGCTTGGTGTACTAATTTCTGCCGAGTCTCTCTCTTGCACTCTCCATCAGGGCCGTAGCCCTGGGTGACTGAGCCTTTTACCTATCTGCAGCATCCAGCCACCTGCCATGGAAATCACGGCTGTTTCCGCCATATGCCTCAATGTTCTGCCAAGCCTCTCCGGTCTGTTCCGCCTGGAGCAAATTTCATTATAGGATGGCTGGGAGCACTCGGCGCAGCTCATTAAGGCTATCAGCGTGGCACGTCACCGTTTGTAACACAAGGGATGCCGGAGGTTGAATACCCCCAACAAGGATGACCCCACAAGATGGCTTAACAACTTTAGGGATTGCATAACTTTTGTTTGGAAACTAAAGGGTGATAACATATGGTCGTCTTCAAACAAACATAAAGGTTAGAGAGAAATTAAGCCGAATTTTCATATCAGAAAGTTGGGTAGGAGTTCAAAAGTTTAAGCATCTAAGCACTAAAATCTTTGCACAAGGTATAAGAAGGAGAGGAAGTTTTGAAAGAAGATTTAACAAATACTCTTACAATGCAAAGGATGAAATCTTAAGTCATAAAAAGCACTCTTGCACAATTGAATACACTTAGAGGTTTTGTTGTCATAGTAGAGCAGTAGCTTAAGTTTAGGTTTAGGAAAAGAAAATTTCTTACTTAAGTTAAAAAAAAAAAACAACTCCTGGTTAACACTGTGAACGTTGCAGTTAGGTACAGTCATCACACAGGTGTTGAGCCCCAGTCTCCTGCACAAAATTCCTGTGTATGACCCACCACTTAGAACAACCATACCACAAACTCCACTGCTCATGAGACTTTGTTGATTTTTCAACGACATTGAGTGGAGCAGTTTCCACGGACATCTAATAATACTGAGCTGTAATGAAATGCCTCTTCTTGTGCTAATTTCATGCTATGTTTTGGCATTATTTTAATGCAATAAATGCCACATTTATACACATATGTACATATTCATATATAGTGTTACCAAAGATAACTTAATAAAACAACAGTTCTACAATATAGGCAAAGATGCTAATGGAAACAGAAATTAATTACGTCACACATAAAATACAATGAGGGAACTACTCTTGCTGTTTTGGCTTTTCATAATCTCCTGTGTTGTATGTGGAGCTAAACAGCTAATACAGTCCTGGCAGGCCGTTCTGACTATCTGGTGCACAATGTGTTTAATAAGATGGTGCTGATTCACTAAAGGATAAGACATCCTCTTCCATCATACATGAGCCAGTGCTGTGTTGCCATGAGGCAGTGGCAGTTGTCCACTAACATGGTCAGCGTAAAGCCAGATGGAGCTGAGCCACAGGGATCAAACAGAGAGTTCTGCTGCTGGAGGATTCCTGCCAGCTAACACCCACCACCCCCTGACATTTCGCCATCACACCACTCTGTATCTCTTTACTACCCTTGAAGAGAAAATGAGTTCACTTTGCTTAGGTATTACAGTCACGGGGCTTGAAGGTGATTTTGAGCAGCAAAACAAAAAAACAGCTTATCTCCCGCCTGTCTTATGCATTGTTTACTCACACTTGTATCCCCCTTTGTGTTGTCATGCGAGAAGGCCAATCTGTGGCCTGTGCATTGGAGAGGCAGAGTTTAGCCCCACTGTGCTTAAACGTGATGTTCACCCAACCATACCAGCGCCATGCACCCAGAGCCATCACAGTGCATTAACCCCTGGATGCTGCCTGGCACTGTCTCACTGGACGGCAATTTTACACTGCTTCTAGTCCTGAAGGTCTATGGACCTCAAGCTGGTTTGAAGGAAGAGAAGCCAGGGTCAAATAATAGTAAGGGGATTTAAAAAGAAAAAAAAAAACAAAAAAAGCGGACAAGTAGAGGGGCCAAGCCAAACGAGGAGTGATTCTTAGCATGGATATAGATCTGTTGTTTTGTCCTTCTGACTGAATGATTTAATAGATATAGCAGATGAGTGATGCCTGTTGAAAAGAGTATCGATCTCTTCTCAATAGACTCTTGTCAGAGATGGATGAGATACAGTGGTAACCAATCAATGCAGCTCATTATTTACAGACTTTGACGGTCAATAAGTCTATGCATCATGGAGCACATTAGCTGTGGTGTATTGTTCCTTTATTTCTAAGGTGAACAGCACTGACACGTATAAGTGTCAACATCTGATTTGTGTGCTATATTCTACATTTAACATCTTAACCATCTGTGCAGAGTTCCATTGCCCAGTATGTGAATTTAAAAAAAAAAAAGTTTGAAAAACATCAGCCAAAGATTTACTTCCAAGTGCCTTGTTTTCGCTTACTTTTTTTTAGAGTCGGCATGTCACATGCCAACAATATGCCAACTTGTTGTTCTGACTCGATAGTTTTTACATGATTTTCTGACAATATCACGTGAATGCACAATCACACACAACACAGTGCTGGATTCAGATTTGCTGTAGGATAGCTAAAATTGAAAACCCAGTCAAACGAAAGTCTGTTGACCCCCCCGAAAAAAGATTTTGTGGACAACTGGAAGCAGTGAAAAGTTGCTGAGTCTAAACTCACCTTTTCTGGAACTACTTGCCATAGAATACGACTGCCTATTTACAATAATGTGGCCAACATGTTCGAAACAACACCAGCATTAATCTGGAGATGTGTTTAATCACTATTCTGTGCTCCATTTTGGGTCCTCACCAATTGTTAAGAGAAATATTTGGCTCCATGGGTGCTCAATATTCACCTATTTCCACCAAATAGTCTCTAACTTTGTCTGCTTGTCTTTTGGTGCTGAGCAGCAAGTGTGATGTGAAATTCAGAAGCTTCTTTTGCTGAAAACAGCAGTCTGCTTAGGCTTAAAATGAGGGTGAGTCACAATATTAAAGTTGCCACCCATAAAACTAAAGCACTGAGCTAAAAGAAACTTAGAAGCTCTGTACCGCTGAGGGGAACTGAGTCAGTTGAAAAGTGTGTGGGTTTGTGGGTTAGCTAATGAACCCTTTCACATAACAAATAGTCATTTGATACATTGTGAGAAAAGTGTCATCATAGCCACTTTAAATAACTCGATGATTTAACCTTAGTTTGCAAAATGACCTGCACTGAGGAAGACAGGAGTTAAATCTCGAAAGCTTAAAATCCAGAAAAACTGTCTGCTCAATTGACTGTGAATGCTCAGACCCTATGATAGCAAATATCAGCACCTTCTCAACAGCAAAGAGAAACTTTCTGCCCCGCATTTGAACCTGAACCAATCCAACAATGTGGATGAGTGCACAATCAAAACTGAGGTAGACTGCTAGGTTTTACAGACAATGACAAACAGTCAAAATGTTGACGACTGTCTCCCACCAAGAACCTTGGGCAAACAGCACAGGAGAGCAGAGGAGGGGGGCAAGATGGGCTGGCACTCAGGCATGATGAAGGGCTTGACTTCCCATCCAAATGACCCACACCAGCAGCTATCAGCTCTGCACCGTTAGAGAGGCAATCCACACTGACGTCTGCCCTCATTTACTACAATGCTTACGGAGATTAAAATAGCCAAGCAGCTTCAACAAATTTAGAGAGCCAAGGGATACAAAGCTGGAGGCAATAAGTCATTTGTGGAAACTCTGCTCTCATTATTGTCTCTTTGCGGCTCCTTTTTTTTTTTTTAAATCCAAAACTGTCCTTCTCTTGTGACCCCAGGGTGGCAGTCTGTCAGGCAGAACTGACACCAAACCAATGTCTAATGGCTCCAAAGCCATAAATATGGCCCCAGAGTTGACAGCCTGGATCTACAGTTCCCCATTATCTTGATTCATTCCAGCACAAAAGGAGTGACTCTGCAATGTATTGTGGCCAACTTCAGATTTCAGAGGGATCCACAGACATGCCCCAGTGAATTTCAAACCAACTGAAGCCTGCTCTTCTCCAATTAACATCTGCAGGTTGGCCCGAACAATTTGCTATCATAGAAAGGATATGAAAGGCTCTCAGATGGATTTTAAGTTAAAAAAAAGGCTTTTATAAGAGACCTGATTTATTCAAAGTGCATTTCTGCACTTAAGAGAGATTCATCCTTTACACCTAACTGTAAATTCAATTGTCTTGCTTTCTTTGAGATGGCTGTGTGGACACATATTTGGGGAGGACATAAATTGGATTATAGGCAAGGGTTGTTTAATTCAGCTGCTGGTCAAACGGAAGTGTGTTAATGCCTTTAAGACACATCAAACGAGCAAAATAAGAGACTAGGTTGATGAATATTTCACCGGTTTTCCCTCAGATGCTTATCTAACACATTTTTACCATTATGACTTGAAGCCATTCCAGAACATCTGTCTGTGTCTACAGCTGTGGAGATCAGGAACATTTCTCTACAAAGATGATACGAAGATGAAACATCAACTCTTGTCCTAAAGACAGATTAGTTAAATAAATGATTAAAAATGTTGAAAATAAGGTTTCATACCATCTTCACAGTAGCCTAAATGGCTGTAGAATGTGATTGCTTATTTGCTGAGCAGAGTGCTGATATAATTATAATATTAATAAAAAGAATATTGTAACATTTTTAGGTTGAGGTTTTTTCATTTACTTCAATGTAACATTATTACCTCTGTACATGTATTTGTGAACCACTGAAGTAAAAATGGTACATTAACAAACACAGAATCAGTCTGTACGTGACTGGCTGGCAGAGAGGGAGAGTGGGCCACATTTAACTCGCTTTTCATTGGACATACAGGCTGTCCATCTCACTAAATTCTATTATATAATCTAAAAAACACAATATGCAGGCATCGTCTATAACAGTTTGCAAACACAGCAATCAAAATTTGCTCCATGGCTCAACTAGACTTACTAGACAAACTAGAAAGTAAAAAGTGAAAAAAGAGAGCATTGAATCTGAGAAAAAAAGACTTTTTTTCTAAATGTCATAACATAAACATATAGTTCTAAAGCATAAAAAAGGGCACACAATCCTGCTGGTGTTGTAATGGCAAATTTTGTGTGAATTCAGCCAAAGTGCACTCTTCATCCTCTCTGCTGTGTGTTTGTGCATGTGTGTATCTCAGCCCCTGTCAAACACAGACACAGGCCTGCAAAGGAAAAGAAGAGACAGCTAGGTAGCCTGGTCGTTTCCATAGAGTCTCGACCTCGAGCTGTTATTGGCTGGGGGCTACACACCGCTGCCCAAAGACTGCCACCTACAAGTGCTCTGAACACAGCAAAAAAGAAAAAAAAAATACAGGAAGAGAGACAGAGGGCAAGGCCTCTGCAGATACAGACAAAACGACACTATTCCAGTGGGCTGGGTCATATCAGTGACAGTGAGAGAAATTAATTTTGCATTAGTCTCTCTCTCTCTATAGGGGCTATACATTCATTTACTGTATTCCTTCAATATAGAGCAATATATCCATTAACATCTACATGCACAGAAACTACAGTGTGGTTAGACCTGTAAGAGGTAATAACTTTATTTTTAAACAAAACTTACAGTCAGCAGCTGTGCTAGCAGCTTTGTGAGGCATGACAGTATTTTAGACTGTTCATTCAAAGAACATGGTGGTGTTGATGGTGTGTTGCTAATTAGGACTAAACACAAAGTGCAGATCATACGGGCAGCTATGTCATTCATTTTGAGGTCCTTCTTATGAACCAACGTATTTGACTGTAAACTGAAAATGTATTCCGATGCTGCAAAAAAATGCAATAAAAATAAATTCGTCCTGATTCTGGATCAGATTTGCAGATCAGCTTATCCTCCACCCCACAATATTCACCCTACTATCATGTGCAGCAGCCTAATTCAAAATGACTATAATTTATAGGCAGATTAGGTTGCTTGAAAATATGTATTCCATAACAGTAACTCCATATAATTATATAAGAGTAATACAACAGGACGATTATTTCTAGAAGAGTCTGTGAATTGAACCCTGCTCAGTGTCATGTGCCTTTCACCGTGTGTATCTCTGATTCTCTGCCACTGCTTATTTACACAACCATGTCATTAGATTACACCACTGAATGTGCAGCTTTAGTAAGTCAATCTTTCCATTGTGCATCTCCTCATGAAACACAGGCTGCTGTGGCAGTGGTGGCAAATTATAGCGTAGATTAATGTTGTTGACAGAGAATTTATTCATCCAAGGTAGTGGGTGCCCAAGCTTTTCCCCAGGCCTTGAAGAAAGAGATGCGCTCTATGTTTTGATGTTGCGCCAGGGGGAGGAACTTTATAACACACATCAGAGGCTTGGCCACTAGTGTAAAGACAAAGAGGACAAGAAGACAAAGAGGAGAGGTAAGAGCAAATAATGCAAAATACTGAAATTGAGGCCTTGCTCTGCCTTGTGACAAAAGTGCTTAGAAGTAGGTGCTTATCGGTCAGTTTAATGTAAAATGCAATACCCTGTGGGGCTAATAAAAATGTGATGGATGTCTTTACTCCTTTGTCTCCCTCCATTCATGTGAATACTGCCTGTGCATGTAGCCCCAAGGTCACCTGTGTTAGCCTTGGCATTGGCTCCCTCCATCCCCTCCCAGCTTAGCATGCAAACAACCCCAGCAGCCCCACAGACCACAGCTCACTGTCAGGACAGCAGGGTTAGCTTTAGCTCAGTGATAGAGAGGAGGGCAGGCCAGCAGCTATAAAAACAGAATATATGAAGGCAGACAGAGGTGTGGAGAAAAGGCAAATGGCAGACCGCAAAGAAAGAGTAAACAGCCAGTATTATAGTACTGTAGTTCAGAGTGTATCCTATACCAAACAATGTGCTGACATCATCAGGCAGAGCCGGGGCTTTCGAGGTGACGAGAAAATATGTCCTCGTGTCATACAAGGCCGATGATCTTTCTTGTGGCTAAAACAAACAGCTGTGATATCAAAGGGCTGCTGACGGGGTGAAATTGAACTGTAAAACAATGTGCCACATCTTGGAACCGGCGTCGATCTAATACCAGTACATCACACATCATGACACCTCATCAGAGTGAAATACAGCCACTGTGTTTATACAAAATTCAGCTGGAAACGGCAAAATTTCAGGATTTTTTGAAGCAAGTCTATGTTAAACACGGGGAAAAATCACAATATGTATTTGCCACAAACTTTAATTGAATTCCTGATTTGATAAAAGTACAGTCTGTTCATTTTTACAGCTCCTATTCTGATACAGAAAGAGGACAGCTTCCCCGCAGCCCTGCGCCTGGTCATGCTGCCTTATAGCTTGTCACAGACCTCAATTGCAGATAGTAAATGAAGCCATAAATTTGATGGAAGTCCATAAACAGGGCTTTTAAATTGGTATGCTGTTTTTCCTGTCTGCTGAATAATGATAGGAAGCACTTTAACACTGGTAAGACTCGGGGAGACTCCTCTTAGGTATTTATTTCCCTGCTTCTTCCTACATCATCAGTCTGCATCCCATCGCCTCCTTTGCTCATTCAGTAATTTTAAAAAAAAAGCCACAACCAAGATGCAATCTCATACTGGAGCTTAAGAGGTGCATGTTTGTGTGTGTGTGTGTGTGTGTGTGTGTGTGTGCCTGTTGGTATGTCTGAGCCTCGGCAAAGACCTTGTGAAACAAAATGGCTGCAATGAATAAAGAGTGAGTGGGATTTATGAATAAATAGAGATCACTTGTAGACTAGAGTGACGGACAGATAGATGAACCTTTGCCAGCTGAGATAGGGAGCTGATGTGCTGTTTGTATCCCTTCAATCCCTTCATCTCGTCTGTGGGAGGAAAGTGTGGGCTCAGCATGTTACTGGAGGGTGGAGGCAGAAAGGAGAGGATGCACGCCTCCTCACCCAGAGGACCCTCCTAGCTTGCCTGTCCCTTACTTACACTGGCAGTCACAAACACCATGCAGAGGGCTCCAACAGCCAGCAGCTTTGCCAAACATCCTGCACATCGTAACATATTGCATCTAAAATCTTAGTGTCATATTTCTAATTTGCATAAGTTTTATTTTTATTTGCATCATAGTTTGCAGCACCAATTAGGCAAAATTATGCCCAGCACTCATGGCCACCACTCTATGAGTATTATTCTGTAATCGCTTACACTAGTCCTTTTATTTGCATTACTGATGGGTTGTAAAATATTGGAAAATAAATCTTTGATTAGTTTCCTGCCTAATTTGGTCATGGTAATCAGTTTTGATACACAGTTTTAGAAACCATGGGCAATTTTAGATCCTTTTCAGGGGGACTCAAGCACTTATAAATTTCATCTCAGCACCCCTAAAAAAAAATTTAAAAGTCAGATTCACATTGGCTTCTTTTAAAAATGCACATATTTAGGCCAGGATTTCTGTCCATCTTTGGATTTACATTGAATAATTTCTCTTGTTGGGAAGATTTCAGTGCACTAACAGTAACGTGAGAGGTTGTCGTCAACTAGACTTGTTATCTTTACTTTAACTACAGCTCCTCTTCTGCTCCATTCTGTGTATGAACTGTGCAAGGGAGGAAATAGCCGGCCCGCACAGAGAGAGAGAGAGAGACAGAGCTGAAGGGAGAACTAGCATGAACTTGCTCAATGAGTTGCAATGAAACCAGTAAACTAGGTAGACTGCATAAATGTAGCCTATATTTAAATCTTCTTCAGGGAGCAGTGGGGAAATGCTACCTTAATAATTTTATTTTCTATTAAAAAAAATATTTTCTATAATTCTATAATTTCATAGTGTGAAAAATAGCCTATCAATAAACATCGTCAAATGTTGTTTGCTCTCATATCAAAGATTAATATTGGCAAACTGTTTTTCTGAGCTACCTGCACTTTTGCTAACTAACAAGCTGGTACATTTAATTATTTTAGTTACTCAGGTCTAGTTAGTTACAGTGTTTATTTATCTGACAGAATAATGAATTTGCATAAAGATGTCGGCTTCTTTATTCATTCTCATATTTTATGATCTTTTGTTAATAAAGATTCATATAATGCATTCTTCTTAGCTCACTTAGGGATAGAGATGTAACCTCGTGAGGCACTTTGCAAATAATATATTTACTCTGTCTTCATCATCTCTAATTAAGGACATGATAATACAGTTTGAGTTTTATTGAGTTTATTTAGTATTTAGTTTTGATTTTTATGCCATATCAACACACAGTACATTGATATTGAATGTAATCTCCCAAATAATGTATGTCATGCTAATTTTCCTCAGCAAAAGTGTTCATTTTAAATTTATAAAAGATCATATAATCATAAATTTATCTATTTAGCAACTCTGTTCATAATGGAGTGTTTTAATTACAATGGGGTTTTTAAAATCATCATTGCCATTATACTGTTCGTATCAGTCCCTCCACCCAGATAAAAGTGACATACACATTTTAAACAGTGGTTAGGTAGAATACTTACAACATGACCTCAACAAATGACCAGTATTAACACACGTTGTTTAAAAAAATGCAACCCTATTGCTGAATGCAATTGACAAAATGCTGTCAAGGAAAGTTATGCAGGAAACAAGAAAAGCACAACAAAAAGAGAGACATTACACTGGAGAAAACAGAGAAAATGGCTTGAGGAGGCAGAGACAATTAAAAATCAGAGCGGTAATACTGTGCATACCATGATTAAGCTAATGGGTTGGCAAAGACTCTGAGATCTCAAGCCTCGTTTGTCTGCTCCTAATAAGATTAAATTATCAAATGTTTAATTATTTTTGCCACTTGTTACTTGACGTTATATTTATCCATTTTTCCTGGAATCCATTTTGATCTCCGTTCAACTAGCGGCAACAATATCAGCACAACTTCACTATTAAGTCACCACTTGTGTATGTTGGAATCTCTGAGTCACCTTTGTAAGTACACTTGTCATTTGAAATCCTGCCAGAGCTGCAGCCCCTGCAGAGTTAAATAAAGTACAACGAATAGCCAAGTGCTAGAGGAGGGCAGTTTCATCCTTGAGTCATAAGGAAGGCTAAATAAACTAATTAAAAAATATGGCTGGCAGCGTGCTGTGTTCAAGGGGAATGGGTTTGAGCTTAATGAGTGGCTTCACATCAGGAAACATTGCTGGGGGCGCAAACATACTGAAGCCCTGTGACAAAGCTGGTGTGACTGCTGCATCACCTTTGCTTTTCAAGTCCGTGTCCATTCGTGTGTGTGCCTGTTTGTGCGAGCGAAAGAGAAAGAGTGCGTTTCCGTCCTGTGGTGAAGCCCTCCATAATTGGGGTGGATGGTTGGCTGCTCTAATCACAATGCGAAGGAGTCTCTAGGTGACTGGTACATCAATCTGACATGGCTCCTCAGGCAGCTGAGAGGAGACAAGGCCCCGCCAACTAGTGCCATGCCATGTGATTCATTATGCCAGAGGGCAAAAGAAGGAACCTCGCTGCATGGTAAAACTGACACCTGAAGAGGAGGTTAAAGTAAGAGGAAGACATGGAGGGTTTTGGTAATGTGGAGTGTAAGGAGAAGTGGCAGAAATTAGAAGAATCCTGCAGTTATTTCTCCATGGTGGCCCTTGTAACTAAAAGATTGATGCTGTGATTGCCCTTGTCTGGCACACAGTACAGTGCTGTTTTACCCTTAAATGTATGTTTTTATGGTGTAACAGGAGCAAGTATGCAGCAGAGCAGCCTGGCATGCAGTCCACAAAATCATTTCGTAATGAGAATTAAGAATGTAACTCCATGCATCAAAGTCATTTCAATAATACATTCATGAGTTATTGTGCTGTTAGAGACTTCTGTAAAGACGTAAAGTGTTGCGAAATGGAGCTACTCTATTAGCTGAGTCTGCCTAATAGAGTATAATGGTTAAAGTACACCTCTAAAGCATTTTTTGTAAGATTATGTTACATAAAAAATGCTTCAGAAATGGCCATGCAATAATGAAAGATAATTATGGCAAAATGACCATTTTAGTCTTATTATGAGTCTTCAAATTAAAGTCAGCAATATAGACTAAAAAGCCTTTTTTCCGCAGGAAGCAAATAATTCCATGAAAGGATGCATTCCCTGGCACATGCACGTGTATCTGGCAAATGAGTCATATGAATACTAACCAGTGTTACTTGCCTTTTATTTAGTTTACACACATTTATGTGCATTTGAATGTTTGCACCTCTAACGATAGACGCGCCTGAAAACACACACTGCTGATTTTCCTGTCTGAGACAACTGAGACCGGGCTGACTGAGACATCAAAGACAGTCACTTCCTATCAAAAAGTGTTCACCCAAAAGCTTTTCTCTAGCGGGGAATTATAGCAATTTATTATGATTTTCCAGGGAAGTGATGTACCACATAAATGCATCCATTTGCAGTTTCTTTTCGGTTGTGCATTACAGACGCTGATTTGTGGGCAAGATCCTTTCTATAGCACTTCTAAAGTAAAGGTGCTACTGGAACTGTTTTCATCTTCATCAGCTGTCTGGAAGCCGGGATGAGAATCTGGACCACCTCGAGGGCTGCGTATCTCTCCTTCTGTGACAGATTCAATATGCACCTCAATATAGACTCAATAATTCAGAGCACCTCTAACACATTTGAGGCAGCCAGCTTAAAAGCAATTTGTTTCAGTTTACTTCAAATATGGTTTTGTCACATTGGGAAGGATCTTTAGGAATAAATCAGTCTTGAACTCCTTCAGGACACAGAAGGAAAGCTGCATGTGTGTCGTATGAGTCCCTTACAGAAGAATGTGATTGGCTTTGATTCCCTCACAACTGACATTAATCTTTTAGACAGCAGGCTTAGTGCAGTAATTTGAGCAATTTTAGTTCATATTCCAAGAATAAACCTAAAAAACAAAAATTTAAAAAAAAAAAAACATTCACACATTAATTAAAATTTGCATTGTTTAATCCATCTAGGATACTTCTTTTGATACATTTTAAGATTAATTTTATAGTAGACAAAGCACACAAAGACACTCATAAATACCTAAACATAAAGTCAAAACTATCTTCAGGCTGAGTTAAAATTACCAAAAAACTCGCACTGAAGGGCCGAACGTTTGCTTTATATTGAAATTATTTGATGAAGCGTGGCTTTTCCTTCTGTTGGACAGCTTCATCAAAACCTGGCCTCTGCCGTCTCACCTGCAGACTGCTGATCACTCATTGTGACGCTTCGCTCTGTTTCCAGAGAGGGGCAAACAGACTCTGGAGTGAACGGCTCATAATCACATCACATGCTGCTGCTGTCTATTATCTATCAAGATGAGGACAGAATGACCCGAGGAAAGAAGAATGCACCTGAACACCTAAACAAGAGAACAAAGAGGAAACTACAAGCTTTTTAAGTTTCCTTTTTAAAAACAGTGGGCCTCTCAGTTTATTTTTAGTTTTATTTTATTTCTTTCACTCTCATTATAAACTTAATTCAAGAAGAAATAAATAATAAGCAAAATAAAATAAAATGGAGCATTTATATTCTGCATCACACCTGTCTCCAGAGGATTCAGAAATGGTCTCATATCCATATCACATCTTCCACCTGCTGCTGCCCTGCAGGGCTAATGTCACCTTCATCTGGTACATAATTGTGTGAGTTTCAGCAGCTGCCCTGTGACACTGACAAGCATTTTCTAACATACACACATACATGCATGCATGCATGTATGTTCCCCTCTCTGCTCTTATTACCCCTCAGGCTCTGGTCTGTCTCGGTCTCATCAGGGGAATCTACCTGCAGCATGACATTGTAGACCGACAGCCAAAGCAGAAGGAGTATGATGCTTTATTCAATTTATCATACTGTAGCATGTGTTTTTATCGGAAACCACTGTTCAAACACGGTGTGTTATTTAGCCTGCATGCAATTTTTTTATTATTATTAAGAATCACGCCTTTCATTGGTAGTGGAATCCAAAAAATTAAATAAAGAATATTTTATTATCAGGTTGGCATCTTTAACAATGAGGGACTCCTAAGACCTGAGACATGATCTTGTAATGTCAAAGTGTGCACATTTTAATTTTCAATGTGTCAATTAATTTGTGTCTTCCAGAGAAGAAAGATATTGTCCATATTTTTTCCAAAGCAATTTATTTTTACACTCATAAAAAGAAAAGAAATACAAAGGGTAACCTTTTTTATATTTCAGTAAAGTGAAAAATGTCTGACAAACTGAATTTGACATATTTCAAAATGGTCTAACTGTTGAAAATCGTCACTTTCAAGTTTTTCATATACCTGTAATTTGAAGGTAGATCTGCACTGCAATGCACGCTCAAGGCCATGGCAAGGTGAAAGCTGAAAGCATATCCCTTCAGCAAGACTGATATCATAATTAGACTTGCACACATCCTATTTTCCAGTTAACATCCAAATGATGGTGGTTTGTGCTGCGGTATTAGATGTGTTATTTTCATTAGCATGAGCTAGACCATTATATCAGCTAACCTGCAAGGCAGTATGGCTTCCTTAAACTCTTTTCCTACATCTGTTCTTATCAGAGGAATATGAAGCTGTTGGACCAAATGTTACTTACAAGTGCAGCAGCAAAAACTGACATGCAGATTTGCCAAATTGTGTCAACTGGGTCGATTCCATGGAGGGATGACCCCATGAAGAGTTTCTCCAGTCTAATCACCACTAAATTTGTGGTCTCTCAGTAATTTCACTCATGCACTAAATCTTGCCATTCCCCTTTCATTTACTTCTCTGGACCAAAATGGAGAGGAAGATCATCCTCAGATTAGAATGGGGCAGGTTAGCAGCTCAGGTGATTAGATGACGGCAAGTTAGCTCAAATAACCGCAGCCCTTACTTTTTTTTCTGATGCTCTTAATAAAATGAAACCTACTGGCTGTGGAATTTAAGAATTTTGACTGACTAATATAGCATATGACATTGTACAGTACAAACAATACAAAAGAATGACATTTTAAAAAGTTAAAAATAAGCATGAAGTGGTTTCAAGTGTCCTACAGTGCAGGATGCATCCTCAACAGATAGGTGAAAGTAGCATAGCATCGCATGTGTGTTTTCTGCTGCCTGTTGGGAAAAGCTATTTGCATGCAGAAAGATCCTGTATAGTACATCTCATGCACATGAACAGCAGCCTGAGGGCAAAGCCTGCCAGGGTTACATCATCAGCGGCAAACACTTTTACTTCAATGATCTTGTTTTTCTACAGCCTTTGCACAATGTATCCATGTCCATAAAAATGAGAGCTAATACAGCATAAACTAAATGCAGTGTACGGTATTTGTTGCTTTAAAGTCTGTTTAAAGTAATGCTTTCTAGCCCTTCACATCCCATGTGTCAGATAGCTGGTTGTTTTCCTGTTGAGCACTTTATTTTTTCCATCTCTCTCCCACTTCATGCCCATCTCTCTATTTCTACCTCTTAGTCTAGTATCATGTGCAGCCCTTTTGCTGCGCTCTCTCCCCGAGTTCAGTGATGAGTACATTTCCTCCTGCTTCAAGGTGAGTTTTTGGGCTCTTAAAAGCAACAGGGATTTCCCTGGTTCCATACAGTGTTTACCATTATCTACTTCTACTTCAGTCTGCAATCTGACTGCAGAGGAAGGCCATGAAATACTGCATACGGAGGCTACGCCAATTTTATGTTGAGCATTACACGGTGTGTGGCAAGAATTGTGTTCTAGAAAAATGTTTAAGTTCATGGCTGCATACAGGTGGAGGGAGCTGACTGCTTCATTTAAAATTTCCTTTGTGTTTTGGAGAATCTGAATAACAACAGCAACCAGACTCAAAACAAGGTCAAGCAAGTCTGCAGTGAAGACTTCTGAGAGATATCATTATTTCAATTCACACATCAGCAGTACACTTACAGGCTGAAAATTACAGTTACTATACTGACATCAAGAAAACAACTGAAACGTTTGAAACTTCAGTGAAAGACGACCTGATTTGAACAAGAAATTGTTGCTTGAATAAATATATATTATTGATACAATGTTATCACACTTTAAAAAGTGAACTAAAGCTGATGAAATGACAACCTCTGCGGCTGAAAAATAAATTTAACAAGGCCAAAGTGCCAAAAAGTACAGTTCCTCAAATGGCCACTTGAAGCCGGCTCCAAAAGTGGGTCATGTCTCACAAAGCCCTATATTAAAACGCCCAACTTTACAGCAGAAATAAACATGTTTACAGTCTTTTACTAAAAAACTATACTAGCTAATTACCCTTATTCATGACAAATGTATGGGATGGATTTTTACATTAACTTGCTCTTAAAATTTTCATTAAGGCTTGAAGTTATACCTAATTAAGGAAGTGGCAGTTTTGAGTGGCAGCAGCATCAAGCGCTCTGTTAAAGTCTTTGGTTACAATGCGCACTCTCCCCAGCTCCACCCACTCATCCAAATGTGGTCACTCCTTGGCATATAGTGCCAAACTTGAGGCCTCAAAATGGTACAATGCAAACCAGTGTGTGATATCAAAGTGGTTCTGTATTTTTTTTACTGTCTGTGTTGGACTTTAATATATTGCCTTAAAATTAAGGATCTTTTTTTTTTTAAGAGCAAGGCGTTTAATACTAAAAAATAATAAATCAATCAATCAATCAACAGAAAGTCATAAAGCAAAGTAAGTAATGGTTCTAGTACAGAATCCAGTTTAAATCAAAGGTAGTCCTCTACAAGAAAGAGAAGAAAAATGTTATTTTTAGTATTAAATAACCCACCCACGCACAAAAAATTCTGTGACTACTTTCCTTTTGCTTTTTTATTTTCTAGTCTGATTACATTGAAAGATGTCAGTAACCTACTCATGGAAATTGCCATTATCAAATCAAGACATATGTTTGCAAAATCCACCAAGACTGAAGAATCTAAGATGCCTTTCAGCTTGCATGCGACAGACCAAAAGTTCTTAATACGAGGCCTGTTTTGCTGGTAATTAATCTTTACGGCACAGTTTGTGCAGGGATATAAGTTTTGATGTGCATTGAAATGAAAGTGCTAAAAAAAAAAAAAGCTACTGTGAATTTTACATTATCCAATTAGTTCTCTTTCTTCAGGTAAATCTTGAGCCATTATAAGAACTAATGTCTACTTAAATATATTTTGTCCTTATTAATATATTGAATTCAGTGATTTGTCAATCCAGAGAAAAATTAAAGATGTTTTCCTCTGAGTGTGCCAGATTCATGTCAAAGGTATGTACATACCTTTCAATGACCTGGATCAAGGTTACGATTTGACTTATTTTGTTTTACTTGTATTTAATTAACTCAAATACCATAATGAGTTTATTCTGCTGAAACCCCTTTAAAACCCCATATACTGTAAACCCTCCAGCAAGAGCATATGTACAGTGAACAGTCCATTGTTTAGAGAGCTTTGATTTGAATTTATAATGACTAACTCTCTTCTATTATCTCTTGACAAATAATGTTACACTCCATTGTCTCAACATTTCACTTTCCTCTCTCTCCTCGAATCACTGCCAGTTCAGCAGATGTGGTGTTGGTGTCTCTCACACTGTAATTGAAAAATTAATCTGGGTTACCCATGGACAGCAGTCTCTATGGCAACAGCAGACACATCTGTTAAGATCAGAATCAAGGCCAAAGATATCATAATGAGGTGACAATTTTTTAGTGTACTGAGCTGCATCTACAAGTGAAAATACACTTGATCACACAAGCGTGTATTTTTTTGTTTCTCAGCCCTTCACGCACGCACGTCAAACAAACTGGTCAGATGACTCCTGATTACAATTACAGCAAACTCAGTTTAACAAACAAACATACAAATAAAAGTCTTCCATGCAAAATGGGGGTCAATAAAAAACACTACGCAAAGTCTGCCATGTCACATTTTCATACACAGGAGGATGCTTTAAAACACAATGGCAAACACCTAGAAGAAGCAGCTAGAAAGGGGAGGAACAAAGTGTCAGTCACTGGATTTTTAAACAACATGCATTATGTGGGATGGTGGAGGTTTCTTCCTGCCTGCATACAGTATGAGCTGTAAGATTCAGTGCTCACCCGATAAGATGAGCAATCCCTGGCACAAAGTATTAAGTGGATATTAATTTTCCCCAGGGCACTTATTAAAGACCTGAGCATTAATGATCCAATTCCCCATCTCATGATCCTCAAGGACCTCAACTGCTTCTGACAAGAGTCTCCACTTGATACAATGCAAGTACGTTTACCTGCCTCAAGAGCATGTGTTCACAGACAAAAACACACCACATACAACAAAACATATTGATTTGTCACAAAAAAAGACTAATGTGCATTAAAAGGAAGCCTGCATGGCAACTCTAAGAGGATAACTGTCTTCTCTTTTGCAATACCACATCTGATTTTATCTGAAATTTTAGTAGTTACACGGCTGGGATTTGTAATACCAAACCAGATAATACACATTAAAAATAGCACCTAGAGTTTCCCCTTTTTTTTTGGCCATCCTTTCAATTGCTCACATTAACTCTTTGGTCTATGGGGAGACAGAGATGCTCAAAAATAAATAACGACTCAAATCTGAGTGAGGAAAGGTTAAAAAATCATCACAAAATATGATAGTGTTTTACATTAGAGGGCAGATTTCCTATTGCATGATTGCCCTGTTGGGTTTTTTCCTGTTTTTTTTTTTTTTTTCCCTCCCTCGGGTTAGGAGAAATGCCCAGATGTCATTTGAATATTTTTGGTATAAAAAAATTGCAAATTTCAACAAGTGAAAATGTGATTCAGCTCAACTCTTTCGTTTTTCCAGCACTGCAGTTACATAGTAGGCCTAACTGAATTTGAGTGAGAAGGAAAATCACTGACTTCGTAGCTTTATTTAAAAAGATCTAGATGATTAAGTGGCTACTCTTACATACACAGTTATCTACCTCCCTTATGAGCTCTAATTTGGTCCTAAAATCAACAGCGGTCTATCAACCGGCCTATAAATGACAAAGTTAATCTAATATAATCAATATCAGCAATTTTTGAACATTGCAAAGCTATCAATCAAGTTAAATCAGCTGTCATTCCTCGTGTTTCTGGCAATCGGCAGGCCTGATTGGGATGCAATTGACTAGGTGGATTGTCAGCACATGCCCAGCACTGGTGAGGCTGAGTCTGAGTCATTAACACTCAACAAGCACAGTGCAGCCCCAGGGCACCCTGCTTTCTGACAGTAATGCATTCTAATCTTGTCAGCCCATTGAGAGCTTCAGCTACATTACAGATAACAGGAGCAGAATCAAACGCCGCTGTCTGTCAACATCTTAGATCAATCAGAAGCTGAGAGTCTGTCGGGCAGCCGTGCATGCTAGGCTACTCGGACCAATCGCTAAAAATCTGTGATGAAGAATCAGACATCTGTATCACAGGTATAGTCAGTTTAAAAAAAAAAAAATCAGTTCAGTCTCCTGCTGGTGGCTAACACAGGTAATGCCCTAGAAGTAATTTCAGTTAATGCCCTAGAAGTCATTTCAGTTAATGTCCTTCTTTTACACATCCAGTTCCTTTCTGAACATAAGTAAACTGGTATATTTTATTCAGCGAGGACTGTGTTAGTAAAGCTCCAGACAGTGGTGAGTGAGGCAGGGAGCGGTGCTGAGGAGGGTTTATTTTGAGGGTTTGGCTGTGCATTATTCAGTGATCCATGTGGCACTGAGTCAGACATGTCAGATTCACCTTCTCCAGAATTCCTGCCTCTTTAATAACTAAATCACATTCCAGTTCAGTCCTAATTAAACAGCAGCTCGAGCTATTAGCAGTTAATGATTACTTCATTTAAAAAGTCAACAATCTCTATCAGCACTAAGGGACCCAGCATTTGGTTGCAGAGTCAAGGAAGCATCTGATGCATCACTGCAGCGTGTGGAGCAACTCCCCAAACACGTGATATAAATTCTCTTTCAAAATACACATATAAATGGCACACATGTTAAGCATGAACCTCCTGTCTACTTCCACTGGAGATGTATAAGTGTTCCAGGTAAATTATATCTTGTCTGTTTCCATCACTTTACATTTCCAGTCATCCTGGATACATAAAGCGATACTTCAGACCATTAAGGAGATTCATTATTCATGAGGAGATTATTACTTTGCTGGTTCACTTCCCATAATTGTCCTGATATTTTTCCCTGTTATCCATGGGTACAGGAAGTACACAAGAGGGAGGATAAACATCATAAATAATCTAAAGGATGCCATCAATGCAGATATGGCTCAGAATACAAGAATGTCCCATGGAAGAAAAAAATAACAACAACAGAAAACTGGCTAACCAAAAAAATATAAATGTGCATGTGTTGTTTGCAAAAATTACATAAACACACACCAACTACTTCTCTTATGAGCATGAAAGACTAGGAATTCATTGGTGATCATGGGTACTAAACTAGAACATACAATGATGGGACAGTGTAAGAAAATGCAAAAACGGCACAGTCACACTAATAAAAATGTGATTTTTCAGTGTAAAGATCCAGATGGATACAAACACACTGTGATGCAGCTTAACCTTCTGAAAGTATGCATTTGTCTCAAGAACTTCTTTTCTGCAAATCAATCAAACGTGTCTTCCACTTTAGACCCGCAAAGTGATCTAGCAATTTATGCTCCATTCACTTTGGTCTGGCAAAAGTATGCATGAATTGTTTTCAGACAGAGGTTTTCAAGATGACTGCACAGTAGATGAGTGACAGTCGTATCCACACCGAGTCATCAACATAACCTTTTTCCACACTTGATTGGAAAAACACACCACTTACTGAGCTGTCTTTGTTAAAGACTTTCATCCTGGAAAACCGCTCTTGGAAAACATGACATTTGTCAAAAACTACCGACTGAAATCAGTTTATGATAAATACAGTTATGAAAAGCAATGTTGCTGTCATATTGTGTTGTTGTTTAAATCCTTAGTTCAAGTGGGGGCATCCACAGATTCTTCCACATCGATGTTTGTTAAGGAGTCTTACTCCTACTAGATTTGTGAAGTAGCTGTTTTAAAGCTTTTTGTGGCTCCAGAGGAACTTAGTGTGGAAAATAGTGGAAAATAAAAATAAAATAAACTAAGGAGGTGTGAAGTTAGGCAGAAATTAATTAGAAAACCTCTTTAGCCTGTTTATTATTTCTGCTTGAGGCTACGGTACATTGGCCACTTAACCAAAACACCCAACCAAACTATTGCCAGTCAGTTTGACTTGTGGGTAATATAGGGGCCACATTTAGACAAAGAAAATAAATAGTTCTGGTTTGGTTGCATCAATTTGTTCCTTTTTCTACATTTTATCACGGGACCGACAATGTCACAAAACTGCAAAGCCAAATTATCTGAGTATCTGAGAGACTTTTTTTTTTGAATAGCCATTTGTTCAATATGTTTACCGATCAGTTCTCAGGTTCACAGGTTCACTAGGTTGAAGTGATTCTTGCAAGAAATTTAGGAAATGAAGTTTTTCAGTTTGAGATTTCCAAAAATGGTTCAGTAAAGGCAGGTTTTGTCACTTGCAGCAATGTGTTCATATAGAGAAAAAATCTCTGTGTGAACTGTTTCCACCAAATGTCAGTTTACAGCCTGTTAATTATGAATCTCCATTGTAAACTGATGTACCTGTTAATTTGCCTAAATAAAAACAGATTTGTCTCTTATCTGCAGCTTGGTTGAGACGTGCTCTTTTTCACAAATTTAAGATGTAGTTGTATAAAATATTTGATGTCATAAACATTCAGTTTTATGCTGTTTTTCCACATTATGTTTCATTACACTCATGTGCAGGCAGGAGTTATTCTGGCTTTTAAAAAGAAAATTAACAAAGGTGAATTGACCTTCAAATTATAGCCTTTTTGCTCCGAGACTGTATATTTTTGTCGCTATGTCCATTTTAAAGATGAGATAACTACTCTTTAATTCATTTTTAAAGAGTAAGAAAATACCCCCCAAAAAAGACATATAAAAGGTAACATGAGTTCAACAATACGCAAGCACAATAAACATATTCTATGCAGAGAGAGGCATTTAGCAACAAACATAAAGGTGACAAAAGGGAATCGAAGTGTCTCTCTGGAGCAAATGTCTCCTTTTCTCTGACTGTTCTTTTTGTCCATTCAGAAATGTCATCTGCTGTGGGACTCCCCAGGATGCCGGCTAAAAGCTTCACTACAATGGCCTTCCCCATTTACTGGCTGAGCTGGCACAGAGATAGTGCTCTGTTTTTGTGTACTTGTGGTCACCAAGAGAGTATGAGAACAGAGGTCTTTATCCTGGACTAAACACAGGTGAGAATATTAGTCGGTGACCACCTCGGGGAAGGTTATGGTGCAGAGAAGATAAGAGCTTCTCACTGCAGCAGAGTAGACGCAAGAGTCAAAACCGCACTCTGAGACACAAACATGACAGTCACTGATCTCTGCTATTATTATTATTATTATTATCAATTTTATATGTAAAACTATGCATGACATCTCAAAACCCACTTGCCAGAATGGGTATCACTTTGAGTATCAATATTCATGGTTCACAGAGGACACATCTCAATGATTCTGGTGCCTGTCATGGAGATTGTTCCTCTTTCTCACCAGCAGGTCCAAATTTACATCTGACCACCACACAGGCCCATGGCATTAAATAGTAGAGTGTATGTTAAAAATGAATATCAGGATTTCTCTAGAAGTTGTTGTGGATGGTCTTGACTCCAGAGGACAATTTTCAGTCTTTTTGATGACGTTGTACACTTTCACCCACGCAGCTCAAGTTTTCCAGAGGCTTCATTCTGCCATCGTGTCACCTCCTGACAACCACACTTACAGCTTTTCACAGATTATAATCTATGGATACATTTTCTTGAAATCTTTTTAGCACATTATTCTGTAAAGGAAGGGAACCTGTCATTTTAACATCACCAATAGAGATTTTATGAACAGCAAAAAATGAGTATCAACCTTCTTGCAGCCAATATGTGTTACTTTAGCCCTATTATTACTTCTACAGTAATCATTTGTAATAAACACAACGTTTCCCCCACTCATAAAACGCCTATAATTGCTGTTTTTATAATAACGATGTATCAAATGCCAATCTGGAAGAAATTTTACGAGGTGGAAGGGTTCACAGTTGTAATTAACCATCAGAGAATTATAACCCTGAATTCTAACTCCCTTTTACTTAATGGAGCATAACAGCCAGTTTCAGCTCATTTTTAGCTTCAGCCCTCAACTTTGTGGTTTTGATTCACTCTCAACATCTCAAACAGTCATTTGCATATTGTTTTCAGAGAAAAAGCTAAAAAAAAATCATTGGGCACCTCCTGCTCTGCACCAAACAGCAGCCAGACAGTTAATGATCTTTTGAAATGATTTTAGCAGCTGAGGAGCCAAAAATTCCCTTTATGAGATAACAGCAGCCAATAAAAGAGCTTAAAGAAAGTGATCAGCGATTAAATTCATTTTGGAGACACAAACATGACTCCAAAATAATAATTATGTTGCTCATAACTGCTGGTTGTGTAAGAAAGCAACTGTTAACAAATAGAAACTGGCTAACAAGTTTGCCATATCCACTTAAAAGCTGACTCTGTGTCTTTGGCCATCAATGAATATGTCAAGGCTTTTTAGGTTTGGTCCTACATTGAAATTCTAGCTAGCAATAAGGTGGTGTGCTCCAAAATTATAAAACTAAACACAACTCCCAAATTATTTTCCATCATTAAAGATCTCTTCTGCTTCAGTATAACTTATGATGAGGAACTGGATCCCCTTCAAACAACGGTGCAAGAAGAAACTGCTTCGATCGGTGATATCTGTTGGTGCTCCAGATGCTTACCTTCAGGAGGACACCTGACAATGTTCTACCAAAGTTATGATTATGTAGCAGTAATGTTGATGCCTATATTCAATGTAGCCTTCAGGCCTGTGCTGAATGTAGAGGAGGAATCCCATCTGAAGGTAAAAGCACCAACTTCACAGTAGATACAGTATGTAGCTCATTAGAAGGAGTTCCTCAGGGGACCATCTCGGGATGAGACTCACACTGGTGCCTTTGTTACTGCAGGCAAGTCACCAGGGAGAGGGACACAACAGGGATCACAGGAAATATACAGCACAGCCAATCAGTGCTCTCTGTGCATCACAGTACATACTTCCCTATTCAACTTACACAACTGAAACAATGTTTTTCCTTCTCTTCTAATGCATGTCATTAGTGGGAAATCAAAGGGGGATAGAAGAAGGCCCAATGGAAACAAAGCAAAAACAACAGGAAGTGTATTAAACCTCTTACAAAACATGCCACAGAATGCTTATGCACTTACATAAAACAATGTAGATTAAAGCTGACCATGACATTTTACGGTTACACAATAATTCAATCAGGTCTGGTATTGGAGATATTGACACAACAAACTGCTAAGCAAAGTTTGAAAGATGTGTTTTTGAGTCCATATTCATTTTATCTGTCAGAGCTTTAATAGTAGCATATTGATTTAGGTTCTAAATCAATCACAGTCCAAGCTGAACTTCATAACCTCCGTCACAATAATGAATTAATGCCATTTGTGACCCTTACATTTTTAATGGACAATCGATCAAATCCAACAGACAGCGTGTATAAATGAAAATGTAAAGCACTGAATAAGAGAGTATTGAGAGCACGCCCAGATATTCCAAGCTGTAAATTATGGAGACACAGTGCTTAATGGCAGATGTGGCTCCCAGGGTCACTCTTTAATAAAGTTTGGCCCTTATAAATCTTTTCCTCATGGAGGGCTCATTGTCACTGCTTGCTATAGTAGACCCGCAACGTATGAGGTTTTTTGAAGAGATGAGGGGAGGCATGTAGAATGCTGCAAACCTCCAAATTAATGAGGAGGCAGAGGTGTCAGGAGCACGGTTTAAAGGGAAAAAAATTAAGAACACATCAGGAAATGTAAAAAAACTCCCCGATGGGATCTGGCAATGCTTTCAAAGAGATGTGGGTCAAAGTGTTTATGTCACAAAGAATACTACACTCATGGATACTGTAGGAAATCTCTTTAATGTCTTTTCAAACAGATAGAAAATGTTAGAAAATAAATATATTATTGACAGGCTGCCGGTGGACATAAGATGGCTTTTTGCCCTGTAAAAATTGCAATAGTTTAAAATCAAATCAGCTCATTTCACTCTTGTTTGGATCCTAATAAAAGTTTGATTATTGACACCAATTATAAGCAGACAAGCAATATTCAAGTATACTGATAATAACAGAAAATGATGCAGCACCTACAAGAAACTCAAAATTTTGTGAGCTGAGTGCAGTTTTCAGTATGGGGTTAAGGAAAAAGGAATTATAATGGCGCTGGATATTCTAATGACACGAGGCAACATGAGTCAGATCTTAAAATGAAAGTTTCAACACCCGTGGGGGAAGAGGATTTTTCAGTCCACAGAGCTCAGTTTATGAGCTGTGTATGTTTTATTGCGATGGTTGGTCTTGGAATTTATTGAGTCGGTATTGACCTCCTGATACCCTGCAGAGTCTTTATGGGTCACCAATATGGGTCACAGGTCATAAATTACTACCAAACAAGCCCACATCAATGACTTGTCATCTATGGACACAGAGAAAAAAATGTACAGTAATTTCTTTGCCTGTGCAAATTCAAGCCTGTTCAGAGGCAGCCTGATTCTTAACAGTGCCAATGCATATGCTTAGGTATGTTATTTTTAAGCTGCTCTCATCAATATTTGTTAAGGATGATCAAATCACTGTGAACCTAATTTGTCATCCCCTCATATCTATGGACTGTTTTCAGTTTCTTTCAGCGTGTTGGTTTGGTTTTATACCACACTGCCGTTCGGTTTACTCTCATTGGTCTAATCTAGCGTTTCACAAACTACATATCCAGACCCAAAATGGTTTGCATATTTTTAAATGGGTCACCACTGGTAGAAGAGAATGCAGAACAATGCTGATATGTGAAGTCATTCAACCTTTAGTCATCACCTCATTAAAACGGAAAAAAGCATTCTTTTTATTTTCCTGTGTTTATAAAATATGTAGATCCAAAATTGTATATACATATTTTATGAGGTGGTGAAAAACTAAACATCAAGCTCAGCATATTTGATTATTGCTGTAATGTACTTTGTGTACCAAACCATACTTCCCACTCTAGCTGCTACCTTAATGTTTCTATGTGCTTTTGTTCAGTGCAAGTTCATAAAGTTTATCATCAATTGGTGAATTTTACCACTCAGCAAATGCAAACAACGTTCTGACTTCTCTAATGGAATAAATACAATTAATTAATTTTTTTAATTCATTTTCTTGTGTTCTTTATTAGCAGTTAATAAATATAGAAGTTATGTAAGTTAAGAGGCGTTTTATAAATCTGGGTCAAGGATAGACACTAAATTTTTCTTTGCTGTCTCGGGCTGAAAAACTTTGGGATGTGTGGTCCAATCAACTAGGCAGTTGTGTCAGTGATGCAGCAGTTTTCTGTCAATTATAGTTTTGTTAACACTAAAAAAAACACATCTCCCATGAGCACCATCAAACCCTGAAGAGGCTACATTTGTTGAACACCAGCACAGCAATGGTTTTATCTTGGCTGAAATGCAGAACAGATAAAATGTTAATGTCCACTAGATCCTCTTTTAGATCAAAATGAAAATCAGAAACTTTATCTGACAGATCGAAACATATTGGCTTTCAGCTTTCAGCCTTTTAGGAACCGTAATGAACAAAGCTTTTTATTATAACAGGCCAGTGGAAGAGAAGCTAAGTTATAATGTTTGAGTGACTTACTGCTCAATAAGGAAAAAGGATTGGGGAACATTAATTAAAGATTTGGGCCCAAACAACTCGTCCATAATCATAAAATGTATGAAACCCATCCAACAATATACTGTGATTTCATTTCACCAATCAAAAAAAAAAAAAATCTGTAGTGCTATTACTATTTCTAGCAAACTATTCATGGCCTAATGCAGTTTTTTCTCTGGTGCTTCAAAAAAAAAAAAAAAAACATTCCTAGAAGCTGCATTGACATGCAAACATTTTGAGTGATAGTAACTGAGTTTTTTCTTTCATGAAAGCTCTCAGAGTATTTCCACCACCTAAAAACTATCTTAATGCATTATTAATTCTCACATTGGCAAGGCTTTACTATTACTGCTTCCTATAGGAAATATCAAGGTCTAGAGGGGTGACAGAGACTGTGGTAAAACAAGGTAGTAAAACTGCAACTGATGTTCAACAGAAATAGTGCTCTTTCAAAGCATTTGCATACAAATTTAACTGTAATTTTGTGAGATTATTTGAAATCTGTAATTTAACATGTCTCTAGACAATTTAGCCCCATGTGCCCCGGCATCAGTTTATTTCTTCCACAGTCTGAAGCAATTTGATCCACAGCGACGATATTTTTTTCAATGCATTACTTGAAGTCTAGCTGGCAAGTCAGCCCTCACACCACCATTCTGCATGGCAGTCAAAGAGTGACACTTGTTTGCATTTCACGCATTTAATATGATCTCTCTTCCCTTCATTCTTCTCTACATTGCCCACATCCTGCACATGGAAGTTCTGTCAGTCTCATGTGCAAGCAGCATGATTTATTTATACAAGTGTCTCTCTGGAGAATGAGCTGTTACTCTTCCTCCATCAGTAAATGCAATCTCACCACAATACGGCAGTGGCAATTTATCTTTATTTAAGCTCTCATTTGCCTCCTCAGCCACCGGTGCGAGGGTCATTCTCTTCTAGGCTGCCAAAAGTGGCCTTTAGCTACCTCAGTACCTCATTTGTCACGTTTCACGCTGGAAGCAATATTCCAGTTTGGTAAAATATGTATATTGCAAACTCATGTCTCACTCTGTCTTCCTGAGAGATGATATCCTCTGATATGAGCAGACAGTTTTTACTGTTGATTGAAAAATACAGTGGCCTATTTCACCTAGATTGTTTTCCATTGCTATTATGTATGACTATGTGAACACGTTTTCGACTTGAAAGCAGGTAATTCACATTGTTCAGGCTGATGCGTAATAGTTACTAGTGGCTGCCTTTGGTGTACTTTGTGGAAGGAGGAATTCCAAAAGCAAAAGATCACATAATATCACAGATAAAGCATATTCATTGTGCTTAAGGATTTTAAAATATAAGATTTAAACATTTTTATTTAAAAATGGAATGAATTCAAGTTGCTAACTTTTTTAGATAGTTGATGGAAATGAGTTTCCTTGCCATCAGGAGAAGTTCTTTCCTGTGCTCTTGTGTAAAGAACGTGCTCAGTGCTCTCCTATGTATTCAGTAGCCACAGCCTGTGTAGGTGTGGCTTTGTTCTGACTGTGGTCTGACCTAACAGTGAAGACTGGGCATCTGACTTGAGGCGCTACATCTCCAGACTAATTACAGCAAGTGTTGCCAGGCAACTGCAGCAATTGGGGCCTGTGGGTCCAGGGGTGGCCAAGTGGTCCAACCAGCAGTAGTCAAGGCTGTGATGGATTTTCATCTGCCCCCAGTGACCCCCAGGCCCTCTGACTTAGACGGAGTCTCCATGCTCGATACAGCTTGCTGGACAATGTGAGCCGTGAACTTAACATTTGTAATACACAAAGAAATATGTGAATTCACTGGCTGATATGGCAGCACAATTGATCTAACTGTATTAGATTCAAGCTCATTTAGAAAGGATTGTGTTGAAAGTTTCCTTTCAGTTTAATTCCATTATTCATGATGCACACATCTGCACCAACATACAAGCCAAATACTTTTTTCTAATGGCTTCTAAAAGGCAGTCTCTGTCATACACTCTATTATACACTTAATTCCACATAATTGCATCATGTCTTTAGCCTCCTTGCATTGCAATTACAATGTTGTTTTGTCTTCTATGACAGCATAGACACATTCAACACATGCCACCCCTCCTTCCCCGCGCCCTTGTGTTCCTGTCTCATTGTCTTATCCCCTGGTGAGTTATGTCTCTTGAAGAGAGGCAGACAACAATCCCAAGACCACCTCCTCATAATTATCACCCTTGTTTTTAACACAAGGATGCCAACAAGCTAATTACTGAGGAATAATCACATGTTTGTCAAGACCCCTACAATCCCAGTAATGTAAACTGTGTGCCTCTTGTCAGACTGTCTCACACACACAAACACACAAAGCCTGTCTCACACACTTTGGAAGAAAGACTCTTTGGTTCCAAGACAAAGGTTGCAATCTCTGCAAAATCATTATTAACAGTTGTTGTAGATGACAAATATATTCCATATATGTGGAATTCAGCGCTCTCTTTAAGTTGCCAGCCTGTCTTGTGTGCTTTTAAAAGCGTGAACAAAAGCATGATAAGCCTCCATTACATGCATGTGCACGAGATGCGTTTGAGGTCAGTGCTGCTCTTCTGGGCCACTTAGTATTCTCCATATGGGTGTAATGGCTCAAGATGCTCTATCATCAAACAGCCACCCACACAAAGAACAAATGTGAAGAGCATGCTTGACCTTTATATCGTAAAAAGCATATCACACACTGACATGCACAATTACCGAAGTGCTTCTCCACACTCATTTAGTGTGAATGATTTAATTCAATGACAGGCTCTAAAAATGTACGTTTATCCGCAATTGTTTATACACATCTGCTTCAGCTGTTCATTTGTTTCATGTTCATTTACATATTATATGTATATATATATA
>JAQLOL010000003.1:10917536-10937971 GCA_029783665.1 Naso thynnoides
ACATGGGAAAACATTTTTTGGAGGGCAGACTTTAATATATTGGGAAAACTACCAGGAAGATACACATACACTCATCCAAAAAAAAAAAAAAAAATCCAAAAAACAAACCTTTGACAAGCTGTATTTATTATGCAGTTTGTTCAAGTGTTTGTGTATTTAATCCTGAACTTTTGAACTGGAAACTTCCCTGTAACTGTTTACCTCTTTGCAAAGGAATCATGAGGGGAAATTTAACAGTTGCATCATTCTTGTCCTCAAAGATGTTGCAGACTCACACTAAAATTTACCCCGTGACCAGAGTCAGTGCTGACGTCTCAGTGGCTGTGAGGGTATCTATTGTTTATAATGAAAAACATGCTTTACAAGCTGCCTCATGTATCTTAACCCTAAGACTTGTTTATCTTGTTATCACAGTGACTCATTTCTGCGTACATCAGACAACCCAGCAGTGACATTATGCTGAGAGCTTTTAAACTCTATTCTTTATAGAAAAGACTAACTCATTTATTTTCTCCACATGCTATCATTCTCTGATTGGGGTGTCTTGGTTAGGACAAGGTGCAACAAGTAGGTCAGTTTTAAATGTAATGCTTAGATGTGGTGGACTTTGGGAAAGGCAACAAAGTATTTTGGTTAACTCATATCTGTTGTTCAGCCTTTAAAAAGTTGATGCAGCAGGCTAACCACAAAACTGCTCAATGCTTTGGTTCATTATTATAAAAAAAATCACAATGAACAGAGAGCAGATGGCCATGCACTAAAAAATCCTTGTCATAAATATAATCAGTAAAACAACAACCTCAGTCATTTAATTATGTTTGTTTTTGATGCTATTTTTGCATACTGTGCCTAAAATGTGAATTCTGAAACACTAATGCAGTTTTGAGGAACTTGCTAATGCCTTTATAAGTTTTGCATTAACTATATAGCATGTCACATGGTGGAACTAAGTAACAGCACTGAAAATAACCTCTATGTCTACTCTCGTTAGTTCATTCTTACCTTTTCTCTGATAAAATCAGCAGCATGTTATTGGCTGTGACCAGCAGCTCTATAGGTCACTCTGTCAGTCATTGAGTCCACAAAATTTCCCCACTCTTTGGCAGCCACAGTTTTCACCCTGGGAGGCTGAAATTTGGTATGGAGGTCAAGTGTGTGTGTGTGTGTGTGTGTGTGTGTGTGTTGCAAAAAGTTTCTAACTTCCAAATGGTTTCACAGACTTGCACAAGATTTAGTGGTAAGATTAGTCATGAGCCAAAAGACAGCAGATTAACTGCTTGGGCCAACTGGCAAAAAGGGGCGTGGCAGTGGGAGTGGCCTGTGACAAAAAGGCACATAACTGAAACGGAGTCATGTAACATGGCCAAACTTTGTAGAAACACATACACACACACTTTCACTGGCCATGCCTGACCCCCCAGACCCCCCCGCCATAACTCATCAACCGTTGGTCGGACACTGTAGACTCTTGTGGGAGGTATCACTGCAATCTATTGGTAATACATCAGTAACTTTATGACATGATGCCTAAGACTAGTAGCAGCAGCAGTAGCAGTAACATTTTTAGTTGCTGGTTGCAGCTATTGCCAATTCACGCTGTTGTTAATTAAATTAAATCAAAAAAGTAATTAATTAAATTATGTTGAAACTCTCATCAAAACAAATGGAATATGAGATCTGAGTATAGACCACAGCATAATTAATGGACAAAATGGACTGACGAATGCTGATACAAACAGTATGCACACATCAGAGCTCTAATCTTATTTAAGTTACATAATTTAAAGATGTGATTCATAATCAGGTTCAAGGGGCAAAAGTATTAATAACATAATAAGGAAATTAAAAGGTAGATGAGATTCATACATGAGCCCCTTTAAATCCAAACTAATGAGAGGGACAAAAAGAAAAATATTAAACTATTCTATCTTATTAAAGGATCCCATCACTCATTGTAGGAAGTTTGATGAGGAAACAAGTTTTGGGGGTTTTCACATGATGAGAAAGTTCTGAGATGTCCATTGACTGAAATGACCAATAATTATTTTAACAGAGTAATGACATCTAATTGCCAAATACTGTTTTAAACCCATGGAAACTTGGTACTCACAGGCTTATATTGCACACTGAACAATACATTTTACAAACTCACACACACACACACACACACACACACATGCTGAGTTTAAAGACAATTCCTGTTCGGTCTGAGGCGGCAGAAAGTAATGATTGAAAGGAGTTGTGTCGTCTCTTTAGGTCGTCAGGTCACAGCTCCACAGACCTGACTGCTGCGTCCGCGCAACACACAGTTTCCCACTCAGCAGAGAGGTGTCCATTATTTATATTACACCATAAAACAGTGAAGATTGGTGCAGGGTTGGTGACACTAAAATCTAGGACAAGCAAGGAGTGCTGAGGAGTGGTGGGTGTTCTAAAAATCCTGCCACGTTACTGAATATTCCCTTTATTCTTGCGTTAGCAGCCATTTCCTGTCCTCCCTCTCCCCCTGGCTCGCCTCCCTCTTTCATGACCTCCTTCTGAGTGACTGTGGTCCTTGCAGTCCAAACGTCTAGTCATTAATAACACTCTCTGCTCTGTTTTTCCTGCCAAACAGAGCAGTGCTTTCCTGTCATCCTGACACAAATTAATTCCCCTTATTTATCTTCTTGCACCAAGGCCGGCATAAACAGAATAACTGTTTATGGGGAAAAAAGGGCAGAGAATTATAGATGGTGTGTTCTTGATGACAGGGCCATTTGTTTCTCAAATAAGACTCAAGATAAAGCTCATAACAATAATTCTGATACCTTATATCAGGTTTTCTGTGTGGTTTTCATGTTAATATAATAGTTTGAAAGCTCGATTTTATGTATACAATGGATATATTTGTTTTCTCTAGACTGATTGTGTGTTCTGGCCTTCCATTCAAGTTAAACAAGATGGTATTATGGAGAACTGTGTGATTAGTCAAGACTGTGCTTAACAAAAAAAAAAAAAAAAAAGTTTATGTTTGTCTGATGAGCAACCACTTGCCATTGCACAAATAATGATGAGTTCTGAAGATGTTTCTATCAAGAAATGATCTTTGGGATGATCAAAAGCTCTTTGAAAAGCAAGTAAATAGACCTTGATTCATAACTGTTTTGTCTAATTACTATTTCTACTATAAGGCCAAGAAGAAGTTCTGTGCCTCAGGTAAGAGGAGTGATAAAAGTCTAAATTATTAAATGGTAAAAGCTACTGCGTTGCATGCCAACGGGTTGATCTCAATGGCAACTGAGCAAACTCCACCCACAAATGACCCTCTGCTTACATTCAGTAAAGAATGGCTGCTTGTACAAATCATCTAAGTTTAAACACCAGAGATGACAGTTTGCATTCTGTCACCCGTCGACAGGCAACGATGGTTTCTATTAACAGGACGAGTCTTTCTAACCCAACATAGTTCAAGTTGTTCTGAGAGTTTTTCTATATTAACATTCTGAATGTGTTAAATCTGTCAACATACCCAAACTTCTCTCCTGTGCAGGCCCTGGGTGGCCAAATGGGAACTCTAACTCATTTTGGTCTGCAGAATCTCTGTGTTTTTATTAACTGTTGGTTGACCTATCTCCTCCAAAAATACCAGCTCAACTAAAATGCTCTGTTTCTCCCTCTCCTCCCTCCTCCTTTTTTAATCTCTTGTGTTTTCTAATTTATAAAACATTTTTACATGTTGCTTGACGCACCCTAAGCCTTGCATGTCAGGTGCAACATAGAACTGAATTGTCGAAGGCTTCTGCCTGACAATGCTGTGGCATGGATAGCACCTAATTTGTGAGTTGTTGCGAACAAAAGCATCAAAAACAAATAACCCTAAACCAAAAAAAACCCCCCAAAACTATACTATTAAACCCATGCACTATTATTACTCACGCTTTTTATTTTGGCATGGACATGGCAACATTTGCGCACAAAAATATTCCTCAGACATGGGGAAGACTTCTGTGTGCATTCCGATGATTGCCTGAAGTTAAACAAGTCATGGAAGTGGCAAAACAGAAACACTCACATGAGCTGTGATCTGTTTGTCTGTCAGGTATAACGACTTGTTGGAGAGTGTAATTATCTCGGACTGAAATGAGACTTAGGAGAAATTTTCCCCTGAGTGTTTTTTTGTGTGTGTGTGTATGTGGTGCAATTATAAACATTTAATCCCTGCATAAAATGTTAATAATACTACATGTAAATAAATTTCTTGTTACAGGCCCAAAGCATTTCAGATCCTCAACAATCCTGCTGTATCAGTTGTGACACAATGCACAGTATGGACTGCCCTGCCCTCAGTGTATATATATAGGTCCCACAGCAACAAGGGCACCAGCATCTCTTCATTCAAATCTAAGCTTCTCCTGCTCCACTGACAGTGAGAAATGGATTTAATAGCCAGAGAACAGCTTGTCAGCAGTCTAAAAAAACACAATGTTAAGGGTTTTTTTGTTTTTTTTACTCATCCCTGGATCCCTAGAGTATTGCAGTGAGAGGGATATTGGAAAGATTGGATAATCCCGATGTCAACATAGCATTCCATTCTGTTTTCTTCTGCATACATTAGCGGTGATCTGTATGAAACTGTGAGTGCAGATGGGTTACGTGTATCATGCCAGTGAGCACTAGAGCTGCCCGTGATCTATAATGAATTGGAATTTGATTGGATCTGTTGCACTTGCCATTGCGGTATTTTTCTGTTAATTACTCTGCCGTTCCCAAAGTGCAATGAAATGACTCACTGAAGTGGTGTTTGATTATATTTAAAAGCTGACGGAATGACAATGACGCTGCCTCACCAACATTTCCAGCGAAACATACTGTGGCTCTAAAATAAGCACACACTTGTACAGAACAAAGCAGTGAGACTTTCCATGCAAATGAAGGAAGGTAAGGCAGAGCAACGCAACATCCTGCCTTTTAAAGAAACTATTCTCAAATTTTCAATTTTCCAGAGCAGCATCTTCATAGATAATGTAATGTTTTCCTTCTCCCTTCCCAGAGAGGGCTTGTAGTGGTGTGAAATAATTTCTCTGATAATCTGCCTCTAGGTACACTCCAGGCATATGCGTTGCAATACATGAACCACGAGAACTTTAGAAGGTAGCGGAATCCAATCAGAACTGCATCAGCTTTTCGCCGCTTTACTGGACTGGAGAACTAACAGCATTCAAACGACGTAGCACCTTTTGTTATCAGGTGCTTCATGTTGCGTTGTTCTGCAATACTCTCCGTCAAGACAGCTTTAAAATGAGGCAATGTGAGGAAGGAAGGTCTGCGGCTCTCCCAGCCATAATTGTGCAGAGCCCTATCTAGCTGTCGTCTCTCCAGGGGAACAGTAGGCAGCTCAGGGGCGTGTTGTTATATTTCACACTTAATGATGTGCAAGGCATCCTGAGCTCTTATCTGCAGGCCTATTTTAGTCACTAACACAGCCTCTAAATTACACAGTCAATGCAGCCCCACCACTATTAAACAGTTTATATAATGTTCTCTTAGACCACTTCATACATTTTTTTTTTCAAAAAATAATGGAATCTGCCATCTAATCAACACTCTAAACCTGTGTAAATGTTTAAGCACGGAAATGTAGATGCAGTCATGAATAACCTATAGGACAATGTGATAAATAATAAAACACTTGTTTTCCAACTTTCTAACCGGCTGGCCATAGAATTTTAATTTTGCAATATGTCTGTGAAAGCCACAGAGATGTGTAGACTACATGTTCAGCATGTCAGGCATAAAATCTCTGGGTAAACAAACAATTGGTAAGAGGTCTATACTGCAAATCCTTTATTTATAATAGCTTGCTCCTGCAGGTAAGTAAGAACATTTTTAAATTTTTATTGACAGGATTCACTGTAAATATGAAGAGACACATGCTGACATACTGAAACTGTGTTTTAAAAATGCCATATTCATCGCACTGAATGTCCAGCTATGGTCACTTTAATTCTATAATCACATGCATAACTCAATATCAACACTTTATTAGGGATTGTGGGACGTGAGATTGCGTGAAGTTGCAATAAAAGCCTGATTAAAGACATTCCCGAGATGCGTTTTTGTTTAATGAATTGGAAAAAACAGAGCGGTATTAATCTCCAACTGCAATGGGTTAATGGGTTGTGACATAAAAATGTCATTAGCTTTGGTAGTCACATTAAAAAGTATATTGGCCTTGGATTGTTTGATGTCATGATTCTCCAGCACCAGAAAACTAGAGCAGCACACAGTATTCATACATAATTAAAAGAATATCACCTCCCTCTGTGCTTGGTTCTGACTTTATTGTGATAATTTATTGATCAAATCTTTCATACACTTTAACACATCTAATATATCCCTATCCAAAGTGTGCTCATAGCTATACTATGCTATGTCTCTCATTGTGTCATCTTATAAAATTTATTTTACTGTATTTACAAGAACTACTGTCATTGTCTTAGTATGTGGTTTAGTTAACGTATGATTAAACCTTTAATTAAGACTCCAACCTAAATGTTACTGTCTGCGGGCAGCGGTACAAATTTTAAACTATCAGATAATAGAGAGACAGGCTCAGGATATGAAAGGGAGAGATTTTCTGCACAGAGCACTCCCTCGCTGGGAGATAACTTTGTAGTAAGCTTTGATTTTTAATTTCCTGTGGGCTAAAGTGACCATTTTCGATGCCAGAATTTAATTTTTAGGGAACAGGAGGAATATGTGTGATCTCAATTACAGTGCATAGGATGCCCTTCTGACATACCCCCACTTTGTGATGCTGCCTGATAAGATCTATTATTATGTAAAACCTTGCCTACTGAAGTTTTAATCAAGAATAGTCTGCAGCTCGCTCTCACTGAATTCTTCAATGGAAGCAATAGGCACTGGCTGCAGCCTTTGCCAAGCGCTATACACACCCTGACAATGCCAAAAAATACATTCAAGCAGAGCAGAGGGATGAGAATTTCTCCCATAATAAAACAAGTGTTAAATATCGTGTACAATCCGTTGCACCCATATCAAATTATGTCACACGAAATCAGTTAATCGGGGATTCAACTGTTAAATGATTAGTCTTGCTTGTTCCTGACTAATCTTGGTAGAGGTTGACGAATTCCACAAACACTGTTTTACTTGTCAGGGTAAATGTGTAGGCTAACTGTGTTGCTGTTTTGCTAGATTATGTACACTTAGAGAATCTGACATATAAGATCAACATTAAGAGAGCTTAGGGATAAATAACAGCTGACTGTGAACAAAAAACGAAAATTAATGATCCAGGGTTGGCTCGACTCAAGACAGCCACTTAAATTCTTGGGAGCCTTGCTGTGCTGGCACGTTCATGGGAACATGGACATTTTGACAGCTCCCTGAGTCCCCGGTGACCTTTACCTAAGCTCAGGGACAGGGAATTATGGCCTCGGCAGGGCCATGTGAAAGCAATATATTTACAGTTCATTATGGTGTTCCCCACAGGCAGCACAGGGTTTATCAAGAGCTAATAAATTTGAAACTTTGTTTGTGAAAAAGTCATTCCTCGTTCTTAAACTGGAAAATCAGCTCCTGCATAAACATCCCATTGATTTTTTTTTTTAAATTATTACAGTCGTCTTTCTTTTTTTTTAATCAAGATATTAGTTTTAGTCACAGATTGATTAAGATTTAGCTGATTTTGTCAGTATGACTCTAAGGGCCTGCTCACACTTGGCCCTGTTGTCCCGTACCATGCCGAAGCATGAATGCCCCCCCCCCTCTTCCCTGCTGGCTCTCACTCACATCGCTCTAGTCTAACTGCGCCTGAGCACACTTGAGCTTCCTGATTCACAGAGCACGACCCATGTTTTTACCTGCATTTTTTTCATCTTTTAAAAACATTTTTAAATTGTTCTCTGGTTCTCGCGATCTATAAGACGGTCCCAGATTTTTCCACTGCTTTTTATGCAGACTCTGCCTGAATTTAAGGCAAATTCTCCAGAAACAGTCACAGCGATGTCAGCGCTCCGAGCTTGCGCTCGTGCACGTGCATCCGTACCGAACTGAAGCCCACCTCTTACAACTGTGCCAGGTCAGACAAAGCGTGCTGTGCATGAGTATGGAACAGAGCGCTCACACTAGTCAAACAAACTGGACTTCCGGGGTCAAACGTGCTCAGGCACGGTACGGATTGCCTAGTGTGAGTAATCCAAGAGCACTGAGCTGAAGTGTAAAATAACTTCAGATTACTAAATCCGTAATAAACAGTTACCCAGATTAAAGTCAACCCATTTGCTCACACATGAACAGTGTTTAAATCCATTTAACTCCAATTTCTCAATTCACTTGCCTGATGCTATACAATCTTTTTTTTTTTTTACTATGTACAAAGACAGCAGGAGCTGAAGCATAATGAAGTCATTCCTTTGTAATTTTATCACTCGTCTTATAATAATTGTAGTGGAAAATGTCATTGTGACTTGTACAAAGCATACCTATTATAGTGATGGAGATCAGGAAGATAAATGGAAGATTACTAAAACACTGTAGGGAATAACCACAAATGAAACAATTAGTTTCATCTGTAATTCATGAGAGGTGTTAATACTACTGGGGAGAAGATGTGGATGATATTCCGAGTTTTACCTCATTACGACATTAATTTTGTAAAACACATTTAACTGTTCACTATAACAAGACAGCATGGGAGTTATTAGCTCTAAATTAGCAAATTCATAAGGAAAACACATGTTGTGACTTCAACCCAAATGCTGCACTTTCTTATTTCATTTATGAAGAATTCAATTTGTGGTTTTGATTAGAAATGAAGCGGCAACACAAACTCGACATTGTCAGTCCGATTGTTCAGCAAGTGCAGACCATTAAAAAACAATATTACAATAATAATTTGTAGAATCTCAGACTGGAATGGACTTATTTTTGATCATTTTTTTATCACTTCACGCCTTGTAGCAGATCTATCTTTCACAAATAATATACATCATAAATAAACAACAAATCTATTTATTTGAACCCAATCATCCTGAAGAGTCTAGATGTAGTTTCTCATGTAACCAGAATGAAAATGATCCACTGAAATGCTCAGTCACGATTGTATCGGTTGATGTAAAAAATGAGACAAAGTTATGAATTTATTTACCTTGACCAGGGGTTCCCAAACTTTTCAGCCTGCGACCCCCAAAATAATAGTGCCAGAGACTTCTGAGGACCCCCATTGACCCTGGAGGTGACATACAACATTGTGCACAGCTGCACAAACCCACTATGAGGCCCACACTGGCACAGTACAACTCAAAAAAACAACAGCCTAACAGCCTTAATTTTTTGCTAACACAAATATTTAGCCAGCCAATCACATGGCAGCAACTCAATGAATTTAGGCATGTAGACATGGTCAAGATGACCTGCTGAAGTTCAAGCCAAGCATCAGAATGGGGAAGAAAGGTGATTTAAGTGACTTTTTGTGTGGCATGACTGTTGGTGCCAGATGGGCTGGTAAGAGTATTTCAGAAACTGCTCATTTACTGGGATTTTCACATACAACCATCTCTAGGATTTACAGAGAATGGTCTGAAAAAGAGAAAATATCCAGTGAGCTGCAGTTCTCTGGGCAAAAATGCCTTGTTGATGCCAGAGGTCAGAGGAGAAAGGCCCAACTGGTTTGAGATGATAGAAAGGTTACAGTAACTCAAATAACCACCTGTTACAACCAAGGTATGCAGAAGACCATCTCTGAACGCACAACACATTGAACCTTGAAGCAGATGGGCTACAGCAGCAGAAGACCACATCATGTGCCACTACTGAGGCTACAGTTCACACAGGCTCACCAAAATTGGACAATAGAAGATTGGAAAAACATTGCCTGGTCTGATAAGTCTCGATTTCCGCTGCGACATTCAGATGGTGAGGTCAGAATTTGACAACTAAGGTAGTTCTGGAGGCAAAAAGAGATGCAAGGTGTCTCTAATAAAGTGGTTGGTGAGTATATATATAGCCATCTCATCTCTCTGTGACTCGTGACCTCCCAGGGGGACCCTGGCCCCCACTTTGGGAACCGCTGACCTAGACATCTTTTATTTAGACATTTTTTAACAATTGAGCTGGAGAAAGAAGTCTGTGTTGTGACTTAAAAAGGTTTTACACTACTCGTTCTTCTTTGGCAGCAACAAGATTTCTCTAAAAAACTGTACTACCTCAACCAAAAATACATCAGATTTCAAACTTTTCAATGCCCTATAACCCAAGATGTTTCCCTGAAATCAGTGTCATGATTATCAATGAAAAGTAACCATGAAAAGTAATCTGCACATCCTAATTCTTAAAATAAGCCTTCTTTGATATTTTAGGTCCAACTGTATGAGCTCAATACAATGTTGCAGACTGACTGAAAAGCAAGTTTGCAAGCTATTATTCTGCTCTTCATAACTTCCTCTAGCAACGATGTAATGAGAAACTGGAGCAGCGTTGGCTCTCTGATTTTTGCTCTGCGGTGAATCTCACAAGCCAAAACAAGACTGCACTGATGACTAGGAACTCATTGATACAGCAGCTATAGATCAAATGAGGTCATGTAATCTCCCACTGTCTTTCATCAGCTCTTTTCCACTCTCAAAGGATGTGTGGGCAATGCACAGGTGATTTGAATCTGAGAAGCAGAGAGAAAAAGTCTGGGCAGGAAATGAGAGCGGAGGGCGAAGAAATATCAGAGTGGCAGATGAATTTACTGCATCCAAAGTAAAGAACACATCTCAGGATGAGCTGCAGAAATAGGCACACTAATAAAGCAGGATGGTTTTAAACATAAACCTCTAAGCTCCATTTCTGCAATATTTTTAAAAAACCCACTAGACCACATAGAGCCCCACACTTATATATCTCACTAAAGCACCTGGAATAACCTGTCATTTTTAAATCACTCCAAGTGTATGGAAACCGTAAAAAATAAAGTCTGATCTTTGCACTGTAGATTTTTTAAGTTGTCATCAATAACTGGAAACGGGAACACACATCACAATATTGAATTCAGATTTTTCTCTAAGAGGGTCTTTACATAGCATCTATCTTCAAAGACTCTTTTTAAATTCATGGATGCCATAATATTTCTTTCCAGCGCCTTAGATAGATTATAGACAGATAGATATGCTTTATTTCATTTGTATGTCTGAAACATCTCTCTAAACTGAGGCTGAAATTGCAGCAACAATCTGACCGCAACAAAATAACAACACCAACAAATAATATTAGCATGACTCCAAATATTGTCTTATTGGCTGATAAACTGAGCTGAGATTACAGTAAAGTATTTTTTTTTTGATTCTCATTCATGACCTTTCAAAGTTGTTCATATTATGAATGTGAATTGTTCATCAACAACAAAATCCTCGGCAGAGACCGTCCCATATTAGCAAAGAGTTGCTGTGTCAGGAAAATATTGTCAGGATAATCAAACACAACAAACACACGTGCTTAACAAGCAAGAATGAGAGAAGTGGTAAAAATGAAACTGAGCCATGTGAAGTCATGTAGCAGTAGTGAAGAAAATAATCTGAGGTTTGTATCCTGTTGCATCAACATTTGCACTTTTTTTTTTCTTCCTCCTGCCACAACACGAGCAAACTCTGATGATTGACAGCAGCATGTTTTGCCAATTAAAATTCATGACACCTTTCATCAGAGCAACAACAAAATTTGTCCTCCAGGTGAAAGAGATATGGCACATTTCTTAAAATTAAACAAGAGACCTGAGCAATTTAATAAACAAACATGAGCTGCTCTAAAATAGAACTTAATGAAATGCTGCTTCTCTGTGAGAGAGGAAAGTGTCGTATTGTGCCGGTTATTACACTGTGATGCAACTTACAAATCACAAGTTACTCCTCTGAACAGGGGAATAAAATCTTCATACCTATTTGCAAAAGGAAGCACAAGGAGAGAAGGGAAATATTTAATATATATCAAAGAGAAATAAAGAAAGGCTTTGTCCCTCGGGACATGTTGGTCTGGAGCGTAATGACTCTCGGTGCAGACCTCCTGAGACAAATTGCCACTGACCCCCGTGGATTTCCCAGGGCACACTCGATTGGAAATGGACTATTCAATTCCCACAGGGAGCCTTGCCATTTCCTCGCTCTGCATCATTTGAAAAGGCGTCCACTTTTGGGTTCGGTCAGTCAGAGAAAAATATTCACAGAATCTTGTTTCAATAGTGCCAGAACTCTCTTTGATTATACTCTAATTTATTTGCTTTATTATCAAAGTTGACCTCGGTACTATTTTGAGAATTGAGGGTGAGTAATGGTGACAAATGCACATTTTACAATGTTTCAAAAATCTTAAAAACCATTATTAAGTAACTTTTGTTCACTCTTATTACATGGCCCTAATTTTAATTTTACAAATGGACCTAAATAAAATGAATGACCTTACAATTATTTTAAACTTGGTGCTCATTAATCTAACAATTCTTACATTTCAAAACAATTCCTGTGCATATTAATGACTCAATTATTATCCTTTATTCATGTAATAAATCACTTAATAAATGTGGATTTATTTACACTGTGTGCGGAGAACCCAAAAGCTTGTGGTATTTTCAGGATCTTTTTCACCTTGAAAATATCAATGTAGTAAGCTACAGTTCATTGAGGATTATGGTTTTGAACAAGCACCTAAATGCTATGTGCTTTAAAGGACAAGAGAAGAGTTTTAAACTTTACAGTTACAGGTGAAATTTTAAATGTCAACTTTAACTTAAGAAAACATATATCTGTCAGAGGAATAGCTTTGCATTCTTCAATTGTGTCATTTACTCAAGTGAGGCTGTAATTTCAATGGGCAGAAAATGCATTTGTAATCACTATAATTTATATAAGTGCAAATTCAACAGCTGCGACCAACAGCTATAAGTGTTTAAGGGCTACTCTCCCACTGCCAAACCCACGTTTTGCTAGACTGCCTGATCAGTTAAACTGTTGGTCCTTTGGCTCATGACCAACCTCTCCACCAAATCTTGTGCAAGTCTGTAAATCCAATTGGAAGTTGTGCACCTTTTTGCAATAAGCCACTCCCATTGCCACGCCCCCATTTGGCCTATTGGCATGAATACAAACACACACTTTCACACATTCATACAAACACACACTTGACCTCCATGCCATATTTGAACCTCCAAGGGTGAAAATTGTGGCCACCAAAGAGTGGGAAATTTTTGTGGACCCACCAATCGACCGTTCAACTGCTCAAGCTGCAGGTCGTAGTTTAAAATGCTCATCAGTAGTCTGTTTTTATTTGTTTGTGACTGGTGTATTGACAGGGAAGGACAAATGGATAAATATGGGAGTGTGACTGATTCCGTATAAATTAGTCACACTGTATCCCTTTTCGCCAACATGTCTGTAAAGCAACACGCTGCAGACTTGCGGTGTAATGGGAGAAGATGAATGAACCATTAAAGATGGGGGAAATAACAATCTCTTTTGAAGCTAGCTAAACCACAGGCTTGCTCTCATAAATCACCCACACAAAGCAGCACTACAGCACCATACATCGCTTTATAAACACACATTGTGCACATTTTTATCTCATTTCATAATACACAGGCTACTGAAGGGATAAATATGATTTCATATCCTAAACAGTACATTATAACAACATCTGGCAACATTCCCTCAGTGGAGGCCAGTAAAATCGCCCTGATCCATGATCTAAAAGCTGCACTATAACTAAACAAACCAACATGCAAAGGATGCATTTCACAGTCCACAGCTAAAGTATAGGTATCTCCCTTTCATCTATTTTCTGCTAAGATTCATCCACTCCCTTCTGCGGGCCAAGGAATAGAGTTTTTCATCACTGCAGTCTCTCACTGGCATCGACCAGCAATATTGATCTGCAGCAGATCTCCTTCCACTCTACCTGGGGAGCCAGATGAGCCTTGTTCATATTGATCCAACCTTTTTATTCTACATTCTCCTCCGCTCTTTTCTTTCGGTTGTGAAAAAATATATACGCTTGTCATCTATTAAATATTCTTTGGGAAAAGCATTGATGACTATTAATCCAAAGTATGCTGTTGGATTTTGTTATCAGTGATGATCTATGAGAGGAGGACAGGGATGCTGTTGAAATCTGCCTCCGACCTCAGAAAAACTGCCTGTTATGGCAGGAATGTGAAGACATTCTTCTTGTTATCTTATGGAGGATGCTGATACTGGCAGAAAGAGGCAAAACATGCCCATAAGAGAGTAAGACAGGCAGGTGTAATGCAGTAAATTAAATATTTGCCAGAAACAAATAAACCTTTTTTTCTTTCAAAAAGACTGTTTCTCTTCTTTCCTTCATTACGGTATTTTTTTACTCTATTATAACCACATTTTATAATCCCACTTTATCACACTTCTTCTTTACACGTAGCACCCCTCTTCCTTCCTTTACCCATTTCCCTGTGCTCATTCTTTAAACGCCTCTCCCTGTTTGCTTTAAGTCCTTCACTCTCTCTCTTTGTGTCTTCCTGCCTCCCCCTCAGGAGCAGAATCTGTGGTAATGTACTAATCTGTGGCGCTTTAGTGCGGTCTTGCCAATCTGCCATGTCAAGATACACAAATCTTACTCCAGGCAATTACAGGCCTTTTTTTCTCAGCACTGCAAAGGAGTCTGTTTCCCCATCTCTGCTGCAGTGAAAACCGCCTCTGTGACCCATCAAGTGCAATTACATTTTCCTTTTGTTTAACAAACACTGATGGCACTGAAGTGGTATGTAGGACAGGTAAGACAGCAGTGCAGGTATAAAACATTACATTTGTATTTACTTAGTGATAGTACGGTGTAATAATGTATGCTTGGACAACTTTATTGAGTTCCTTATTAAGTTGGTGCCATGTAAAATCAATATGGAGAAATTAAAAAGTCCTGGTCCAACAGTTACATAACATTAGGAGTAGCAGAAAACATTTACAAGGGCTCTAAAAACATAACTCCATGTTGGCTTTACATATGTTAAACACACACAGATGTACATTTTTCAACTTCGCTGTGCTCAGTTGCACTGAGTCATATTTGCGTGTCTGATTCAAGTTACGGTTTGATGGTAATTAAGCCGTGTTTTGACAGCCATCAGCTTCACTGAGGTGGCTCTGGCTACTTGGCGTGGACTGACAGGGTGGATAATTTGGTGCTCCCATTAGTTTAGCCTGGATGTTGGGGATTAATTGGCCAATTTTTACTTTCCTGGCTGCAATGTTTTTAGCTCTCTACACCAAAACCTTGGATATTGTACCAACACTCTAATCAGATAAGCATGGCAGACAGTTGAGGGTTGGTTGATTTCAACCTGGCAGTAGGGACCATCTTAAGAGATCCTGTGAGAAATCTGATCTTTCACAAGATAGGAATGAATCAAAACTTATTTCTTCAACAAAAAAGTTCTACTTTTCTTCTGACTTCACTCATATTCTTTTGTCCCCTGTGAAATATTGGATACTTTACCCCTTCAGGCCTCTTCAAATTATTTATATGAAAGAATCTGAGTAGAAAAATCAGGAGTCACCTAATAACATTACTTGATTTTAAGAGGATGGGAGCGAAAATATTACAATTACAAGGCAAATATATTCGCAGATGGTCAAATACATATAATCTTTATTTGATTGTCTGGTTAAAGAGCTCAGATTCAGAGTTCTGAACACTGATGATCTGTGATTATGTTTTTGTTGTCTTTGTACTTAACTTAACTTATGCTCCTCAACATTGCAATTATTAGAGGAAATTTGAGCGAATAGTTATCATATTTATTCCAAAACCTTTTTAACACAGGCTAATCCAATTGCTATTGCAGAAAACATCGGTAAGTAAAGGCTTCCACTTGAGCATCACCTGACTGCACAAGCGGATGATCACATCCTGTCAAATTTTACAAAAATAATTATGACAACAATTATTCATCACACTTTCCTTATTCCTCGAGCATTAATCATGTTTTTCACACTGTTGTCATTCAGGCACATGAGTAATTAAATGTGTGAAATTGGTTTTGACAGAATTTTACGGCCACTTTATTGTTTCAACAGTAGCCTCCCAATTCTTCTTAGACAGAGGAACAACTTCGAATTGTAGTAGCAGCCCTGAGGGGTCTGTTGCCTGCAGCTAACAAGGGTGTTAGAGCAGATAAAACTGTAAATCAGTTTTTTGTTTTTTTTTTAACTTTCAACACAGGGATTTAAATATATCCCACAGAGGAGCCTGCTTCTTTTTTATGGTTGATGACTGTCGTGCAAAGGGATGAGCTTTAAATTTTAGGTCCATCAACAGGAGCTTGCAGGCTTAAGCTTGCAAATAAAAGTGTGCTAAAACACATCTTGACGACTTTTCAACAAAAATCTCAGCAAAGATGTGAAAAACAAATAGTTGCTAAGACTTAAGACCTGCAACTGAGCAAAGCTGTGACACTTGCAAGATAATGCCGCAGTAAACACGTTCTTTGAACTCCATGTTTATAATTTTTTTAGAGACTTTCTCCTCAAGTGCCGCGAATGTGACAAGGTAAACATATAATATTTTGAAAGCTTTGCCTGCTAGATGAGACAAGCTGTGTATATGGTGATTTATATGAACATAGCAGCTTCTTGTCAAAAGTAAATCTCCCTCTGAGTTAGAGTAGTCTCTTAGAATATCAAACGTAATACTAAGCCAACCTTGAATTATCATTCATTCATTTCTTTGTTACTTGGGAAAACAAAGAGCTCCTTAATTGTTTACATTATGAGATTCAGTTGAGCTCTTAGGTTTGAGGTTTGTAGATAAGATGGTGATGATGTAACTCATATGCCAAGACCTAGAAATACACCCAGCTGAGTTTTTTGTTGCAAATTCTGAGTCAGCTTCTCAAAGAGCACTTCCACTGACATTTTCCATAATGAGAGTCCAGATGACCACTCACTGTAAGGTGTTATTATCTCTGAGTGAGCATGCCCTCCAGAGAAAGCATGTATCAACATTGTCAGCAACATCCTCGCTAAAGAATCACATTGTTGTTGCTGCCGTTTTTATAGTTTTTACATTTATTTAACAAGAAGTGACTGCAACCACAGATATGCTTAATACGCCAGGTTGAGGCTGAGACATTGTAATCCTGGAAGAGTCGATGGAGCTGAAAGGATTTCACTGACAAGTCCTCTAAGTTCCATGTGAAGCTACAAAAGCAACATCTGTTGTTGATTCAATGCACACCACGTGGTATCATGTTACCTGTCAGATAAAGAAGGCAGACAAGTCCTGACAAGCTGCACTCTGACATGCTGTTCCACATTATCTGAAAAAATTTGTTGCGTTTTCATTGCAAAGGTGCCAAGTGCTTCAGATGGGCCACTCTTTGGTTACACCTGTCATCCCGACACATAAGATGCCTCTGAGTAAGATCATCCCGGTTATGCGCTTAAATCTAATCACTCTGCCGGAGAAATGTGACAAATACATGTGAGGTTTCAAGTTTTCTCAAGAGCATCAAGCAATAACAAAGAAGCAACCACCATCATAAATATCATACACATGATGACACACGCAGACGCACACGCATCCCTTTAAGCGAAAAATGACACTATGAATATCTGTTCTAAGAGAACTGTGACAAATCTCTGCATTGCTTGTCATAATAGTTATTCCTATCTGACATGCACCTGTACAGTCATATATGTAAAAGTTATGTTGCTATACTCTGACACCCAGCAAATTTTCCACTGTCATCTCACAAACCTGTCACAACCCGACTGTAAAGCAGCGAGGGAAATGTGGAGCCTATGGGCAACCCAACCCCAACATGTGTGGGACCTACGTGCACAGCTCTGCCACATTTTCCTCACCTGGCACTTAGACGCTCAGCTCTTTGGCTCCTCATTCTGGTCCCTAACTCTTGAGAAATCACTTATGTATAATCCAAAGTGTACCAGAAAATAACTTTTACTGCTGTGCTGTCAGAGGCAAAGGAAGCGAGGGAAGCCCTCCATGCTGCAGGTGGAATTGTATCACTACAACAAATTTCAAAATAAGAGGCTGGATAGCACAGTGGAAGCATATAAATGCTTTATGGACAGCAAGAAATGGTCTAAATATGTTATGTAGCAGCCTGTCAGTGTTGCTATGTTTTTCAAGTGTGTGCATTAAAGCATCCAGTGATGAAGCTCTTGAAATGCTGCATCATGATGACCTTTGCGGTTATGCAGATGGTCAAACTTTGCAGAATGTTGAACGCCAAAGCATCTTACTGAGCTTGTGATGAAGCAAGCGGTACTTAAAAATCCCACATACTGCATGTCAAGTGAGGCTTTTACAGTGTCTTTTACTGACCCAAACACACTCCTACTCACTTAGCTGTGCTGAATCCCAGCTTAAGTAGCTACTATACTATGCCATTAGGGATGCAAACATATGCACATCTCCTTACAAGATGCTTTTCTCTTCAGCATTAAGTCAACCTATCCTGGATTAGATGGGACAGTAACATTAGAATATAGCCACTGCTCTCGTTTGGCTGTTTATGATGTCGGTTTTGTCATGGATGCAGAACTGTAAGTGCATCTTTATCTATCTTGCATGGATTTAAGAGCAGGATTTAATTATTCATAGTGTATGCTCTGTACTAATGCCAATATACCACTAGTCCATGTGCAAACCAAATAGTCGAAATGACATTGTTTTGTTTTTTTGTTTTTTTTTTCTCTTAAGGTCTGCATAGATTAATCACAAATCACACATGCACATACTCATTTTTGTATGAATTGTCAAACCACAGTGGATTTGTATGTGTGAAAACGTGACTGATATCAACACTGGTAACTCCTACAACTGTGAAACTGTTTAATAATTTGATGTTAGATTCAATGTGAATTCATGAAAATCTAGCAGACAACGAAATATGCCACAAAATATGGCACAAAAACATTTAAACAGCCGGATCTCTGCAACATAAAATTGCTTGGTAATAATAACACTTACGTTACTATTTAAAGGCAGCTATCAGCCTTACAAGTGTGTGAAACCCTTGTATAACAGCATGCTCCAACATAAAAAGAAACCCTGCAAACATCCTTTTAGTTTGACATGTAAAATATTGCACATTATATGTAAACAAACTAGCAAGGTTATCCTCTCGCCCGTCTCAAAGAAATCCCCGGGAATGCACGGTATAATGAAAAGAGACGATTTTCGTCTGTAGAAAGTGAAAGCAATTACATTAAAAAGTATACTAATTTTGAAATAACCCAGTAGTACCTGTAAGCCTGTCTGCACAGCCTGCAGTTCCTCTTAAGCTGAACATCACGGTTTATTGTGATGACAGCAGTTAAATACCCTGTGATTTGTGTGCCAGCAGTATTATGACTTATCCTACTGTATGTCCTGCTGTCTAGAGCTAGATGGAAAACAAGGTTTTCGAATCAGTGTCAGTACACCACCTAAGAGAAGCACAGAGAAACTAGCCCATCCTCAAGGGACCAGGCATGAAGGATAAACCATACAAGTGGTTAACATGACACAGAAGGACCTCGGGGGAGGCTGACATAAAACACAATATTCTCACAAGCTTAAAGTAGACAATGAATACAGCCACTGCCCTCACTCCAAGTTTTAACGCTCACGTGGGGGTTTGTGTTTGTGACCACGCAGCACATAACTAGACTGACAAGGCTTCACAATGTAACACAGGGGACAACTAACAACGGCCAAAATTAGAAGCAGTATGCCCATATTTGTGCCTGATCAGCATTCTCTCAATCTCTCCCTGTGGCTTTCCTTCTGCTACATCAAAGCTTGGTGTTTGCTAAAGTGGAGTAAAAACCTCTGGGCTTCAGATGAAGCCACATGCAGTGGTGCACACAAGAAACACCGGTCAGCATCAATTGTGTTCAAGGGCCCCTAAAGAGGTTTAATAGCCCATTATTTGAGTTGTTAACTGGTGTCAAAGCACTAGTTGTCACTGAAAGAAGTCACTGACTTAATTACATAGTTTTAGCCAGTATCACCAGATTAACAATAGCTTTGCACATGTGTTTACAGTATGTGACATGTAAGTCTCATGCAGCAAATTGCTGCACTGAAAAACTGGCATTTATATTTTCAGGATTCAAAATGCCAGCATTATATTTTACAGATCAATGAAATCTAGTCTACTAGTCCAATACTTTTTTTTCCAAATTTCACAGTGGATTTAAGTTTGCTTGACATATGTCAAATGTATGTGAAATTGAAAAAGCCAACTTGTATGTAGCCATTTGTAGAACAATAAGCAACCATTAGGACAATGGAAATGACACTTACCTTAGGAGATGGAAAATCAATCTTTCCATTTCATAATGTGGAATGGTTTCATTTGTGTGTGTGTGTGTGTGTGTGTGTGTGTGTGTGTGTGTGTGTGTGTGTGTGTGTTTGTGTGT
>JAQLOL010000003.1:10969903-10990574 GCA_029783665.1 Naso thynnoides
TTTCATGACCACTAACAGAGCAAGATTATAAATCCAGTCAGGAGAATGGCGAAGACACCTTTTCCTCTGAGAAATTTCCTCAGTAGCCTACATACATTTTGTTCTTGTTTAATTTTTCTCCTTTGGTCTATTTCTGCAATAGGCTAACTGCATTTATTTCTGTGTTTACTCCACTTACATTAACATTAGCACCCGTTGCTTTGGAAGCTATCATTTTTGTTTAGTACGCGGCTCATTCCATAATTGGCTGGTTTCACTGTCAACTACTACAGAGCAGTATCTAATTGGCCCTACATATTCTGACTTTTCTAAATTGTTTTCAGCAGGTGGAAGTCAAGACTTATACATAAGTCAACAACAATGTTGAGCTCACATAATTAGGATGGTTTTAACCAGGCTAATATTAAGCCCCTTGACGCTAATTTTCGGCACACTTTGGACATATACCAACAGTGATCATACATATACATTTAAACATGCTTAATGCTTTTTTTTATCCATGCAAGGCAGGCCTTGTGCCAGAATCAGTGGGCTTGTGTCTGGTGCAATTGTGGTGCAATCAGTCTTTCAGTTCAGTGCGGAAAAGCTGCCTTGTGTGTTCCATGTGGTAAGCTCTCTCACACACACACACGCACACAAGCACACAAGCACACAAGCACACAAGCACAGCAAAGAGATTGCATGTCTTTTTAATTTAAGTATATTTTGCTTTTTCTTCATGACATCTGTTTTCCTGCACATTTAAGTCATTATTCGTAAGTGTAGACATATATCATGTATTTTTAACAGGGCTCAGTGTTGATCAGAACAGATAATTTAACAGATGTCAATTTTAATTGTACTCAAAGTCTGCTTATGCTGGGAAGTACAACAATCTCAACAGTGCATCAACCTTGTATTTTTCTTAAAATTGTTTCAGTAAAATGAGTTTTTCATACATTTTATGTATCTGAACTATGAATCTTTCATCATGCTGTGATTAATCATCAAAACTAACTGGCCGTAGGACAAATGTTGGTAAAGAGCAGCAAATACATTTACATTTAAACACTTTAAATATTATTATTTTACCCTCAAGTGGGTTTATATCACCAAATTAGTTAATGCTATAAGGCTTACTTTTACTGGCCAAGTGGAAAACACATTTTAAAACCATTCTCCCTGCAGAATGAAGGTGAATGAGATGAAGACTTTTAGTGACCTATACATAATTAAGACATTCATAATGACTGAGAAGTCGTGTAAGAATTAAAGTACAAGACTGAAAAGACTGACTGAACAGTTTTAGTACATCTGTAGGTGCGTGGGTTATGGTGCATGGGTTTCTCATCGTCCAAATGAATTGTTACTGATTATGTACAGAATAAACTTTGAACCTATTGTATAGAAGTTCTAAGGTTGATCAAGCGGGACGTTTTCTTGTTCTGTTGACGTTTTCTTCTGCAGGATGCAGATTTTAAAAACATTTGTAAACCTTTGAGGTTACAATGACAATTTGAGGAGAACAAAGATTTTACATTCAAGATTAATTGAGGTCTGAGCCACCCAGTTCATTTTAGGATGAGATAAAGCAGCCTTTTGTTCATATGTTAGTAATTGCACTTTCCAAAGTAAGCCAAGTCAAAGGTTCAAAACTCACATAACATCAAAATCCATTGAATATGCTGTGTTATCTATCGACAAGGATAAATTTCAGGTAGTTAAAGAGTCAGCTGTCGGCTTTTTCCTCCTCCTCTTATTCTGCTGAGGCTGTTTTTCGTATTTAATGTAACTTGATCCCAGTTACCATGACAAACAGCATCTAGAAAGTCACACATGTCTCAGACTTGAAAATTTTCACTAGTGGGACAGATGGTGCCGATATCAAATCAACAACAAAAACAAGTTCATGCCACTGGCCTTGGATCCCTGCTTTTTTTTTTTTTTTTCCTAACGATGAATCAGTTCCTAGTAGCTAATATTTTTTGAACACCTACAGTATGAACCCTTTTTTTTAATTTCTGGACCAATTGTCACCAGTTTTCAGATTCATCACCTCAATACATTAAGCTATTTTAGGCCAAACAGCTTTATTATGTACTTGGCCACATATGATGTAATCATGCTTAAAGATTAAGTTAAAAAAAGTCAGCATTTTTACCAGCTGACTTTCCATGTAGAAGGCAGAAAATGAGTTCCATTTTCTTCCTATGTAGAGCTAGTTATTGCAAGGGTTTATGTGCATTATTGTTCAAAAACAAGAGTATCAGTTCTTACTTTATAAGAGAAAAGGAGTTTAATATGAGGATTAAAGTTTGGCAAATGTAACACTATCTCATGATAACAACTTTGTCTAAAAAGGATAACCTTCCCCAAATCCAATAAAAAGCAGGAGAGACAGGCTAGGTATATTGTCATTCATTAATTTTCATTAATAGTTCCATCAACGTATCAATTAGCAGTTACCTAAGTGCTGACAAGCACTTGATAATGAGTGAAAGGTGCTCAGCTGCCTGTCAAAATATACACATATGAATGAACCTTGATAATATTGAACTGTTTTTTAGACTGAGCAGTGGATCTCCTGCAGGACCAGAGGAACATGGTAAGCAGCAGTCTCCGAAGCTAATTTATCTTCTCTCGGATTATTTTAAGAAACTGTATTTACTCATTGCAGTTCTGAACCTGCTGCACAAGGACATTACTGTACTCAAGGGTGAAGGTTTCCAGGCAGATAAAGTACTCTCCTTAGTGAAATCCTCAGACACCACCAGAATGTGTTCTTTTAAAGGAAACAGACCACTCAAAGATCTTAATTCTACTTTCAGAAAAAGTTATTTTGGTGTGTCATTTGATATTGTAATTCTGACTCCGGAATTAACATCTTTAAACGCATTGCTTTTATTTTTTAAATTTATTTTTATTTTTATTTTTTTTCTGTGACCCTTAGTTGAAAAGGATTTCATATGAATCCATATTATTCCGTTTCCTTCTCATTGAGGTTGGGGGTTGTGGTAGAGGGGTGTGGTGTCAAACTGTGTACATTGGTGTGGGTGAAGAGCCAAGGTGGCACAGCCAGGCAGCAGACACAGCTGCATGTTATCAGGCTGATTAGGAGCTTGATTAGCCAGAAACCATGTGCCAGCTCTCTTGACTTTTTTTGCAGTGAGGCAGGGAATAAAGACACATACAACTGAAAAAGGCAGGAAGTACTCTGCAACTGGCTCGTGCCGGAGAGTGTAGTGTATTTGTTTGTCTTAAGCTCCAAATTTCATTTGCATTTCAGTGGCTTCGGAAGTTTTTGATGGAGTAATCTGGTGCACTTGTGCAATGCGATTCAATCAAACGCAATATAAATAAACCTTTAATAATTTCTGACCCTGTTCAGTTTTTGTTGAGACTATGCCAGAGTGCAGTCTGCTGAACAAAGAAGCTCTCTGTGGAAATTAAGCAAATACTTAATTGCTTTTAGGTGACCATCATATTGTACTGGCACGGTCATGTCACTGCTTCTCTCTCAAATGAACAGGCCTTCTGCTTCAACTTTAAATCCTCATTAGTGATTTAAAAAATGCTGCCTTTTTACTCACCATGACAGTGGCCACACCATACACTTGGAAAATTGGCTTAAAGAAGCTTCACACCCACACAGGTGTTCATTTACCCTGGCTGATCAGACTTCTAGTGAGTGGGAGGAGCTATGATGGATGATGAATTTCATTCAGCTGCGTTAAAAAAACAACAACAAAAAAACAAACAAACAAACAAACAAAAAAATTGCATTTAAGCATAAAAGGTCTGAGCTAGCTGTGGCTTTGTGGGACACTTGAACAGAACACATTTACACATCAATGCAACAGAGATAATGAAATATCTTCACCCTGCATGGAGTATTCCAAAGGCTCTCTAATAAGTGACCTAAAACAGTGTTTGTGTGTGGACAAAAGGTAATTGTACCACTTAAGTTGTGCCAATTAAATGGGTCGTGACACAGTGACAAAAAGCATTTGACAGTGTAGTAACACCTACTGACATTTTAAATGACGAGTTCACGTTGTTCCACTGTAGTTGAGGTCAGAAAAAATATTAATGACACTGTTAGAATTTTCTCATGACAGCTTATGTCAAAACCAACCATGTATGACAGCTTAATTTACTGTTAAGAAAGAAAGATAAATAGTTCATTTAAGTAATGGGTCTTCTATGTTATGTTCATGACAGGTTATATTGCTTTTGTTAGGTCAAGTTGTCATAGTAAAAAAAAAAAAAGAAAGAAATCTCAAATGCGAACTTTGCATTAAAAGTGACACAAATGATACTTAATGACAGCATTCACAAACATTTGCATAAACTCCTTTATGTTCTTGACATGGTTAGTGTCATGTCAGTCTCAACACATCCTTTCAAATTATAAGTTACCAGACACTGTTTATTATGGACCAAAATAGTATCTTTATGGACTGTCATTTTTTGGAAAATATTGAAATTATGGTTGAGAGATTGTCATTCATGCAAGACAAAAAAATCTGAATTTTAATACACATAAAAATTGTTTTTATACATTGATAAAAATGTTCACAGTGAAGCAACAACTGTGACTTTCTGTTTCAGTTCAGTTACAAGTCCACTTCGCGTTCTGTCCAGAGTTCTTTGAGCCTCATGCATGCTGTGATACAATGAGAATACACTGGACACATTTACTAAAAAAAGACCCACCCTGCCTGAGTCGTCATCCCTCTAAAGTAGCTACATTTTTTCATGAGAGTTTCACCACTCACCAGCTGGGACCATTTCTCTCTCCCTATTGAAAGCATCTGTATCCTCTAGATTAAAGCTGATTGAATTTAGAAATCTGCATCATTACAGTTATTAGATTAGTAAAGAGGGAAAAGGACATTGCAACTCAAAATTTCATTTCAAAGGAATTAATGAATTGTTGGAGTATGGCCCACAAAGAGCTGGTCACATGTCCAGCTTGAATGAGCCCACTGATTGTATTGACTCTTACATAATGACCCTACTGAAGATGCATGAGGAAAGCATTAACATGACAAAAATTTGATTAAAACCTACACTTCAAAGGCTGACCGAACAGCCTGGAACAAAGTGTTCCACCTTTTATTGACATAAGATCCGAGGATTATCAAATCAATTCACTTTCTACCTTGCAATTTTTATTCTTTTTTCTTTGTTTTCATGTTTTGTACAATACATGGATGATTTCTACTACGTTGCCCTAATTTTCCAAGGGGTAAGATTAGCTGCATTGAAATCTTTCTTCAATAATGATTCTGTCTGCAAATGGCTTAGCTCCAGCGCAGCAGTGAGGAGAGAATGAGTCATGTTTAGGTTTTTGTCAATTTTAAGCTAAAATGCCTTGATTTAAACATTGGTAACACAAGGAATCATTTATTTTTCCTCAGTAAAATATGTATGTGTGTTGCTTATCCTACTATTACTCTTAAACTGCGTTAGGGAGAAGGTCTTCCATCCAAATACTAACCATGCCTACACCTGCTTAGCTTCAGTATTACCAGAGGCAGAGTAACTGTTGATTTGGCTCAGAGTGTGAGGTCCTTGCCATGTCAAAGCTTACAATAGCCAGAACAACTGTGGAGAATGACTTGCAATAAAATAGACCTTTTCGTCATCCTGAATTTTGTAGCATAAAAAAGAACATTTTCTCGCAACTTTGCTTTTGCTGTTCTGCTTTATAGAGTAGTTTTATTACAAATGATTTATTTCTAAGGCTTGTAATAATTGTAATATAATCGTGATAAAATCAGTATAGGTCTTGATTTGGAACTGTAGGCATCACATTTCTTATGTAACAAAACAAGTTCATGCAAATGTCATCGGTTGCGGGTAGTTGTTTTGACTTTATCCACAGATCAATGTTGTTGATCTTGTCTGGCCAGCGGATCATCTGCACTCTTCTTAGACAGCAGTTGATGAAGGTTTGCACTTTGTTGATTGTGGACTTTGCCATCCTCCAGGTTCCACACCATAAAGCAATACTGATTTTACACTGATGTTGAGGATTCTGATTTTTTGTTCATTTGTAAATTGGCGAGCTAACTGCCAACTTAGTTTTTTTTGTGTACTGTCCCATTTGTTCTCTCTTCAAACGTTATTTACCACTTTGCACCATTTTATTCAATTAGTGAACCATCAACTCCAGTAACTGTTTGCAACAAATTGCTCCATTGTTGAACAGTTCGTACTCTGACAGAGTAAGGTTGAAAAAAAAAAAAAAGTGAATGTGCAACACAGTTAATAAGCTGCAATAGCTTTCTCCATTTTGTACTTTCAGACTCTGCCTCCTCAAAGGTCAGCACTGTCAAGATGATTCGCTATGGGTCAGAGTTAACCATATTTGAAATTACCATGATATCATTGAAATGAATTGAAATCTTGTTGACTGTTACAGATAAAATTGCTGATGCCACTTTGCCTTAATCGACAGATGTGAAAACAGTTTAACAAGAGCAAAAGCTGATGATTTGTTTTTGTTGTTTGTTTTTTTTTCCCAAACTAAAACTTGCTTCTCTCAAATTCAATTATACATATCGAGGTTTTGAATTTTTTGTTATGGTTTTAATAGTTGGTTATCATACTAGCCTGGGTTAGGGTTTGCCAACCATAACTTGCAACATTTTGTTTCATGTTTAGAAGTCATACTTTACTGAATGAAGTCATATTTACTGTGTGAAGTCAGAGGTCACAGCTAAAATTAATGCTTTTTGTTTGTACTGGTTTCATGTTGGTTGGTATCTTTTACCTAAGTCTAGAATGAACATGTGTGCAGTAAACCCATCTAAATGGCTTTATGTGCATCTGGCCATGTTATAGAGCGTGATTTAATCATTGTTGTTCCATAGTGACTTTTTTTCTCAGGTGCATGATTCCCCTTGACCCTGCTTCCTATCTATAGTGTTCTGGGCACAGAGAGTTATCCTTGCATCCATTTTTCAATTTTCATGCTTGGCCACTGGGTCCAGCAGCGCTCGACAATCTGGGAAATTCTCCCTGAAAGATCGGGTCAGTAGATCACATGAGAACATCGCAGGCACCACATTGCTCCTGCATTCATGAAAGAGGATAGATTGATTTTCCTCTCCCAGGTTTCCTTCCAATCTTATCTCCACAATTCATGTGATATTCAGCCTGTGTTGCCTTGGAGACTCTCATAACTATGTGTAAATAAACATGCAAGGAACTGTTTAGCAGAAATATCTGTTTGTGTGTGCACGTTTCTGATGAATAATGGATTTAAACAAGGATCCTCAAAGGTAAACCAAAAGTAAACCTTAACCCTGGTTGTATCATGGGCATTAATCCTCACTGAAGCATGCAGCTTCATTCCTTATTTTTAATATCTTGCTCCACAAGGTGCAGCCATTAAAGGATTAATGGCACACGTCCAGGTGGAGTTGAATCATTTGCAGATCACACAGCAAATGCTTCATTGAGTCTAATACTGGACTTGCTTGCTTTCCAGTAAAATGCATCATTACTGCTTTTTGTTCTTAAAGTATTATTTCACGTGTATGTGACCTTTACAAAGACTTATCAAAATCCCTCCACGCACGATTAGCATCTCTGTTGAGATAATTCAATCCAAATTTATTTCAGACTTCTCTGAACTGTGAGTCTTACACGATGGCTCAACTTGGCAAAGTTCTTGAAATCAGCGTGCAATGGAAAGGTAGTCACAAAGGAGCCATCATATCACTGGCCAATATCTGTAAAGCAAATGATAATGTGGAATAATATTCATTGGAGTGCAAGCTGGTGTGAAATGGCCTGATAAAATGAGAATGTTGACACACCTGCTGACAAATAGTAATCCCAGCATTTTATGGCAGCTTCTTTGCCTTATCGTTTGGGATTGTCAGTGCTATTGCCATAGAAAAGGCTTTTTACTAAATAAAGGTTCAACACTGCCAAACAGCAACACACATAGACAATATAGGAAATACATTTAATAACTCACAAAAAGTTATTGTGATTTCAATGTAAAATCCAAAATTATTATTATTATTATTATTATTATTATTATTGTTGTTGTTGTTGTTGTTGTTGTTGTTGTTGTTGTTGTTGTTGTTGTTATTGTCCACAGGACAATGCCATGACATATTTTAAAAACAAAATATTACTCATACATTCATGTCACTGCAGCAAAAAGCTTACAAAACAGGAAAATTTACCTAACTTACTTTAGAAAAACTTTATCATGCCATTCAATGGTTTAAAAAAGAAATCATAGGGATACTTTCATAGAAAACAAACAAACAAACAAACAAAACATGCAAAATAGTCACCTGCAACTGTTCATTAAGAAAATAGCAGCACATCTATGAGCCACTACAGCTGCCAGCGGACAAGTCAATGGCGTTTTTGTTATGCATTCATATATATGCAGTGGAATGTGTGTACGTGCATATAGGATGGTAATTGCTATTCAGACACCAACAAAATGACAATAAGATATACAGAAAATATTTTCAGTAGTCAATATATTAAAAAAAAAGACCAGTGCTTCAAAATGGTAATAATGTAGGTCAACAATACATGAAGATAATTTATTAAGATAATATGAAGAGTAACCTGAAACTCAATATCACATCCTGAAGATATTCAAAACAATGTGTTAAAGCAGCCTGCTGTGTGATTCAAAAATGGCTCAGAGGCACTGTGGCTGGGGTGCAGTGATAAAGGGACGATCAGGCAGACACACACTGAATAAGTGATTAATGGCCATGGAGCGCTAATGTTCTCTTGCTTAAAGATTTCTTGTCTTTCACTTCATTAAACAGTTAGATCAAGTGGTTTTTCAACAGAGAGCTGTTTTGAGATGCGCAGTGCTGGAGCGATGCCTGCTGTCTTCGTGTCTGTGACACTGTGGTCGAGGACACGAGATCAATCTGTAAAGGAATTTTGTTATGTTCTGAAAAACTAAGTGATTGGCATCATGAAGGAGCACATTGTGACAGTGTTTTCTCAAGATCAATGGTAGTTATAGGCAGAATGAGCGTGTTTGTCCATTTGTTTTCCTAACACAACATCATCGGAAACACAACATATCACTTGAACACTTTCTCTTTGTATTATCTTCATTATTTTATGTTTATATTCTCTGAATTCGGTTTATATTTTACTTTTTTTTTCTCTTGGTTTATATTTATTTTTATATAACAGATGCCAAGTTTTTCATATAGTATGACATATCAGGGAAGCATTCACTCAGGTGAGTCATGAGTTGACCTTGGATCTTTTCATGGCTTAAGACCAAGATCATTACAAAGACTGTCGCACTGATTCATCAAGAATACACTTTTTTTTTTTTTTTTTTTCAGGCTTGAAGCATGGCATGCTCCATAAGAGCAACTGACTGTCATATCTGTTTGAAGAGGCTACAGCAGTAATGTTTCCAGCAGTTATCACTCAGTGTACTATCGGTGTGTGTGATAAGGGTAGACACTACAGGGCAGCGGAGTGTTTGTCTCAGCTCAGGTTACTGTCACAGACAGACACAGGAAGCGGGTCAGTGCTTACCTGGCAGCACTGGAATATAGTGGACCTTAAAAGTGCTAATACAAGTAAAACTACATAACACTTGTCTTTCATGTTCACTATGGCTTGTTTCTATTGTACGCTCAAAACTTTTCTGAAACTTTGTCTTCAATAGCCAAGTTTTGTTGCAACATTTGTGTTTTTGTTGCTCTCTCCTTTTTCTCTTTAACTGGAGCCCACTGGTTGTAAGCAATGTCATTTTTTAATTGTAAAGAATAATTCTTCTGTAACCTTTGGCTTGCTTTATTCTATTTTCATAAAGGTCTGTTACATACGGCACACAACAAGCACTTTTGGCAACATTTAGAGCATTTTAAAACATTTTTTGGCACTGAATTTATGACTGTTGTAGTTGTGACTGCTGAGAGCTCATTTTCTGTGCTCAAGACAATTTATTCTAAACAATTTGTGCAGCATTACAGGGCTTGAGATGCAGAGTAGATTTGCCATATGGTCAGATGAGACCAAATGTTGGACCTTGGGTGCATTTGATGAGTTTGCACAGCGCATGCCTTTGGTGCCCTTCAAATTGGTATGCTGGCTTTCAACAAGCTTGTGTAGTTAGCCTACAAATGTTAGAGTTTGCAATGCAAACACATTCAGCAGCCTCATTGTGTCAATAAGTGACAAATATTATACATGCCCTAAGAATTGATTACTTGGGTGTAGTCGTATTTGTTAGAATGTGTTCCAAACTAATCTGAGCACTGCATTTTTCTATTGTAAATTAAAGAAAAAAAAGCAAACAAAAAACAGGCCTTCTTATTTCGGTGCACAGAGTGAAGCGTTGTGTGTGTGCGGCCCAGCATGACCAAGTTCTGCAATTGGCAACAAAGCTAGATAGTATGACTGTGTGAACATACACCGATTTAATTAATGGTAAGAAAAGAAACCCAATAGCTTCATACATTATCAGTAGCATAGAAAATAATATATAAACATTCCAATATTTTTCACACAAGGTCAGCTGTCCCGTTGCTGCTGTTGTTAGGCAAACAGCCCCATGGGCCAGTAGGAGTGCTCCTTATCAGCATAAATGCTTTTCTCTCTTGGATTAATGCAGAAATTACTTTTGCATGCCTCAGTAACCCAATGCATTAACAGACAGACTTAACGTTTTTGTCTGGCCAGGAAAACACCAACTAATGATGAAGAACGTAGAACCCGTAGCGCTCCTCTACGTATTTACACCTCCATCAGCGTACCTCAGGAGAGGGGACATTCAAAGGGCAATCATTTGGAAATAGTGTAAACATCATCATGGAAATGATTTTGCCTATCCAAAGAGGCTCAACTGGAGACTGTTTATGCATTTCAACACTGAATCCCCTTTTGAATTGTCATACACACATATTTAAGGAACAAATCAAGAAACCACAAATTTATTTTCTTTAAGCCTTAAAATACAGATATTTATGATGTTCAGCAGCATTATTATTACAAATATGGCCTGGAGAACATGAACTCATTGTTGACGTCACTGTTGGCTGAAAGCAAGAAGGTGCAGGGGCATTTTGAGTGCCTCAACAATCCGTCAAAAAACACAATAAACTCTTCTTTTAAAAGATGAAAAAATTTGTCGAATGTTCAGTGGTCTCCTCTCATGTAACGACCCTAAAACGCAAAGTTAAACAATGCCTCATAACCTGGAAATGAGAGTTTATTGTGTTTTTTATTGTGTTTTTCTACAGGTTGTCGAAGCACTTAAATGACCCTGCACCTCCCTGTTTCAGCCAGTGAGCAATGAGCTCACATTTTCCAGAGTGCACCGTTCGTCTTGATAATCCATCATGATATCCTTATTATAAGGCTTAATGTGCAAAAAAAAAGAAAGAGTGCTCCTTTAATATGTCCAGAAGGTTACTCTTCATTCATCTCTCTGTATGTAATTATTCTATTGTTTTTTAGATCCTAGGGAGAATGCTTACCGAAATTCACCTCACTAACAAAGTTTAGCATTATCTCCTGACCTTGGTCTCCTAGGAGACAAACCCTCTCGATCAGGACAACTACAGCCATCCCAGTCAGAGAGAGAGTTAAAGCTGGTGCTGTGAAAGAGATGTAGAAGCACTGTGTTGATTTAGCATAAAGAAGTAAAATCCTTCACAAGATTTAATTTCACAATCAAAGCTTGCTTGCACTCTAAGCAAAGAAAGAAGGTACAATTAAACATGTTAAACAGCTGTGAGGTAAAGGCTGGTTGCCTCCACTGTCTTTTCCCGACAGAAAGAAAAATCTTCCCATTCACAACCATCTTACTCCCCTGTCCTTTCTTCAGGGGAGAGAAGAGGATCGTCCCATTCTATGGTTTCGTCAAACTGCCAACCAGGGCCCGGGAACACACTTCATTAACCACTCCTATGGCAGAGGATGGTGGCTTTTCCAGACAGCAAGTGCAAATCTGAAGTCTTAGGAGGACTACAATGCATTACGCTGAATAGGCTTGTCACTCCTGCCCAGGTTCATTTCCTTTTAAGTGTGAACTTGAGTCAGTCAAAGGAAATGAGCTGAGAAACCCTGGCTATTATTTATCAGTTTATCCACAGAGGATGTTTCATCACCAGCCCTCCACATGTCACACTCTATAGGAGGTGGATGAGTGAGAAAATATATTTACCCTTGCGACCACACACGCACATTAAACAGGCACCGGCAGGGTAAAATATTTTGTTCGTTTTGGCACATTGAGCGTCAAGCAAGAACCACCTGCATCAACTGAAAGGTCTGTCAGTAATACAAAGGAAACAAAGGAAGAGAATTTCTCATCCTCTGAATGTACTGACAGTTTGCTTTGTTAAACATGGGAAAAATACTTGTTTTCAGAATCAAATAATTATAATACCTCAATCTATAAGGCTTGATTTGGAGTTCAACCATGTTCCAAAAATCAAATATAGTGAAAATAAAGAAATAAACAAAATAAATATTCATAGCTAAGTCACACAACACTTTTCTTTATTCAATTTGTTATGTTGTAATTTGCTAAATTTCAAAACAGCAGGACTTCAAAAATAAAATTTTCCTGCTGAAGTAAAAAAACAAACAGCCCTCTTCATTCTAACAATGCATGGGACTGTTTAGGTGGTGGCATTTTGCTTCAGGTACCAGTAAAACATGAAATATAATTGAGTAAGTTCCGTTTGAGTAAGAAATCTAGGAATTTGTAGACTTGAGAGACAGTGACGATCATTTTCTATTTTGTTGCAACAATCGATAGGAAAACAGTAGAAATACAACATTCATGTCACAAAGTAATCCACCACAAATGCGTCCATGAGTTTGATAGACTAACGGTCTTGCAGGATGACATTGCAGTGGGTTGTGGCAAAATGTGATGCCAGATTTGACTTTTCCTGCCTGACGACCCTCTGGCCTCACTCAAATAAATGAATGAACTTTAACCCTGCTTGTATTTTTTTCAGGGCTAATGTTGGCACAAAGTTAGAGTGTATAAAAATTAAGGAGTGTGGATCATACTTCACTGTCCCCATTGTCAAGTGCAAAGATTGGAGCTTAGTACTTGAATAATAACAGTATCATGTACACCACTGTCTCATTTGTATGGTGATTTTTCACAGTGATTTCAATGATCCTCTACAGCATCCTCAATTAAATGATTATTTGTTCATTTATTTTCAGTTATTCTCCGGCACTCTCTTCTTGCTGCTAATTATTGTCGCCCTATTTGACATAACTAGAGGAGGTGATGGAGCAGCCAGTGGGGGTCCAAACGACTTCTGAAGAGAGTCAGTGTTTAACTCTTGAGAACACGCATGATGCTAAATTTACATGCAGCCTCAGCATCACTGCTCCATACGTTCCATCTTATGACATAAATATTTGATTTAAACATCGGACACAGTTTGAAGTAATTCTTCTGCCAGCATGGACTTAATGGCACATACATCTTTACAGTGCACTTCATGGCTGGTAATGCTATTCCTTCAAAGAGGGGAATGAGTGTTATAAGCAATGCCACAAGATACACAGTTAGGACAATGTACAGCACAAGTAAGCAATCAAGCAGGGTACATATAGCCTACTATTGCTCCTATTTATTCATGCCAAGGAGACTTCACACACGCACACGCACACACACACACACACACACACACACACCCATTTATTCTATGTGGTTTCAGCCCAACACCTCCCCAAATCCTTTCAGTGTCTAGAAGCCTAATGTTTGTTCCTTATTATTCATTTTTTCTAGGAGAACTGGGGCTACAGTACACTCTATCATACGTTGACAGATCATTCTCAAGTAAATGAGAACATGGGCACTCTTGATACCGTTGCTGAAAAGGACAGATAAATGCACACAGGTGAAGTGCCTGAAAAGCAGACACAGTCTCAAGCTGCATTAGTTTGAGGGGAATATTGCCAAAATGACAGCTGGGGAAGAGGGCACATTAAAGAGATGACTTAAATTTCCTGGGTGGCAGTTATGTTTTCCTATCACCAGCATGTTTTTACAGATTTTCATACAGAGTCTGCAAAGGATTACTGCTGCTCATCCATCCTCCATGCCCTGAATGCACACACTTGAAACCTGATACCTCTGTCTTCAGTGCTAATGTATCGAATTAATACGTTTGAAAAACTCATTACTTTTCTATTTGTAATTCTGCATCTAAAATGTAGCTGTAAGAAAGAGGGGCCTCTGCTGATAGAAATGCAAAACTCAAATTTTATTTTATCTCTTTCATTTAATTCTCTATCAATAAAATTGATTAAGATTTTAAAGAGGGGGTATCCTTCCTCTTCAAATATTTAACTTTCCATTATTGTAATCAAGACTTAGTCAAGCAGTAATGAGTGTCTGCCAAGCGGCAGGTTGGAGGAGCTCATCCATGTGATGATCTGTTAGGCAAAAAAATACCTCTGCATAGAGTGCCAATAAGAACAATCGGCACTCAAGCTCAATTTCAGATTAACCAGATGCCCAAATCAAATGGAGACTGGCCAGTGATGAATAAGAGTGAAAAAGAAACTCTCCACAAGTAAACATATAAACCATATAAATGAGGTATGGCATCTCATTATGTTGATAAGACAGGCTGATAAGACGCGTGAGTGAGCATGAGTCCAATAGTGGGGGCGTAAATGTCTCCTTGTGAGACAGTCCAGCTGGTTGTATTGAGTACATTCGGCAACAAGAGATTAAACACAGAGTCAGAAAAGAGAACATTTCTGAAACAGCACACAGATATGCTTTAATCACCTGCCTGCAGAGGCTCTGTAATTCCACATGGTGTGCAATGTAACACGCATTTTTTTCTCTTAAAGCCAGTTTCCTTTGTTGCACACATGTAACTACAGTGGTTGTGTGTTGGGCTATAAGCTCTGTAAAAGACTGAGTGACCTATCAGTATTATGCCTGAACGCATCCTGTGTGGATAACGAAGAAAACTGAAGTTGCTGCTGCTCTGCAAACATGCTGCAGGCTGTGTAGACACCATGTTAGAGGGAGTTCTGGTGTACTAGTCCAATCTTCACGTCTTTTGAGGACGAATCTCAAGATACTGTGAGAGACTTAAGTGCAACTTGAGTGCAACTTGTAAACCCAAGTTCCCCATCTAAAGTCTGTAATACTCACCTTTGAGTGATTTTATCACAAGATTCAATATATGGTGTAAAGTCTAGTTAGGGTTTGTGTTCGACAAATATTAAAATTGACTCACCAAGGTTACATGCCTCTGTGACAAAGGGGAGGTGTTTGAAATCTTTCTCCCTATTCACTTGAATTGCACTTACAAATATTGTGAAATAAACAATTAATATTATTCAATGAGCCTACTCAATACCAAGTGTTTATTATATATTTTTTTCCCCTTGGAATGTTCATGTTTTGGGGATTTTTTTTTTGTTTTTTTTCCCAGAAAGTGTTCGTCTTAGCTAGTGTGCATTGATCTAAAAAGACTCCTGTCTGAAAGACCAGATCTGCTTTTGTTTAAAAATGATAAGTACACAAAAAATAAGCACCCAAATAACAAACAGAGCCAGACGAAACTTCAGTTTTAAGTGCATTGTATTCCAGCTTGCAGCTTTTCAATTCAAGTGAATGGGGAGGAAAATTTCAAACAAATTGGTGAGCCAATTTGTTGACAACACCGACAACTAGATTTCACACTATATATTGAATCTTGTGACAAAATCACTTTAAACTGTAATTTTATGTTAGTAGACTAGCCTGTTGATAAACATTTTAAAACCCCCAACCTTTTTTTATTTCCCTCAGAAAATCAGTAAATAAAAATTTAAATTTCTGACCCATTTTTTTATATTTTGAGTAGAGTTGGGTTAGTGAAAAAAAATAGCTTGGGGCTGAGTTCCAGAGAAAGTGTAGGGTCTTTTCACAGCGTTTACTGACACTAATGAAAATATATGTTATCATTCATATTCTTTCAAATCAACTCCCAAAAACTAATGTTTCAAATGGATGGAAATCATGTCGTTTCTTATCATTTATAACCATTATTTGGCAAAAACATCCAGATCAGTCTACAAAGATAATACATACATATCCATTAGGTGACCCAGTTCAACCCAACATAAAACAATGAACGCTAATGCAACGTTTGTCTAAAGCATTTTCACAGTGAATCCATAGTCATTTCTGTAGGCGGAAATGTCACGCTGCCAGGCTTCCCCTTCATCTTCCATCTCAGCTGGGAGATATCCTCATTTAGCTAAATTAGCTCAAGTCAAGCTTGGCTTTAATGTGCAGCCACTAATGACAGTCCAAGGTTAAAGTGAGGAGTCAAGCATTGATTTCTCTTCAATGTCTGTAATGAGAATAAAAAATAGGCTTGTGCACATGATGAAGTTAAATAATCGGACCCTTATTGAACCTGCTATGTTACACTGTCACCTTTAAGGTGCTATGATATGTTGAAGTGGGTAGTGTGATATTTCAAAGATGATAATAAATAGGAGGCCAACTGTCTGACAATGTGGTTTTAATTATGAAAGGTTGCTTGCCTTGCCGGATGTCCATCGTGTTCAACGATGATCATCTTCTCCTGTTTGTAGGTCTTCTGGTGGCTGAATAGTCTGATCCTGGATCCACAGTTGTGGTTGCAGACCAGGCATGTAAAGGCAGTACTGGGTGGGTGGGTGGGTGGGGGTGGGGGGTGGGGGCTTTGCGAGCATGCCTCTTTGCATGCTTTGCTGCACGGTGTTGTGTGCGCTGTTCTTCCATGTACTCCACTCCCTGTGAGGAGAGAGAGCACAAGAGATTGTGACAGGAAGCAAGTTCCTCCAATTAAGGGGGGCCAATCTGACATTTTTCAGTTTGGTCTTCATTATGTCTTTGAGACGCTTCTTCTGCCCACCAGCAGTGCATTGGCCAAGATGCAGCTGGCCATGGAGGACTTTGCACAGGAGTCTGTGGCTGGCCATGTGAATAACCTGTCCCCAACCACCTGCGTTGGTGTTGGTTCATGGAAGACCCCACACTGCAGCAGTGTGCCTGTTCCAGCACCTCTATAGGTGAATATGATATGAAAGTTAACCTGTTCAGTGGCATGCAGCCGATGTAGATTCACTGAACCATATGTAAGAAAGAAAAGAGAACAAAGTGAGTATGAGGAGATATGGAGATTTGCTCTGGAGGTTGGATGCAGTGATGAAGTAGGCTGAGATAAGGGATTCAGAGGATTATTCAATCAGTCACCTGGTGCCATATCTTTACACAGCTTGTTTGAGGAGACACAGGAAGTAGTCAGTGCTGCAAGGGATAAAAGCAGCAAAGAATGAGACCAGTTCACTCCATGTCACAGACGATGCCCTGCAAGCATTGTGCAGGAGAATGTTATTATGGGAGCTTGTAACTGTGTGCGCATGCCAATTTGCTGGTTATTGAAGTACCTTTTGTAACATGTATGTTACACTCATATTACTTGATATCATATATGATATGATATGATACGATTTGATATGACTATTCCAAATTAAAGTGTTAAGGCATCATTGTGTTTTAATCAAATTTTAATAATGCACATTAGATCTACTACATTTAAAGTGAGGAAAGAAATGAGGCAACCTAATATGTCATACATGATTGATAACTTCTAAAAGCACGCTGAGAGTGCATCAGGGAAAAACAGATATCAGGCCTCTGCTTGGTATCCAAAATGCAAAAATCATCCTGCATCTTAAAGGCCCAGAGTTTGACGTACTTTGTAAATGTACAAGAATTAATTGTTCCCAAATCAAATTTAAAAATGAAGCTTTTGGATCTGCTTTACTCCCAAATTAATCAACAAATCTTTAACGGACAAACATTGGACCCAAATCCTGAATATCTGAAGGAGCTTGTTTCAACATTTTGAACAATTTGCCTATTTGATTCTCAAAGCTGGGGTATTCAGTTTATTTTTGGTGTCAGTGGGTAAAAATCCATAAAAGTCGTTTAGAATACTGTACCTCAGGTGGACTGAAAGAATTCTGCACTTCTGCAGTGCACCTCTTGTTGGCTCTGTACTCAGGTTCCTATGGCTGCTCTACGCTCTGCTTCTTAGCGACAGGTGACGTCTCTATGAGCTGATTGGCTGTTGAAACAAGTGAAGTGACTTATGCCCTAAAGCTGGCCTCTGACGACAATAATGTCTGCAAGCAACACTGTCAGCCAGCTTGAGTCGAGCTGAGACACACCAGTTTACACTACAGCAACCTTCCCTACAATCGTTTCATCTCACTGTGAATCTTCAGTGTAAACTGGCTTTAAAGGAGAGAGTGACAACAAATGAAATGAAATGGGAGCTGGAGCGAAAACAGAGAAAGGGTGACGCAGAGTTGCTTCCTTAAAAGTCTCATGCTTCACTTTGCGTGATTTCCAGATGTTGCCTTCCGCACCTTTATTCTCCTGTCAAGGTTTGATGAAAAGATCGATACTCATCACATCAGTATGTGTAATATAAAAATACAGTCAAGATCCATTTGGATTAGCTTAGCATACGGACTGAAACAGGGGGAAACAGCTAGCCTGGCCTTGTCCAAAGGTAGCAAAACCATCTTCCAGCACCTTAAAGCTCACTGGCCAAGAAATAGTCAATCATTTAACCCCTGCCCCATGTAAAACAATTAACTGTCAGTTTCATACATTGCGTGCATACACTGATATGCAAGTATTTTTTATTAGTCCTCAATGTTCATTAATGTTTTTTGATGCTTTGGACAGTTTTTTTTTTTTTTTTACATCAGGAATGTCTGCTTGAAAATATATGTTTATGTACTATATCTCAAATTTTTCAATTACTTAGGTGACTGTACCTGTCAAACTGTGACAGATTAGGTCTTTTACTAGGTGTATCAGAATAGGCAGCAAAGTGAGTAAAAATGCTGCTGTGGTAACATAAAAAAGTAATTTCTGGCCGACACACTATCGAATACATTAAGAGGTTTACAACACCACCGCCAGTAGAATATGTACTGATGAATGAATGGACATAATGAAAATATTTCAGCCTTTTTTGTCATTTAAATCATAAATATGTGCATTATAATATTATACCATGCACGCGTTCTCTGCGGTTGGTTTTCTCACTCATGAATTATTATTTGACAGTATCTGCATGATATCTCTCCTTTCTTCTCTTTCATTTTAAATAAAGTCAGCTTTGGAACAGCACCATCTCTCATTGTATAACAGAGATAACAGCTATAAATGCTTTGCCTGCCGTTTACAATGAAGATAAAGGAAGGTATGAGATAATATTAGAGAAAAGGTGACGTGTTTCGACGTGTGAAGGTTGAATCACAACAGGCAGATAATGTGTATTTTTAAGATACTGTACTGTGATGTATTGGTTCACCTAAAAGGCAAAACAAAAGGTACTTGACGAGCTGAAAAGCTAAAACAATCCATTTTGGTTCTTTGCCATATAAATTGTTAAAATATATATTTTTAAAGTTTTCTTTCAGATTAACTACTGTGCAAAAGAGCCACCTAGGCCTGTAATCTGCATTTGGTTCTCCTATCAGAGAGCATAAGCCTTTCTGGACCAGATGGGACTCATTGTTGACTCATTGGATGGGATGTTTTAACATGAGAGGGGCTAGAATTCAATCATTCAGAATTCCTACTGGAAAAAAGGCAGTGAGTGGTCATTGACCGCCCAATTCTATTATATCTCATGATAAAGCATAAATACCCAATATAGATAGTAATGCATTTACTGTGTTACTATAGCTTTTTTAAAATATGAAATAACACCTGAAAAAATGCCAAGGAGGCAGAGAAAACCTCCACTTTCACCAGAGACGGATCATCCAGCTCTGCTCCTGGCTAATGCAGGTGAGCTCTGTTCCGCTGCACTGCTGGGCACCGCGGTGCTTTGAGGAATAAAAATTGCCTCTGTAAATTGAACTCATGGCCACTCTCATTGTTTTACTTTTGACAGAGGCAATGATAGTTGCTAAGCAACCAAGATGAGGCTGCCACCGCGCGAAAATTTATCAATTTAACCGCAGCACAATCTGTGCGGTCATTTTGACCACCTATGGCCAAAGAAGGTGGAAATGATCACATTTTCTTGGTCTTTAGTGCAATTTGTATAAATAACATTTTAAAGGAAAATACAGATATTATTTTAGGAAAAGTAAGGGACCGGCAGCACTGTAATTTTTAACTTAACAAAGTTGTATGGCATATAAATGTGAAAAAGGTCAAAATGACCATTATGGCTGTTCTAGTGTTAAAGGTGAAGTGTACGATTCTTGAGTTCTGCTGTCCAAAACACCTCTTGTCAAATTCAGTGCATATCTCCTCACTGCGTACAAGGTCTTGGCTGTGTGTGGGCTGTGAGAAAATCCTGCGTTTTTGTGCCATCCCTGCTCTGTTTTTAGGGGGGAAATGGTCAGCGTTGCCTCTGTACAGCCAAAACTCAAAATACCGCACCAAACACTACACCGGCCAATCAGCTGCAGGGTTGTGTTCCTAGGCTTCTCGTGCAGGGAGGGTGGAGGGGGAATGTAGCTGTGTTTGGCCAGCGTTGCCAGGTGTACGATAATTATTGTATTTGTACGATAATTTTGCCCTCTGTACGATGTACGATCAATAATCCCAAAAAAGGGCAAATGTACGATAATTTGACCATTTCAAATTATTGCC
>JAQLOL010000003.1:10996369-11007730 GCA_029783665.1 Naso thynnoides
CTCGAGTCAATCATTTGCAGAGAAGAGTTTAGCTGGTTGTATAGCTGCAGTTGCTACACTGTAGTGAGGACAACAAACTTTACAAAAGATAATCACACAGGCTCTGTTTCATTTATTCATTTTATTTTCATTCCAGTCCACTCTACTTGTAGCATAGCAGTGTCAGTGCCTCATTTCAGTGGGTGCGTCATGGTCTACACCAAATACAAAGTTTATGTTTGCTGGAACGACTGGCGAAAGGGATGATGGGTGGTGACAATATTTTGCATGTGTGTGCATGTGTGTGTGCTTGTCTTTAGGGCAAGAGGGAAGGCCCATGAAAAAATATTTGCACAAGGCTCCTCCAAATTACATTAGGTTGCTGGGACTAAGTTATGACAAAGAGAAAGCAGGTCAGATATAGAGGTTATGGTTAAGTATTTCTAACTGTTTACTTTCAGTCTTTTATATGTAGTGATGTGGCCTGTTATTCATATTTTTGGGTATCAGTGATGCTTCCCATCACCCATCCACAGCTTAATTCCCAGTAGGGGCTAGTGTGAAATTGTTAAGCATCACAAGATTACCAGGGTGATGGGACGGTCTCTGGTGCAATCTAATGAGGCTGTGTTTGTTTACTTCTTCCCCTACAATGCTTTCAGTGTGAGTGTGCCAGCATTTGCACGACATGAATGCCAGTGTTTTGACAAAGGTCAATGAGAGTGAGACAGGGCCGATAAAGTTTGCCTACTTTAATTAGCTCTGGCTTTGTGCTCTCCTCTCATCCTGTAGTGTCAGTGCACCCATGTTCAGCCTTCAAGACATGGTTAGAACAAAGATGGGGCGGAGCAGGAGCCAAATGAAAATGAGAGTTTCACTTCCAGCAGTGATTCATTGAGAAGAGAATGTAAAATCACTCCAGCTAAAAATAGACAAAAATGACATTGATGAATTTGGAATGATATGATCAGGGAGGCTGCCTGCTATAAATGGATTATTTATAGTCATTGGCGCTCCTATGTTTGACCACTGTACCCACAGAAGTTACACCACTTACTGAAGCAAATTCCTTTTTTTTTTTTTTGGAATTACAGCTCCAAGACTTGTGGAGTGTGTGTGTGGGACAGCACGCTAATGATGTCTTTTATGAGATGCAGGTTTGTGCAGTTGCAAAAAGACAAATCCAAATCTTCTTAATCACCAGACACCCCCATGAGAAAGCTTAATGGACACTCATTCTTACCTCACTCCAAACGCTGCCAGTTACAAGAGCAGAAAACACTGAGTCAAGATTAAACATTTGTCAAAGTCTGTCAATGGAAGTTGATTTTCCAGCGTTATGATGGGATACATATGCTGCTGTGTAGCTCCAAGAATGTCAGTTAGTTGCTCAGCCACCTGGTTACTTGGTAAACCCATTTTGTCTGAGCTAAAATCTCTCAACAACTAGCCTTGGTAGCTTGAAAATATTGCTAAAAAACATCCCAGTGACTTTGGTGACCTCTGACTTTTTACTCAGCACGACCAGCAGGTCAACATTTGTGGATACATTTTTGGATGGATAAATTTTTAACAAATATTGTGATTCCCTACCAACTTCAAATTTTAGTTTATCCAATACTTTGGTTCATGGCCAAATACCCCCAAAACTAATGGCATCAGCATCCGCTGTCGGCCTACTTTAATGCTAACCTGCAAATGTTAGCATGCCAATATGTGATATAAGATCAACCATGTTAGTGTTTTTGGTATTACATGTTGCTGATAGCAATTTGTTTCAAACACAGCTGAGCCTAAAACCTCACACTGCTGCAATCATGGCTTCAGACTCTTAGTTTTGCTTTTTATTTCAGTTTATGTGTTGCTATGACAACCAATGAGCCAAGGCCTACAATAGTCGGATGAAAAGAGGGGTCCTTCAGTCCACCTTATGTAACCTCCACTAAATTAATTCTACACAAAATCTTGAATGTGAATCTCAACAAAGCCTGTACTTCAGTTTGTGTCTCTGTGAGGCTTGAGTGACACACATTTGCTTAAGACTACAATGAAGAGTTTATGTAGTGAAACATTACAATCACTAAACAACAGATTTGAAAAACCCGTCTGTTACACGGCTTCACAAAATAAAAAAAACCCCTCATTTCTCCTCATCAGTCTAAGCTCAGCATCGGCACAATTAAAGAGGTATGCATGAAAAAGCGGTTGTGACCTTAAGCCAACTACATTACCATCAGGTCTGTCTGCAGTCGTCAAGAAAGTTCTTGTTTAGTGATGATTTCAAATAGACTTGTTATTTCTTGAGAACTTATGAACTCCCTGCTAAACAAATTCAGCAAATTACACTTCCTCAGTTTGAAAAGGTGCATGTTTCAAATGACGGTTATTGAAATTCTGTCTTACAACAAAGGTTATTCAGAGTTAATTAGAAGTGCACTTGTAAAAACAAGATTGAGCTGCTGAGCTGCATACTAGCTCAAACCTGCCAGTGGAATAAAAAGGTATTTCATTAATAGAATTTCCATTCTTTATATTGTGAAACACAATGCTGAAAATATATTTGTGAGACCATACATATCCTCATCAGCATGTGGTTTTCTGTAACAAATAAGAATGAGCTTGAAACGCTGAAGTGTTGCCCAATTAGCTTGGGTTAACTAAATGCTCACCGTGAATAGCTAGTTGATATCTTTAGGGAAAATGGAGCAAGTAGATCACAAATTCAAAAAAGACATTGATACAACTGAAAGATGCAATTAGAGGTTGAGGACATCCATACATAGAAATAATCTATTATATAAATAAGTGGGATAAAAAGATGAATATAGAGGGTTAAAGTTATTATCTTTAAGATTCCCATGAAATCAAACCATATTTACATCATATTTTATATTATTTTATACAGTCTTTACATTTTCTTTCCAAGGATACTCATCCAATGCATTTACATTCTGTCATTATATTTGCATTTAATAGTTTCCCCTGTCAGTCAGCCACTTTTTGTGGAATTCAGATTTCTTACCTATTGGACTGATAGGAATGAATGAGCATGTAAGTGATTCTGTTTGTAATTTTCCCTCATTTATCATCTTAGCCTCTCATATTCTAAAACACTTAATAAAAAATATATAGTAATATCAATGGGAACACGCTGGCTTAGTGGTCAGCACTGTTGCCTCACAGCAAGAGTGTTCTGGGTTTGAATCCACGTCCTTTCGCAAAACATCAAGAGGGTCTTGGGTTCGATATCTGGCTGGGGTTGAACTTTTCTGCGTGGAGTGTGCATGTTCTCCTCGTGTCTGCGTGGGTTCTCTCCAGTTACTCCGACCTCCTCCCACATTCACGACAAGACAAGTAGGTTTGGTTAACTGGTGATTCTAATTCTCCCATAGGTAGTGTGAAAGAGTGTTTGTCTCTATATGTCAGCCCTATGATGAACTGGTAACTTGTCCAGAGTGTAGCCCGTCCTCACCCAGTGTCAGCTGTTAGTGGCTTCAGCCCCCCCAACCCCCCCCCCCCCCGTGACCCTGCAAAAGGAGAAGTGATTATCCGTAATGAAAAAGAATGAATAATAATATTTAAACACTGGCATTTCACAGCAAGCAATCCTAAAGAGGCACAAAAAAGGAGTGAAGAATTTATTTGTTATGGGTACCTGCATACTAGGTACACTGCAGCCAACTCACTAGCATTGCCGAAGTCTTTCAAGTTTGTCAGAATTACAACATTGTTGTATGCTGACATGTGACACTGGATTTAAAATGACAACATGGCCAACAAAAAAGGAGGTTTTTAAATGAGACAGATGATTGAGATTATGTGGTTCATCTGTGTTCAACCATTTTGCAAAGCAGCAACATGAAGGCTGCACAGCATTTCTCCAGAAGATGTGTACTTTCTTTGCCCTGGGGTATAGTGTAATGCACTTCCTCTGTTTGCACAGTGGGAATAGGGAAGCCTGGGTCTAATGTCTGCAAAAAGTCAAGATGACTCACTACTGTGCAAGTGTAAGTATGAGAAGGGTCGACTGAAGAGAGTTAGGATGGTCCTCAAGCTGCCTGTTGGGGACTTTCACTCTCCTATATTGATTACTCTGTCCACCATGTAATTAGACCTCAGTGAAAGCAAGTGGAAGAGGAAACAAAAATAGGAGGGGGAGTCTGGAGATGTGGCAGAAAGGCATTTTTTGTATGCTGTGTCAATAAAGGGAAAACGACAGCAAGTGCAGATGAGATTTTAGCAGATCTTTCATAAAATCTTAATATTCTCTGACTTCTTGGCCTTCTGTAGTAAGTGGTGCCAATAAAAGCAAATATCTGCTCCTTAAGCAGCCTTTGGGACTATTTTTCTCTCAATATGTTATTGTCCATGCTTCATGTGTTCAATAATATTATTATACACTGTAGCCAAGTTTTGGTCATCCAAGTTCTTAAAATGAGTTAATATTTATCTGTTACTGTGCCTCTGCTGGATGGAAACAATCCCTAAATGGGATTTGTAATTTTTATATAATCTTATTTTATATTCCTTCTTCTTAAAAATAAACTAATATTTTTTGGTTCCCTTTTGAATGGCCATCTGAGGTGTTTTGCATTGCACGACCTTCTCCTGAATGAAAAATACTCCCGCTGCTTTTATGGCTGCTTGTCTCTCACACGGTGCAAGACATTTTGTGTGTAAAAAGCTTTGCTGGTTCCCTTGACACAGTCCACTACATGGAATGGCCGGAATTACATCCCTGCAGTGCAAATTCCACTTAGTAAATTTCTTGGGGTTAACAGGCATGTTGTTTTTTACATGCTGTAGTTTGGGAAGAGTAAAAGACAACGCTAACTGAAAGGGTAAATGTGGCAGAATTATTGTAAAGATACTAGTGCACTGCTCTGTTGCTGTTGCAGGTTGAAATATGTGAAATATCGCTCTTTCCATTATTTTAAAGCAACACTATGTAAATATTTGCATTTGTGTGATGTGGTAGCCCTACAGTTTAGAATGCAACAACATCATCATAAATACCACTCCTAGGTTCCTGTAAGAATTTTGTCAGGTGTATTGTGTGTTTAAACTACAAATAAAGATAACAACAACAACAACAACAACAACAACAAATTTCTTCGTTATTTCCTGCTCACTTGTCTGGAAGCAAACATGCATGCTAAGACATTTCTTGCTATGTGGCAGTCCAAGCTTGAACAAGGGTTGAGAAGAACAACATGCTAAACTATCATAACCGGCACCAAAGACGATATGCAGCCAACGCCCGTCCATAACACGTTACCAGCTACGACACTGTAACTTGAAGAGAGATGAGGCAAAGCAGCCAAGGGACATCAGAGACAAAGCCAGAAAATATTTCCTCCATTTAAAATGATGCATTTTCAAGAAATTTGGTGGTGTGTGTGAGACAAAGTCCCACTGCTCACCAAATGCAGTAACTTGCAACTGGGGGGTCTCTGATTAGAGCATTTGAAGACAGGGTCACCATTCATCCTACTTCAAGTCACTGTAAATTCAAAATGATCTTACGCTGTTATTTTAAGTTTAAATAGTTACAATGTTGCTTTAATTCTAGATTTGTGAAACTAACGGCCTTTGTTTTGTTTTTCCCTTTCTAATGGACTCTGTGAAAGGCAAAGAAAAATAAAAACGCTGCTGCGCTGCTGATATCTGTTTTTCATTTTCATTTCAGGAAAATAAGGAGAAAATAAGGATTGCTCTGCCCAGCATATTTATACATGGACCAATTGTAAAGGTGGAAGACAGATCCTTTGGACGGTTTGCTGAGTCAGACTATACATTTTTTACACTGTGGTGACTGAACACATGCACCATTACTGTTGCCAGTGTCATACTACTTGCTACTTTCATTTCTAGATTGTATTATCTGAATCATACTTAAAAAAAATGCTGTAATACTTGTGTTGTAATCATTTTAATGATACATCATTATATTCTTTTATGTTATAACCTGTCTAAAAGACAAGGAGTGAACTGATTTAATTACATGTAAACTTAATGAGTAAAACATTACAATTTATGGTTCTATCAGCTCTGTATGCAACTAGATATATTAAATGGTGTTTTTGTCAGTTTGCTACTGTAACTAAAATGTACATATTAGACATGATAGCACAGTGAGGTTTTTTTTGCTCTGTTCCATACTTCTATGTTTGCTGTTTCAGTGCTGGAGCATCTTTACTCACTGTTGCCTAACAAGGAGCTTGAGAGAACACAACAACAAACTTTTTCAAATTATTGTAGGCTTTTATTTTGATCGACACAAAGGACACAGTGCTGGCAGACCTTAAAGCAACTAACAAACAAGGCAAAGAGAACCCACCCAGTGATATCACGCATTTAAATCTGCAGGGAATTTGCTTACAAACACAAAGTTACGCCACAGTGGCAGCTAATGGTTACCAAATTAGCTATAATAAAAGTGGAACATTAACATAACAAGAGCTGAGGTGTGGTCGAAATTCTGTGGATTCAGCAAAGAAAATTAAACATCTCTTTAATCACAAAGCTTCTTAATTCATTCGCCATAATTCTGCTTAACATTCTCTAATGCTGATTTGGTTGCAGTAATTATTTCTGGCATCTCAACCATGAAGGGTGTAAAGAGAAGCCCTGCAGGCAAAACTTTCAGACACTTGAATGTCATGTTTGAATAATCGACATCAAAGTGTGAATCCATATTTAATGAGTGATGTGAGGAGATCATAAACAACTATTGAATCAGGGCCTAACTTATGTTAAAAAAGCACTGATGGGCAGCATGTTGGTTCTCTCATGACTGAAAGCACTGCTTTATCTCTCAGGTTTTTTTTAATTTATTTTTTTTAATATCCTGGCTTTAAAAGTCAAACTAGCTTTACAGTAAGTCAACTGCCGTGTTGAACCACCATCCACTAACTTCAGCATGTACTTCATTCAAAACTTCATTTCTTTCTCTTCCTTGTTGCTCAAGTTTATTCACGTTTGTACACAACATGGTAACCATTCTATTGATTGTTAGTGAGAGACAAAACATGTTTCATAATAAGTTCCTCATAATATTGCTGCTTATACTGTGACCTAGAGGCAACTGTACTGTTGCCTAGAGGCAACTTAACATGTAAGTTGTAACACATTCATGAGTCTTAAATATGTGATTTTGCTCTGCTGCTACCTTTTTATCTGTGCCCATTATCTGACCAGTTAGTTTTTCTTTTTCTTTTTTTTTTAAAAGAAATTACACTTACACAAGGCTGCAGACCCTCTATAAAACTGAAGAGTTAGACAAATAAGACTGTGAGGAACAAATGTATAAAATTTGCTCGACTAACCCTCTTCAAGAGAATTGTATAAAATGTTATTCACAGTGACATCTACTGCATATGAACATAATAGAAAACAAATGTGTGGAAGCTCATTCAGCATTTACAAAGAAAATGAAAAGATTTTTTTCAGTTTCAGTAGTGTGTTTGATGAGCAAAATAAAATAAAATACAACATAGTACAGTGATCCAAAGAAACTACATTAGAGAAGAGGTATATTTCGAACTGTGTGTACATGGTCATAGAAAAAGATACGTGACTATAAGATACCAGCAGCTTCCGTGGACTATTATGCCAGGAGCATCAGAGGAGAAATTGATCAAGGCTAATTAACAGAAAATCAAAATACTGAGGAGGTACAAGGGCTCCTGTGGCTTGGAGGAGATATGAAATGCTGGAATAACAAAAGATAGTGCAGCACTGGGAAGAATCCTCAGATGCTTGCTGTTCTGGGATCAGCTTGGAGGTTGGACTCTCTGACATCAAGCATTATAAAAGGTCTAATTATTATAAAGCATATAAATAAAGCAGCTATCGAAGCATCAGTTAAAACTGGTGGTAAAATAAAGCATTATGCTTATGGATTGTAACATTTACGTCTTCCCACAACATTGAAAGGATATTTTTGTGTAAATGTTCTTAGATGAATAAATCTTAGATTACCATCATCACTTGATGTTTGTCTTTCACCATTAAGTGTTTGTGGGAATGTGCGAATCCAGCACTTCAGACTTGGCTGTTACATGGAATTGCATTAACGTAACATTTTCCAGGGAAACTACATTGCCAATTATGTTGGCACTGTGTAAAGTTCCTTCCTCTCACTTCACAAAAAACCCCCAAAACAAATCAAAACAGGATTTTATTTCCCTCTTTTCTCTATGGGTTTGGTAGGCTGAGCACCACTGTCCCCCATTTCAGACTCGCACCTTTTAAGCATTGCACCTCTTCTCACCCAACAGTTCAAACAGGCCCACCTCTGACGAGGCAGAACGTTGATCATGTGAGGTGGCACATGGGGTGGCCAATCAGATTACATCCCCTGGATATGCCATGTCTAGAACACAGGGCCATTTTTATATTTTCCTTCTTGTGTCGCGACATTAGGCCATAGTGATTTTCAAACTTCTGTAAATAAAGGGACTCATCAAGGGGTCATCAAGTGGGATCTTCTGTCATGAATAGCAAATCACGGCTAATACCAAATTTGGTGATTGTTGGGGGTGGAGGTTGTTTGAATGCTTAGAATTGCAATTTGATGCCTGCACATATAAGGACGACTTTGAAAGTGGTACCATTGATGGAGCTCTGCCTGTGCTCAAGATACTAATTGTGAGCAAATTAATGGACCAAAGTTTGATATAGTACAAACTGATTGCATTCAGCATGTCAAGTTATTTGGCAATCCTTTTGGTTATTTGGAGAGCATCGTGATATTTGTCCCTATTTTGTATTTTCAAAGTATGCAGCCGTGTATTAATTATAATTATCAGTCAGGGTCACCTGTATTTAAATTACGAAGTTATAAATGCCCTTAAAAGTGTCTTGTATTAAAACTCATTAGCTATGACTGCAAACTGCTTAGCTAAAGAATGAAAATAGAGATGTGGTCATTTTGTAATGCAATGTTGCATTAAGTAAGCACTTCAGTGAAGGCTGTACAGTGCAGTTCACAAATCCTGAGCATTTCTCCCATTTGGAGCTATGGGACAGTGACAAGTTCTCGATCCTCTTCACTCGGTTTTCCTCGCTCTGCATTACACAAGGGACACGTGTCGAGCTAATGATGCCACATGAGGATGAAAGGAAGGTGCCTGAAGAAAAAGATAGACTTTTTGACAAACAGAGGGATAAATACACTGAAACATCATCACAGGCAGCACTCAAAACTAACCCAGAGAATTTTTTTTTTCTTGCTCTGTTGAATGATTTGGCATTTTATGATGTACAGTCTCTCCAATGTAACACAGAGTCAATTAAGTGCACTGTGAAATATTGAATATTCAATCCATATCTGTTTCATTTAAGAAATAGTGGTATGAAACTACAAAGTTACCAGTATTGACTGGGAATGCAGATTACTGTGTATCAATTTGAAAGACTGTTTTTTGCCATCAGTTAGATGTCCACAGTTTCTATTTTAAGACCAACAGGACAGCCTTGTGTTTAGTGACACTGCCCCTGAAGCAGAGGACACAAACATCTGCCCTGTGTACCCTTAAGCAAAGCACTGACAGCCTACAAGCTCGAGAGGTGTTGTTCTGTGGCGACTGGTGACTCAAAAAATCCAGGTGGGCAGGAGGAAAACCAACTCAGCATCATGGAATTTAGCACTAGTCGGCTACTTATCTCTGTTTCCTTATGTTTACCAGAAATTAATCAATAAAACAATGGCTTATATCATTTTCTTTAAATATTGTAATTTTTAACTGTACCAGAATAACCATACAGGCCAAATGTAGAGGAGAGTAGATTCAAATGCCTGTCACGTAGATGATAACAAAACAGTAACATACACTTAGTTGCCAGTTCACAAGATTATCCAGAAAAATATATAATCAGTAATTCAACACAGCCTGTTTTTATATTTTGGATATTTTTGTTGTTCTTGAATTGCATTGCATTAAAGCTGTGGTAGGCAATGCCTGGAAATCAAGCTAACTGTAGCATGAGATTCCTTAAGTGTAGCTCTGACCCACCTTTCAACTGGCTCGCATTTTATTTTGTTTATCACCCTCTCTTTTAAGACCAGTTTACACCAAAGATTAACGACAAGACGAAACATTTGCAGGGAAAGTTGCAGCGGTGTAAACCAGTCCATCTCAGCTCAATTTAAGCCGGCTCATGGTGTTGCCCACAACTCAGCTTTTCAAGCACCTCATTTGTTTCAAATGCCAATCAGCTTGTAGCAATATCACCTGTTGTTAGAGGAATAGAGTAGAGCAGCCAATAGGAGCACATGCCCTCTGAAATGACCTGTGATTGGCCAAAAAGTCCCTGTCACGGTCTTCATCTTCTGAAGCCTGAATACAGAGCCAAGGAGCGGTGCAGAAGTCTAATGTTCTTTTAAGATCAGCTGAATCAAAATATGCTGAAAGGTTGTTATGGAATTTTAGCCCAATGACACCAAATATAACCTGCCTCTCTCCAGCTTTAAAGGTGTTTCTAATATTCAAGTAACACACATAGAGTGATAGAACATTATAAACAATTATCACTACAACTACAACTGCACAGCTGTTGTATTACCCTCCAAGCTTTAGCAAGGTTTAGCAGTTACTTCTTAACTTCTCAAACTCGCAACTGAGTGATAGCCAAAAAAAAAAAACAACAAAAAAAAAAAAAATTTCTTCCAACAAACTGTTTAAACTGTATCCCAGGGCCTTCTTCAGTTATTGACGTTAATTTATGCCATCTTACATTAATTGGCTGATCCACACAAAGTGTTAGCATATGACACTTACTGACCAGCTATCCTGGAAATTTTTGGTCTCTATCATTACTAAGTTACAGAAAGTCCCTATTTTAAAGCTTATTAATCAAGAAAAATGTTGGCTTGTTCTGCTTTTACAAATTGGATCATGATCAGCAGGAGGTAAAAGAGCACACAGCCGACTCTGGATGTTACAGAAGCAACACCAAGAAGAAACACACAAGTGGGTAAAATGGAAGAAATTGGTCTGGTGGTGGCAAGCAGAAAGCACAATTATCTCAATAATCATATTCTATGCAACTATTGTTCACTTTAAGGTCCATATATCCACTGATTAACCCAACTGACTAGAAATAAATGCAAAATTATCAGTTTAAGAGCAAAGTTTTGAACTGAAGTGTGACTATTAATACACAAAAAATTACACACACACAATTGGAGACATTATTAACCAAAAATCCTCTAACTGCCATGGGTTACCCACAACTGGTGGGATTTTATCCAAAAAAAAAAAAAAAAAGTTGAGCCAAGCATGCACAATGTCATTTTTTGCCATATCTATCTATCTATCTATCTATCTATCTATCTATCTATCTATCTATCTATCTATCTATCTATCTATCTATCTA
>JAQLOL010000003.1:11064191-11074193 GCA_029783665.1 Naso thynnoides
TTGAAGCACGTCAATTAAATTAGTTACACAGATTAGCTGAAATTATGACTATTACAGAGCAGATAAGCACAGAAAGTGCTCTTCAAAAAGGTTTTAGGTGTTGCAGATCCTCTTTGTTGCCTACCTCAACTTTCTTCATGCCTCATTGCACAGCTGCCTGTAACAACCCTTTTGTTTGGCAGTGTAATCCTATTGATTTGTGTGTCATTCTCTTTCACCGACCCTGGTCTTTAGCTCTCCTTTTCTGAATTTTACCCTCCTTGGTGGCAAGTCAATGTGACATGTGTGGCTCCTATGTGACGTACCTAAGTGAGAAGCAAAGCCTGGAGCTGGCAGCAGTGCTGGTTGTCTGAGTTGGTTTAGCTTTAGAGTCTCCTCTGAATTGGGGCAAGTGGTTGTAGCAGTGAACTCAAAGTGAAAGCGCAACAATAGGTTGAGCATTTATGGCTCAAATCAGTTTTTTTTAACCATTGCACATTACATGTATCTTAATGGCTGAATAATGTATCAGAGCACACAGCAGTGTCACTGACAAACTGGTTTATTTTACTTTCGGTAAACGTTACTGGCTTTCACTTATGTCCAACAACATGAGAGATCAAGTTTGTTTGCTTGTTTGTTTGTTTTCTGCCACTGCAACTTTTAGGCTCAGTGATTTGCTAAGTGTAAATAAAGCAGCTAATGAGCAAGAAGCCTGCCATTTTCATACCACAGTCACCATGTTGGAAATGGGAATAGCATCAGTGATCATTTTTAATGATTTCATTTGATTTTTTTGTGGTTAAATAGGACAGTCAACTTAAAGACACCAAGAAAGGATTTTTGTGCGACATAAAGCAGAGTGGGAAACTAGTGGCAGCTTTTCCTGCTTGACTTGCTGAGGAGTTGGATATGTGTCAGTCATTAAGCCTGTAATGCTTTTCAGACTCTAGGCTCTTAAAGCTCAATATGCCCAAAAAAGCCTTATTTTCTTTCCGATTTTCTGTTTTGTCACAGCAGTCATTCCTTTCTGGAGAAAGGCATGTAAATGGTAGGAATTTACTGTAAGTGTGGTCAGTACATGAGATCAGTAATGTGTGCAGAGGAAACCAAACAATGTATTAATCAAATGAGAATTGTAACACGTTTAAGCTTTAAGATGTGACCTTAACACTTAATGTATCACATATGGACACAAATGTGAAACGATTTGTGAGTGCTAACATAAATGTTCTACACTGTGGAAGGAGCAAAGCTCTTGTAAAATGTCCACAGCCTTAATGGTGACTTTGATTTGTTCACAACAGATGTTCAAGCCTAGAACGGTCCCTTGATTGTTTCTCAAACACACACTTCCATTCACAAGAGGCTGCAATGCACAGCCATGAAACCTTCAAATAGCCTCAGCTAAGTAAACACCAGATGAATGTCAGCCTGATTGTCTCTGAAACCTGTTTGCCCTCTAAATGGAATTTGTACGGTGGCTAAGAGAGCTCAATGCACTGCAATTTAAGAAAAACTCATGCTAATAGAAAAACACAAGCACATTAAGAAAACATATTCATTAATTTAACAACTCAGGCAGAGCAGGTAGAAAATGCTGCAAATACCTGAAAGTGCTGCAAAGACACACAACACCACCAAATAAACAATCATGCTGAAAACATTCACAAAACAACAATAGTGGAGCTTTCCAGATGACAGCTTGTTGTTGCCACTATTATTGACTTTTGAACTTAATAAAGTTGTGTTTCTCTCAGTCATACTTTATATTTTACTTACTTTATTATTTGAGCTTGTACTGTCTATGGCTCTGCACATATATAATCTGATCTGCAGCATACCCATACCTTTATGTTGACCTTTAATTTAAAGCATTTTTGAAATTAAGAAAAAAAATATCTAAAGGAATTAAAAATGTATATGTTGTTAATAGTGATATTAACCAGATTTGTCAGTTATGACAGACTGTGGTGTGTTGGGCATGTTGAAGGTTTTCCTGCATTAAACTATGATACGTTTTTAAGCAAAAGTTCAGACGGCTGTCTTATGATGCACTTGGAATAGTTTAAAAATAGACAAAAGAGCTCATCCTGATATGCTCAGGTCAAACAGTGCCATCTTATAATGTGTGTTTTTGCAGCACCGTATATATCTGGCTGTGTTGCATGTATTTACAGCATTCACATTATCACTGGCATGAAGTTATATTTGATCATTCCTATGTGCCCTCTCTTAGCCTACATCTCCAAGACGACCAATGTAGGCATGTTATGCTAGAAAATGACTGGGCAAGAGGGAGGTGGTTTGAAGCCTCGAGTCAAGAGCAATTTTTGATTTTTTGGAACATGAACGGCAAGACTCAGGGGAGGGGGGGAAATGATCAGTGCGCTGAAAACTGCAACTTATCAGGGCTGTCAGTTCATACCTCAAACATGGGCAAGAATTTAGTCCTTCAGATGATATCTATGATCTGTGGTAGCTATGAAAAAATGGCAAAGAGCTTCAGGATGTTGCTTAGCTGTTGTTTTAGAACCACTGACAGTGCTAGAGAGAGAGAGAGAAAATGAAGCTTACCACAAATTGGCAGTTGAAAAAGTGGGACAAAAAAATGTGGAGGTCACCAAAAGAGAACAAAGAAAGTGGTCACTGTTTGGCAGGTGTGGTTGAGACAGATATACACTCCCAAACTGTAAAACATTTAATAAAATACAGTATGTTAACACTGATAAATTTAAGTCTGTAATCTCAGATTTTGGCTAAATGACCTCTCAATTTAAAAACAAACAAACAAACAAACAAAAACCTAGGAGTCAGGGCGTATTATGTTACCTACATATATCAACATGCTGTGACGTGTGGGACAGTGAGAAGCCTTAACACACATAGCACATGAATGCATTTACACAAACACACCCAAAAATGCATATGTGCATTCACATACACACATATTTTAGAAAATGTTGCAGTATTTTTACATTTATATAAATTTGTGCTTACATAAATTGATTTTTCCATGAAACTCGTCCCACTGATTTTTTATCAGAGAATCATTAATACATTTTCAGAGTGGGGGTCTCCTCCCTACTCCCTACCAATGCTGAGACCTACACCCTTGGAGAGCACTCAGCAGCAAATAAAAAAAAGATTATGTCTTCCAAAAGATTAAAACTGTGAATATGAATTATCCTCACTTTCAGCCCAGGAACTCTTACATTTCTTTGAGAGTTGGTCTAATGTTGCCTCACATTTAAATGCCATCTTTCATTTAAATACTGATGCAATCGCAGCAGGGTTAATAAAATAAAAAAAAAAAAAAAAAAAAATCCTTAGATCCTATATGGGGCCACGTCCCATCTTTGCAGTTTCAACGCTGTGTAATTGGGATAGGTCTTCAAAAGGACCCGTAGGGAGCCCCAGACATAAAGAAGCACACCGTCTGCGTTTGACCGGTGGTTGGTGAGGTGGCAGATCCCTTGATCAAACCCTCTTTTAACCTCAAAAAGGGGTTATGGAGGGTGACCACAGGGGTGTCCATGCTGAGCTCTTGACCGCTGCCTTTGGAGGGTGGTTGTTATGGGATACAGGCCAGCCGAGTGCAATCTGCTCCAAAGGCACATCTTACACACATTCTGCCTTGGTGATGACCTGATTTAAAAGCTGCCCTCCGATGTTTTTCAACCTGGTTGTGTGCGTGTTTTCCTTAACCTAATTTAGCCTCACAGTGTAAGACACAGACAGGCTAATGATTAACCTAAGCTGCAGACAAAATGGGCACTATTAATGCAGTCTTCAGTCTTATGAGGACGACCACTATTATTTTGATTTCAAATGCTTTCGTCTTCAAATGAGAGACTACAGAGAAAAAATAAAATCAAGAGAATTTGTTCAATTTATAACTACCAAAGAGAAACATAAAATAGAAATTAAAAGCAAAGAGATACATGCAGTCTGCTGTGAAAAGAAAAATGCATGTTTGAGATAATGCAATTTAAACGTACACAGAAACAGTTGAGGTATAGGTAGATGCAGAGGGTGAGAGGAATGACTGGTAAGGAGCATCATAGAAAGCAGCTGTTTTTCCCCTTAGGCATGTTCTGCAGCCAGTACAGATATTTTTTATAGCTGGGCAAAAGCAAAGAGAAAATTACTTTGCCGTGTTTACCGGGAGCCAGAATCTTGGCATGCCAGAAAAAGGTGAGTAATTTCTTACTGTAGGCTATAAATTGACCGACGAGATGAATAAAGCTTTAATATTGTGGGATCACATTTACTGAAGCTGTTGTCAAGCTAATAATCAATAAAGTCTTTGCATAAAGAGATGGTTCAGTTCAGCAAATGCAATTAGCCTATTTACTTTCTTTTTGAGAGTTAGAAGAGAAGATTGATACTATTACCATACTACAATTGTGTTTTGAAAATGAACCGAAAGTCAGGAGCTAACGTAACTAAATATTAATAAAACTACGGCTGGATTCTTTTATTTATTTATTTTTTTAATTAATCTTTGTTTTTTGTATGTATTAAAAAATATAGCATGATAACTGATGACCTTGTACGGAGCACAAGAAACTATCCTGTGCATATGAGAAACTTCTGCATGCACAAAAAAAAGTGTCTGATTGGTGAATTTATATCTGGTGGGACCATCCACTGACTTTTAGCTTGTGTTTGAGTGTGGAAATGACAGTACACGAGTTAGTTGTACTATACTTTAACCTTGGGCATCATTATAAAGTATTTAAACCTCTGGCTCAGTGACAGGGTGCAGACATCAGGAGCTCAGGCACACAGACACACACACAACAGCCCGAAAACGTTTGCACCCAGACCCACTGAAATCACCATCAGTATATTCATTAAAGCCAGGACAAAAAAAGTGGGCCATTCTTAGAACTAACATTACCAGGTGCCAGTGCACACAACAGACAACATACACACATAGCGAACAGGTCCATTAATACATCGCACACAGTGGACAAAAACATATCCAGATAGCCTATGCACAGTTTTAACCGGTCCAAAAGCCAACTTGCACAAAACGGCACAAAACAACATAGCCTTATACAACTACTATGAATGAAAGCTGAGAGGACAAGACGAGGAGGAACTAAATAAATACCACACTTATAAAAACACAAATGCTCAGCTATATCAATCTTGTTATAACTAAGATATGAAATGGAAAAAAAAAAATCATGGACAAATTTAGGTACTACATCCATGAACTCCACATGTAGGCTATTAATAAGACGACTGCGATTGGCTCACTACTCGCCACCGGCAACATTTCCAGTAACTGTCCAATATTCAATAACCAAGTGTTAAAACGTTCAGAATTTAAAGTCTGTGGAGAGAGATCAATGTTATAATTTTTAAAATTCAAAACATATTTTCATCTAATATTCATTCTATTTTTGTTGGCGTTCGGTCTTTGAGAAACAACATTTGCACTGCAGTATAAAAATCCTTCGCTCTCCGACTTTCTGCTCACATGGAGCGGCACCTGTAGCCTATTAAGGAGGCAGTCTAACTAACTGCACCATGAATCATTTTCATCACAGAAAGTCCATTTAATGATAAAAATTAGATAAATCACAGAAGTATGTTGAGAGCTTCTGCCTCCACTTGCAGCCTCCAAATAAAAAAAAAACTGCTGAGGATAAAATCCAGAGTGTAATATTGCCTATTTGCATGTGCATGCTTTGAATTGCTCATAAATGGTAAAAATGTATTTGGCTATGTTACGTAATATTTCAAGCAACACCAGAGGCTTTAAACAGTTACTTTAGTTGCCTAAATCTAACCACAGTGGGGTCTTAAACCCTCAGTTCTGGAGTCATATCTCATACTTCCGCAGTTCAACCCAAGCTCCACAGTGTGCTTTGGTGGGATACATACTGAAAATGTACTTCATCATGTAATCAATAATATGTGGTCCTTCTGAATTTAATTTTGTCACACCATATCTGTTAACAAAATGATGCTGATGAAATGATGAGACCATGTTGACAGAAGCAGATATCAGTAATACAAAGATGAATACAAAACCTGTCAGAAACTGCTTCTCTTTACCCTCTAAAAGACTCATCAGTCATTACAACACCTTGACTGCCTTCAAAATTATATGTATTGATACAGGTCTTTCATATGTTAGCTCAGGGGTAGATCGGTAGCAGTAAAACATAAAAAGTTGTTTGGCATAAATAGTTGGCCCCTGGAGAAGGAGATCGTCTGGTTGCTCTCTGAGCTGTCATGAGGAAAGCATCGCCGCTGCTGATGCCGCTGCTGCTGATGCTGCCTCCAGACTCCAGGCAGGGCAGGCTGCCACCAAGTTGATAAAGTGAGCCATTTTGCACACAGGCAAGATTACTCTCAAGGACAAAGATTAAAGTGGCTTCTGTTTGAGTTGCATCCCTCTCCCCTAACAACACACACACATACGGAGAGAGAGAGAGAAAAGCACAAGCGCATGCATTGATACTGATACCCTTTAGAATTCTTTGTTTGCACAGTGATCACAGCATCAAAGCATAAGAACATACAGCTCAAGTAACAGTTTACATGCTGGTGAAAAACAGCCTTGCATTAAAGTAATCATTTGCAAAGAACTTTCATTTTTGTACAGAAAACCCTTGCTTTAGACAAACTTAAAACTACCTGAGGCAACAGTTAATGTGGTTACTGAGAGGACAGTTTACCTTTGTTGCAAATTAGGTCTTATTTTCATGTTTGACAACATCTATTATTAGAATTGATGCCACTATTCTCACCATAATTCATGCATATTTGCTAATGTTTCTGCAATTAAGTGTGATTAGAAACACGAGGGCAGACCAGATGTAAACGTTCAGACAGTTTAGCCAGAATATCTAACTCAATTAAATTGGAGGTGGAACCCAAAATATGTGCACCCAAAGTATTGGTTGTAATCCTCCACCACAGATTTGTGTGCATGCTCAACCACAGCAAGAGCAGAAGGTCAAAGTAGAACCAAGAAACAGATGTAAAATGGTTTGAGTCTTTGGGGGAATAACTTTAACTGTGTTTGTTATTTCCCCCAGATGGGTTTGGCTAACCTTGCTGATGTTTTTTATAGTGATCCATTTTTATCTCATCAATTAACCTAATGTGCTCAGTTTAATTATAATCAGCCATAATGATGGCTCAACCTATGGAAATAACATCCAAATTGTATCAAACCAGAATACCCAAGGAAAAATTCCTGCTAAAAAGTTTTGCAGCAGGTGATGGCTGACAAATTGTGTCACCTTTATTCAGATTCAGTCGAGCTGCTTTCCCTTCTTTCCATCTTTAGCTAAGCAAAATGGCTGCAAGCTACATCTACTGTTAATCTTCTTACCTAAATGTCTGCGAGAACATAGCGGACATTCCAATATCCCAAAGTATTCTTTGAAGAATTCACAGCTAGAAGATGCTAAATGGTTGCATGTTCGCAGTTAAGAATATTTTCTCTGCTGAAACTATTCAATTGTCTGCAAATAATGATTTGCTACCATTAGCTGATGGAGAAGCTGTAAGCAAGAGTACTTTTGACGGTAACATCATGTTCTCCTAAAATGGCCATGCCTTCATGCAGTGAAGGGAAGACCGCTGAGATTCCCTATAGCTTTAATTATGTCATTATGCAAATCAGATTTTGTTCAATAAACGATTGGAAAATTTATTTCAAGCAGTACAGAGAGGTTTTATCAGGGAGTGTTTAATCTGATTACTGTGTAAGCCAAGCAAGAAAATTTGATTTGACATTGATGCTGTCCTCCAGATTGCAGCCTTTATCAGCCATCAATTACAAATATGAATTCCTAGAAATTAATTAATGAATCTCTAAATCTAAGTGTGGGAAAACTCTTTTTACATTATTTATATTGTCAATCAAACAACATTTCATATCAGCTGAAATTCACAATTCAGTGCTTTCTGATCCGACATAGCGTGCACTCATATTTTGCCAGCTTTCTTGAGAGGACCAACTCGATGAGTGAAATTCCCTTCAGCACCGAGTTAACGATTATACACTCTTGAAAGACTCAACACAGTGCCCTCTCTTCTTGGCTGGTACTTATCAGAGCAGAAAGCCTTAATTAATTCATGGCTGGCTGATGTTCTGCACAGACTGAGTGAGTTTAAATTATTGTGCATTGTTGAATATGTAAACAGCTTGCAACCAGACGTGTTTAGATACACTGGGGCTTAAATGGAAGTCGCTCTGGACTTTGAGATAAATTAATTGTGGTGCCAAGATGTATTTGATTCTATATATTTGTGATGCAGGTAAAAACTGTCTGTAGCTACAAATTAGGTTTGTTACATACTGTGAAACAGACCTCAACACATTATGCCAGTTCCTATTACAGAAGCAGACAATGCACAAAGCCCCATAACTTTTTTCCTCATTTCTAGAGAAGATTTCTATATATCGGTCTATTCAAGGTGTGTCTCTGAATGATTTATCTCTAAAAATTACTTTCACCTTCTCCTCTCAGGCTGCTTTGGCTGGTCTTAGAACTACTTCTGATACTCGCCTGAAAAGCCCTTGGAGGTATTGTAAATTATGTGACATTTTTCTCCACAAATAAAGTAGACTCGAATTTTGACTTGATCACCACTTGCCTGTATTTATATTGCCTCAACATCTAGCGGTTTATCACTCTACGTAGCTGGATATAGCACTAATTATAGACCTTTTTGCTGCACCATCCGCAGCACTCTGGAGTGTCTTTAAGCGTTTGCCCAGTGGATTGCTGGAGCTATTCAGCGCATTCTATTCAAATCTTGAATTGGATGAGTCTGGTACAAATTCCCTTGACATTACTGCAGAATTTCAAAGGACACCAGCCCACTCTTCATCTGCAAATCTGAAAAGGAGATATTTAAATCAGTCTGTCACACGGTAGGTATTTCAAAATAGCAATGGCACTTTGAGAAAATCATCTACTAGAAAGTTGAAGTAGTGTGACCTTTGTCAAAACTAAAACATCAATGAGAGAGAAATCGAATTAGCGGCTCCCACATTTACCAGCGAAAGTCTTACTGATGCTCATCAAATGTTACTGATGCTAAAGAGGTCACCTTATACCAAAATAACACTCTGTGCTCATTCCCTCTAAAAGAAGGGAGATTTAGCCATGCATAATTCAGGGTTGAACCATATGCTTCAGTCTGAGTTCAAGACAGGGTCACGCTGCAATGTCTGTGAACTATGGACACAAATATGGAGACAAAGTGTAGGAGAGCATTAAACAGAATAAGCAAGGGGTGATAAAATAAAATCCCTATTTAAAAAGAACAAACTTATACTGTTTGCAGTGTATAATAACCATTTTTCATGCAATCTGCCTGTTTGCATAAGAGATATTTGATATTGACTCTTTCCATTGACATATAAAATAATTTTAGACACACTTGCATTTCTGTGCAAATGTTTTCCTCTTACTGGGGCTCTGTTGGTGTTGCCTTGATGTTTTGCAACTCACATCAAAATGATTATTGTCAGACCTCTTCCATATATCATACATGACATATGTTTGATTGATCTGAAATTAACCAAAAATGATCCACTTTTGTAGCAATGCTTGTGACTGTAATTAATTTTTTTCAAAGCTTACACAGTGAAATAACTGGCAACAATATTCTGTTCCCTTCCTGTGTATAATCACTGCAGGAAAAGGACAAAATCATAATGACAGAAACAGGGGATCTGGTCTTTTAAGCATACTCTGGCAGGCTTCAGTTTTATTATAACCTGTGACTGCAGTAATATATGTAGTCACAGACACATATAATTTAGTGTAAGTATAATAATTAAATCCTCGGCAAAGACTTTAATATTCAGTGAATGGTAATGGGTGTTAACCCATTCATATCAAATGAGACATTTGCAAAAGAAAAAAAAATATTTGGAGTACCAAGTTCACTTTTACAGCAGAAAACATAATTTCTTACCCCTTATTCTTCACTTATCCATATACATATATTTGAATCCATATTTTGTGGATTCAT
>JAQLOL010000003.1:11074293-11088782 GCA_029783665.1 Naso thynnoides
TCTGTTATTTAAGTGATGCTGTTCTACGTATATACAGGGCTAGGGTTAGTATTATTATTATCAGTTGATCATTTTATTAACTGGCAATTTGGGATTATGCTCACAATACCTGTGAGCCAGAACACATTGTTAAAAGTCAGATTGGCACTGATCAGTATTCTGTGAAGAGTGGATGGAATTCGATCCCGGCATGTGCCAAGAAATGAACAAGGAGCAAATGAAAAGAGGGAACGTGTTATACTGCGAAGGCTGTCTACTTTGAAGTGAACAGAATCACAGGGCATGAACTGAAATGCAAGCACATTCATGAGAACCCAATACATATTTAGGCTATAGGAACTTTTGGCACATAAAATTAAATTAGATTTTTTTTTTTTTTTTTTTACAAAAGTGTCAGTCATTATGAAACCCAGACTTTGTGTGTTCCACAAGCAAAAGGGCTTCAAACTCAGTTAAATCATGGCATTTGTAATAATTATAATATGTATATTTACTCATTCGCATATTCAGTATTTATAAACATAATATAATATACTCCTGAATAAAGTATGTCATTATGCTGCAGCAATCCTGCAATAAATGCTTTGTAAAAATTATAATATATTTACAAAGCTTGATTGATAAATTGCTGGCCTAAGGTGGAAGGAGATGAGTTATACGGCTCCTGTTACACACACATGCCATTCAACTCTTGTAATGATTGCACACAAAATTTGAAGTTAACTTTTCAGATATTTCTGTTTTATAATTTGAATATTTAAAGTCGCACTGTCCGAGAAAATGGACGACTGCAGTGTGGGCAATGCCATGAGATTGTGCCCCTTTTTACGGCATGATGAAAAAGTGGGATGCTGGACTGAAACCTGGCAGAGAGAGATGAATGCACGGAGGTTGATGCTGTCCATTTCCACTGACAGTGCTTACTTGCAATTTTCAGTTACCTGAATCAGAAGTACTACAAGAGATTATCTTGAAACTTTCACTTAGAGTTGAACTGCACATGTACTCAATGGTAGATGTATAACTTATCACCCTTAATATTACTGTTGTATTAAAAGAATATATAGGCTGATTTATACTGTGCACAGTGTTTAAATTAACATGATATTTCTGCTCTTGTTAGGTACAAAATCTATACGAGTCAAACTCTATTTATAAATATTCTGTGTCAACTTTTAGTGTCAACTATTTACAGCTGTGTCTTTGAGGCTTCTTTGCGTTTGATTCCAAAGGAACCAAAACAAGGCCTTTCAAAGTAAAGCGGCTGGGGGAAAATATCAGTTTCTGTCCCTTCAGGACAAGTGTCTCTTGTGGAAACCTGTTATGTTCTGGGAAAGAGATAGAAAAACATTTTGAGGCCTTTTTAGAATTTGAGTGGATATCTCATAATTTGTTAGTTGCTGAAGGGGGATATTGCTTATTAAAAGCATGAATATTTATGTTGGTATATACATGTATCTATCAACAACATTCAGGTTGTTTTGGGCTTCTGGAAAATAATTGGATTCAGTAATGAACCCCAGCTACTCCCTCTGCTGACATACGCTGCAGTATGTGTCCTTTAAAGATAGCAGCGTCTTACTGATAAATCACCTAAAAATTATCGAGGGGGGAGAAACAAACAGAGAACGATACAGTGAAATGTCATATGAAACACAACAAACTGTTGGTACAGCTTTGTATTTAGGAGCCAACAAGTGTTAGTTCTGTGTTCGTTATCGACATCAAGCCCAGCAATGCATTCTGTGTTTTCTGATGTCCCTACCAATCTGTGGTAGCCCATTAATTCCCACAAGATGTTACTGATATAGTTTCTTTCTTTTTATGGCACAGATGAATAAGAGTTTGGCCACTTAAGGCATTTTCACACCAGGGCTGTTTGGTCTGGTTAAATGGACTCTTGTGCGGATTCCTCATTAGTACAGTTTGTTTGGTCTTGTGTGAATACAATATATGAAATGAAAAAAACTAAATCTGGTGCGGCTCCTTTGTGGTATGAAGGCGATCAACGACCTCGATCCAACCCAATGCAGCGAGCATTGCGCATTGTTGGACTAAACCAGCTCCCATAGCCGGCAGCGCTGTGCATTAGGACTGACAGGAAAAGAAATGCTTTGCAACTCTAAGGAAATGCTATTCAAAACTGAAACGTAAACGGAGACAAGTGCTGCAGCTCACACACAGCAAGCACATGGTCGCTCAGCTCTCACTCTGCTGCGCACTCTCTCACTAGGGGCAGTACCAGGGTGGTATGATTAACGTTACATATTCCAGAAGAAAACAAACTATCCTTTCTCTCTGCCCGCAAAACCCATGTGATTTGTGACCAATGAACAGGCAACAGCTTTCACGTGGCTTTTTGTTAATAGATTTTGGTCCACTTGACATTTTGCACATGTGAAATCAAACCAAGCAAGCAGGAAACACACTGAGTCCACCAACTCATCAAGTGATTCAGACCAGAGCAAACGAACTATAGGTGTGAAAACGCCCTTGGTAGTGGGATTAGTTTTTGCTGGTTCTGATCTTTCCTTGGGATTTGTGGCATTGAAGAAGTATAAAATATCAAAACATTAGGAAATATGTCCTGTTACCTTGCTGACTCATGAACATGTTCAAAAATGAAAGAGGAAAAACAAAAACATAACCATGTATTTATGATCTCAACCTTCAGATTCTGATTTACATGCTGAACCTTGTGTCAGGCTTGGCAGAACAGTGCACTCAAGAGCATGTCTCAAACGCAGAGAAGTAAAATTACGGGATGCATTTGAATGGCTGTGTACAATACACAGGAGGTCAGGCCAAGAACAGGTAAAGGTATTAAAATTGTGAGGCAAAACCAGGGATCAAAACAACTACGAAAAAAAAAGTCAAAAACGGCAGATTTACAAGGGAGAATAAAGGCTGAAACACCGAACACGTCTCCCCCCTTCCAGATAGAGTGTCCCCCAATAATATGGTTTTGAAATATAAATTTGTTATGTAATACGATTTTAAATATCATAATAATTTGCACTAAAAGCACTTGTGCTGATTATAAAAGCAACAAGAGAACAAAAGATGAAGGTCCAACCCCTCCCCGCCATGCCTCAGAGTGGTTTAGTCCATCGTAGTGTTTGGTGCTTGTGCTTCTGATGACAGCAAACTGCGCTGATTGTGTGTGGAGTGAGAGAATGTGCTCTGAATGTGAAGTGAATGATTACTTTTGTAGTAAACTTAAAACAGAAAAAGGTTCAAATTAAAGGGTGTTGGGGGGGAAATGGGATACTGTGGGCTAACTTAAGTAGCTAACTATTTAGCTTATTAATACACCAATAAATGCTAGTGTTTGCCAGTTTCCCTACTGTACTACTAAATAATGGTAGCAAGCAAAAGTTATTATTTGCCTTAACTGGCATTAGCTAACTAGTGTTAGTGTTATGCATCTTATGTAAGACTAATGACTGAAGGACACTAAGGGTCAACACTATAAGACAAGTTGTAAAAGAAAGTAAAGGGGAGAGAACAGCAGAGAGGCTGATTAAGGATAAGTGCCACAGCACAGCAATACACATCCAATGAGAAAATTGATGCATGCGTAGTAAGATACACCCTCCCTCAACCAATTTTTTTTTGACCCTCCCCAGGTGGTTGGGGAAAAAAGGTTGACCCTCCCCAACCAAATGTTCAATGTCGAACTGTGTGAAAAAGGCGAATACCAATAGAGAGCCACTGATTCACTAGATACTGTACACGTCCATTATCTGGATAGGCCAAGCGTAAAGATCGACAGACAGGACAACCAAGAGAAATGTCACCCCAGATCATACCAAACAGTCTGGCGAAGAGGGGAGTCGTTTAAGGAAATCACAACATTTATGTGAATTCCAGGGAGAAAACTATTCAAAATTTGATTGATTCAAAACTGTATGACCCTCCCCGGGACCCAAATTAAAAACAGTGTATCCTCCCTGCGACTCGCATTTAAAAAGCATGACCCTCTCCTATTTTCCTTCAGTGTATCCCTCCCATAAATATTGAAAGGTCTCCAAAGCCTAAGCACTAAACCCTCACAGGCTTAACTGATGTCACCTGTGTGCGCAGCTGTAGTGCTTGAGTGTGTGAGTGCATGAGGGCTCAAAATGGTATAAATTCCAAAAATGGGACACACTATCATGACTAATACATTGTTTTTAATACAGCACCACACCATTTGAAGAGGACAGCAGGTATACTTATCAGTCACAGCAAAAAAGCTGGTCTCAAATATACAAGTGCATAATATGTCATACTCACTCAAAACTTTGAGCTGAGGAGTTTCTATGTCCAGTGAACGTGCACTCATTTTCTATGCACAGTTTTGTGAACTGCTTTGTTTGTTCTTCACTCTCTGTTTTTTGAAATTACCGAAACATTGATAATTGCTAATCAAATTACCAAAAGTAAGGAAAGCCACGGATGTACACACTTTGCTACCGCTTGACAGAATCAAAAACAGCTCTACTTGTTATAAATAAAAACAGCAAGATAAATTTCTTTGTGGTTTTATTCCCATCACCTTCCATGATTCATTTGTTTTGGTTTAGCAAGGGGTGGACCAGGGCTTCCTTATATGTCAGCAAATTCATGATAAACTCTGGGTAATGCTGCAGTCAAGAAACCTCCGAGGTGTTAAAAATGATTTGAACAGTTATCAAAATCAGAATTCCAGGATGGAAATTCAGGTATCATTTCAGAGCTCCCGTTGTTTGACCTAACGTCAAAGCAACGTAAAACATGGCAGCCTTCATCGTTAACGGTAAGAATGAAGTTATTATAAAGGTGTTTGTTGACGTTTTTAAACATAATTTGGAACGATATATGTTTGTATCATTTATATTCCACTCTAATTATTGCAATATGTGAAATTCAGCACTGTTCTGCTGATTAAATTAGCTAGCTTTTTTAGTAGCTAGCTAGAGATGATTCATTCGTCCATTTACAGTGTGAATGCAATGATGTCAGAAGTCGGAATCTCAAGTTGAAACTTCCAAGTTCCTAGGTGTTTTGAACACAGCATAAGTCCCACTAGAAAGTCTGTATTTACGCAGACTCACACAAAGTGCATAATCTGCCAAAGAAAAGTCTGCATCAGCGCCCTTCATGATTTCACAATCAGACAGCACTAAGCACTCACGCACTCACCAGGAACATGCCTCAAAGTCTGTGAGTCCGTGAGCGTGCGGTTTTGGATTCAGCCAATGAAATCAGATTTTCACCCCTAACTTGCACAGAAGGAGAGAAACATAGAGACTAAATACACTGTGGAGGAGAGGTTATCAGACACAGGTTGATTAATCAGCTCAGGTGAACCACATTTGGATGGATGGCAGGTAATCACAGAAGCGAGAAACTTGACAGGAAGAGGTATCTGTAAAGAGACAAGAGGTGAGTATACAAAGTAAAACAGGACACAATGAGAGAATTATTAAGAGTAAACAAGCATGACATCAGATGGCAAAACAGGATGGGACACCTTGTTTGTCACAAGGATGACAAAAAAGAATCTGTGCTGCACAGAATCAGGACAAAGGGTGGTGTTAAGGTTATATATAATTAGCAATAGGAGGAAGGACGGCCAATCAAATACAAAATCCAATGACAGAAAGCAAAGCCAAATTGCTGAATGAGAGAGTTGATGACATTCTGAATCAATTGTGAGGACTGAGAACCTTCAGAGAGGTTCAAGTAACCTTAAACAAATCTGTTTATGTTTGTTTTTTCTTGAACAGTCACTGTCAGACTTGTGATGCTATTAATGAGGAGGACTGAGATGATGATGCAGTTGCAGTGCAAGCTTCAATATTGCAGCAAAGTCATAACCACTGTACAAAATGCTGTGAAATATGTGAAGTGCAGATGAGAAAAATATGTATAAATAGATGGATTTTAAAGCCTTTTATCAGTCTGTTACTGCATCGGCATCATATAGCTGCACTGAGAGCCTGAGCTGTTTATCTCTCTTTCAAAATCGCTGGTGATTAAATGAACCCACCTCCAGGTGTAAGACAGTGCATCAATAAGAAACTTTAAATAGCAAGGTCATCTAGAGATGATTCTGGAGGAAAGTACCCTGCAATGCAGTGTCACAAAGATGGATGTGGTTCATTTACTATTCGGTCAGGTCCATTTAAAATGCTATATCATGAGGAATTCTTTTCCATTAGTAATACAGACATTAAAATTAGAGCGAGTTCAGGTGACCTGTACAGCTAAGTGAACTATAGGATACTTTAAAGTGATAATGCTTTGAGTTTTATATAATTAATTAACCAAGTATTTATAAATATAGCATCACATATGTGGAGGTGAATCCTAAATCTGTCAATGAACAAGGTCTGTTGCACACACTGAACATGACAAATGCTTTAGATGTAGATAAATTATGCATCTTTAATGATGCTCTCTGTTTTTTTTTATATTGCAAAAGTGATACAAATGTGCCGAATTACTAATGCAGTGATGCTCAGCAGAAGCAAAAATGTACTTGTTTTCTTTCATTAGAGCAATTTACACATATTTTGGCTTTGGTTGATAAGAACAACAGAATTAAGCACTGACTTCATCTGCGACAAAATAAAATAGCACTCTTACCTCAGTTCTTTACAAAACTGTAAGGAGATTTTAAAAATGGGTCAGAGATAACTGATGTAATACTTGCTGTAATTAAAAAAAACACTCTGCTGTAATTGTCAAATGACATAAACTTTCATGAGTGGTGAAAAGTTACTACAGTAAGTATATTTTGAGTAATTGTGCTTTACTTTCAGGGCTCTCTGGCACGGGCCTCCCCAGCTGGTTAAGAATCGAAGATATAATTATGAAATATTGTTGTGCATTTATTAACTGTCGCTTAGCAATAATGTGGCAGTATATACATTCAGCCATTAAGAACCCCCTTGATGGGAAACAGTGACAGTGCATTTTACTTTTTTTCAATGCACTCTCTTAGTGTGTTGAAACGGTTATATGCCAACTATCGCAGAGGTCATGATTAAGAACTCAACCGCACTGTATGATGCACCACTTTAATTGAAGAGACACTAAATAGGTAAGTAATTATAAGTAAACAACAACCCCTATGTAGACTGTCATTCTTTATAGTACATCACTTGACTTTCTGCTACTGCAGCTGAAGTCACTGCATAGCAATAGACATAAATTCTGATCCTGATAATCTGCTTGCACTGACAACCTATACAGTCGCTCTTTTGGGGGAGGATCTCCTGATATAACAGTCACAGCATCCATTTTACTGCAAAGCAAGTACTTGTACTTGCTCACTCTTTAGTGGGTAATACTATTTTATGAGTTAGATAGTCAAGTCAATTTTATTTATGTTGTACCACATCAAAACAAAGTTATCTCAAGACACTTACCCAACATTTAAAAGCAATAGGAGATAAGTACTTTTACTCAAGAGCTTTAATACCTCTGGATTCCACAGAATCAAATCAAATCAATAAAATCAAGCCACCCTCACAAAGCAAATGACCACCATCAGTATTATGTTTTAGTTTAATATAAGGGGGTTAGTATAAGGAGGCTTAATATTGACACTCAGGCACTGCAGCAACAGCATTGCATATCCTTTCCTGACTATCTCATCCACAGAGGAATTCAGTAATGAAATTAGGTTACCAATATTTAGCTGCTCTGGACTGGATGCCCACATCACACAAACAGCACATCATGCATTGTGCCAGACCTTCAAACTCTGACACATATGTGACAATGTGCTGCCTGTGAACAACACCTTTTAATATAAGACACTCATATATTACATTACTGTATGCATGTCATGACTGAAGAGGTGAAGATTCCTTTCCACCAGTGATCCAGTCTTCAAAGCTGTCACCTCTGGTTTCAATCTCCTGAATCGGCAGAGAGGGTTACATCAACATCTTCCTGCAGAAAAAGGACCTTGAAACTGTCCACATTCCCTCCCATATAGTTCTGTGCAATCAAAAGACACTGTTTTTGCATTCAGGTCTCAGTGTATGAAGAATCAAAGATCCCAAAGGATGCGAAGGGTCAGTACAAACCCAGGCACAGGCGTGGAAAATAAAAGTTATGGAAATGTGGCCAAGTTCTGAGGAAGAGCCATAATGTCCATGTGGAATTCAGTGCAGGGTAGCCTCGAATGAAATCTATGTGTTCAAAAAGGAATATCTCTTATCACATGTGAGCTTAATCCAAAAACTACTCTTCAAAAACAGTGTTGTCTTAATTGGTGGTCTGCCTCAGAAGAAAATCAGCATCATTCTTTTTATGTCTGGACAGCAGCAGATGTTTTTACTCTCATCAAAACCACATTCAGGTCATTCATATGAAATCATCAGGCTACAGATGAAGCTGGAACATGATTCGATACACTCTCCCTTTTTTAAAATGTGTAATAATCTACATGTTCACACCAGGGTCGTCACAGTACTCATGCTCTAATGTTATCTCTTAATTACGATGAACAATATCTCGAGGAAATTCTTTGCCGTCACATATTATTTTTGTTAAAGCCGATCTGCACGGCTTGTGTCTCGCATTTAATGGAGATTCTTGTTGGCATGAGGACAGGAGAGGCAGGAGGGGGAGAAAGGTAGGAGTTTTGCCTTAAGGGAAGAGAGCGAGATCCACAGTGTTTTACCTTTAGCTGCACGTACGTAACATTACTGATGATTCAGGGCTGGATATCTGGTGCTGGATGAGGTACTAAAGTGCCTGGTGTTGATACTGTGACATCTAGTGGCAGGTATTGACGGACAGAGACACAAAATTTGGACATTTCTTACTCAGCAGTGGACTGTGAAACGCACCTAAAAATCATGTAAAGAAACATATCCAAAGTGCTAATCAAGCTGGAAAAAAAAGGTTATGTTCTGTCCCTGATTAAGCTGTGTGTGTGTGTGTGAGTATGTGTGTGTTTGCATGTGTGTTAGAGAGCGGAAATTAGCTATGTGAAGGATAAGTAGATTATTACTGTCTTTGAATAGCCATCAAATTAACCACCCTCTAAACGAATTAAGAGGAAATTGCTGTCTATACACCTCCACCTGATAGAGCCCATAAAATGTACACTAACTTGATCATTAGGCAATTAGAGCTCCCAGAGGCTATAGCGCATTTTATGACCACATACAGTTCAGTTGGTGTGTGTATTTTAAGTGCCTGGTGATTGTTTGTTCGCTCTTTCGGGGCACAAATGGACTCAAAAACAACAGCTTGTCTGCAGCTAAAGAGTAAAAAATAGACGCGATCCCCCAGGGATCGTTTTTGTGAGAGCACCATCATTATTCACTATTCTTTAAAGGGCTTTAAGGATGCCAGTTCCCAAAGGATATTCTAGTGGAGGTATTTTGTTTTAATCACAAAAGCTTGCAGTTAAAATTTATGAGGAAAGAAAAAAATGAATAATTAACACTTAAATGCACTGACGGGCTTGTGTTATGGCCCCATAATCTGCTCCTCTCCTGGCAGTTCCCCAGATTTATGGAGGCATTTCTGTTCTTTGCCGCTGCCAGACAGTGATGTCACACCAGACCAACTTCAAGTCAAATATAAACTGTTCGCAAAGCTCACCCTCTCTGCTCTGCTCTGCCTGCTTTTACTCAGACAGTAATGAGACGAAAACTAACAGTTTTGACACTCCATTTACAGGAACAGTTCCACATTTTTTGGGAAATGTGTTTATTTGCTTTCTCGCCAGTAGTTGGATAAGGGCATCAATGCCAATCTCTTGTCTGTATGGTTAATTTAAAGCTACAGGCAGCATCTTATTAGCTTAGCTTAGCTTAGTTTAGCTTAGCATAAAACTGTAAAGAGCTGGAAAAAGGAGGTGTGGCTCTACCTAAAGATAACACTGCAATGAATACTGATGCCAACTCCTCTAAAATTCACTATGTTGTACCTTGTTTGCTAAGATGACTGCCCCCTAGCTTTCTTTCCAGCCATTACGCTTTTACCTCTTATTCACATGCAGTGTTTTATGTCAATCATCATTTTTTTTTCCCCAAAAGGAGCATCACCACCTTAATTTGTTCACATCAATTGTTGCTTTATAATGAACATGTGTCTGAAACAACAGCACTTTTGGTTATGTTTTGTTTGCACTTCTAGGCCATAAAAGGTTCCAAAAAGGTGTTGAATACCTACAAAAAAAACTATAAATGTCTGTGTGTGTGTGTGTGTGTGTGTGTGTGTGTGTGTGTGTGTGTGTGTGTGTATTTTTAATTAATACAAAAACAAGGAGAATAAGTGGGCAAAAAATAAACATCCAAACCTTTCATTCAATATTTTATCTTACATATATGGGGGCTGAGCAGCTCTAAAGGTCTAATCATAAAAACTCTAAAGCTCCAACATACCGATAAAGTGCCAGGTCCTTTTCTTTATAACCTCCTCCAACAGTAGAAGCACCTCATACCTCCCCCATATTTCTCTGGCTTTAAGTTATGTGGGCATGTGAGCAATTCAGAGCGACATGAATCATGCCAGGCTTTGTTAAGCTTGACAATCACACATGTGCTCGTAGTTGTAAACGCATTGTTACACCCATTAAATATCAGTGTGTTTGCCGGGAGGAACGACATCAACTTAGCTCAGTGATGATTAGAGATCAGAGACGGAATTGTTGTTCTTTTGGATGCTGCTGATGTGACACTTCAGCTATCTTCAAATCTGCAGCTCAAAACAAGTCAAAACTCAGGTTGCCTCAGAAAATCAGAGCTCTGCAGGTGAACCATGACTGATATTCCCTTGTGTCCATCATGTTTGTAATTAAGAGACAGAGGAGGAGAAAAAAAAAGTAAGGGAGGGTGCAGTCTGGTTGCGTGCTTATTTTTCTGCACTAATGAAGCCTTGCTCCACTGCTAACCTTTCTACAAATTAGGCCAGACTTTCTCATTAATATTATAAAATAAAAAATGGAGACAAATTAAGTGATGTTATTCTCACCTCTTCTGCTGTCAGTACAGAGATAACCCGCTCCCCACTCTTCCAGGCAGGGGTCCAGGGACAGCCCAAGACTGGATGGACTTACAACATTTAAAAGGTTCACAGAGAAAGCAGGGGAAGGCAGGGTGTTTCCATTTGTATGTTGCAGGTTAGCAGAGGCCAAAATAGCTGGTCTTTTCATTTGAGTGAGTTGTCATAGGTGGCATTATAGATTGTGTGCAAAAAGCCAAATTAAGTTTGTTACCCTTTCTTCTATATTACAGTTACAAATTACAGTGTAAATATTTCAGTTTAACTGTCTGCTTATTAAGTAATTAGAGGGTGTAAACAGGATCTCTCTATACTCAGTGTGTCATGCAACAGTTCTGAATATGTGGCACTATTACATAACTCAATTTTTTTTTTCTGTATTTTGTCCAATAAACTTTGGTTGGAATGAAAATTGATCTATTCAGCTTCTTCACTGATTTCAATCAGACAATAGAGGAAGAGAAAGCTTTTTTATGATCTACTCTAACATCAGTTTTGAATGCCATACAAAAATGACCATTTCCCAGTATTTAATTATCATTTCAAAAATATAAGTAAAACTTTATATATTCTTTCAATGCTTGGCTCATTTATTAACCTATAACATTCTCTTCTCCAGAACACAGAGACAGAATTGATATAAAAATAAGTTTTATCTTGGAATTCCCCTGTATGTGTATATTTTTTCAAAATAGAGGAGTTATAGCAATATTTCCATTTCAGTATAAATCCTCCTTCCATTTTTTTCTGCTTGTAAACTGTTAATAAAATAACTGTGTTTTTATTATTGATAAATAACTGATAAAACTCTATCTGTTATTAAACTACTTGACATTTTTCCTTGTAATACACATAGGTACTTAGTTAAAGTGTTAAAACGCTGTACAAAATAACTTATTTATGGGCTGCAATCTAAAGTGTTTACAAATATTTTCTGTGGAAACACTTATGAAAGCTGACATGACAAAAATAGCACACTAAGTGTTGACTATGCACAATTCAGAGATGGGACAAAGGGAAGTGACAGGGAGAGACAGTCTGATTTAGGATCCGACTGGAAAAGGAGGGTTTAAGAAATCATAATGGCGGAATGGAGAAGATCCCCACCAGAGGCAGGAGATGCACTGTAATGTAATGTTAGGTGGCTTGGAGGGACCAGCTATGTGTGAGTGCCTCAGCTACAGAGTAAGATCTTCCCTTTGCCCTGACAATCAGAGCTGACACCCGCTGTCTGCAGGGGAACACTGCACAGCAGAACCAACAGCGAGCAAGAGAGGGGGCAGAGCACTGGGGAGAGACGAGCAAGTGTGAACACCCAAAAGGTTTGTTAAATTAGCTTTATTTGCATTCTTTTAAAGCACTGCACATGTTTAAAAATCCTATGAGACCCGTGACTTCAAATACATATTCAAATAGAGTTGTGAAAATCAGGAGCTGCATGAAAAACAGTTTTCTTTCAAATGGCTGTGCTAGTGGAATAGGCACGTATAGTACATGAGGGCGTCAGGAAAACTGGTTGCACCATAAATTCAATCTAAGTTTGGGTCTAATCAGAGTTTACCAAAACTAGGTTTGCACTGAGTAAATTATGATTTAAAATTAATCTCCACTTTTGTAAATCTAAATTTATAGAGGTAAACCAAATTTAGTGTGATTAGAGTTCAGTCCATATGAAATTGCTAGCCTAATCAAACTAAAATAAATAAATAAATACATTTGTGTGTTGTAGGGACCTTTTAAGTGTATAAAAGACAATGGAAAACCGCTAACTTTTGGCTCCACAGCATCATTTATCAAAACACTACATTTTAGCTAGACAGCTAAAAATTGAGGTTGTTAACCTCTAATTTCTCCTCTATTGATAAAAACTTGTTGGCCGAATAAAACATATTGTCAGCTTGGCTGAAAGTGGAGTTGTGTAGGCCAACCAAGTCCCCATCCACCAGAAACACCCAGCAGCATAAAATCTTAGATTGATAAGGTGTATGAGCAGTGATAATAGCAGCTGCAGTTCTTTCACTGCCACATTTGACTATTAGTCTTAGTCTTCCTGTTCAGCTCCGTAACTGTTAAAATTAATTGTTAATTAATTAAATTAAATTACACAACATCATTAAACTCAGCTGGTCCCAAGTCTGTCCCTTAACTCAAATCAACCCCATTGTTTTTGCTCAATCTGTCTTGAGAAAAGCTACCATCACATTTTAAATAGGAGTTTTAAATTTAGGTCCAACATAATAAAACTGAATCTAGGATTAGAGTAAAAATATAACTGAGATTTAAAAAGAGATTAGTATGAAATATAATAAGGGATTTATAAATTAAATTAGTTTTAAAGTTTGGCGCAACATTTAAGGTTAAATCATGATGTAATCTGATTTAAAAATGCAGCTCAGGCTGGTTGCAGCATTAAATAAACCAAAACAATAACGACTTTTTCCTGACCTTCTTTTTCCAGTTCTTTTTCTAGTAACATGTTGCACAAGCCACTCTTACATCTCCAATGAAAATAACAGCAGCTTTTCTTTGATATGTTCACTACTGCCATCTCTGTGAGTAGTGGCAAATACAAAATTTTGAATTGGTCACATTTGAGCTGTCAACACAATCTAGTTCACAAAGCACTTTGTCCTGCATCGACAGAATTTTTATTACATCAAGATTCTGTCTGTGTTTTATGCTTTTAGTTGCTTAAAAGCAGAATCTGACTACTGAAAAAAGAGGACTGAGTGGAGAAAGTCACTTTCCCACCTCTGCACCCATACTTATCAGGGAGGAAAATTGCTATGTGAAAAATGCCGCAGTAGCCTAAAACTTTGCAAGATAATACTTTTGAGAGAAACATCCATCACGTTCATTTTGCCTCCACAAGTCTCCTGACAAGCTAAACTCGCAGTGGTCTCAGCAAAGAGGGACGGAGACACTGCGTCACCCAATTCTTTTGTATTTTACATCTTTATTGCCTCTCTGTATTGAAGAATTCAATAAAAAATGCTTATAATAGAAATGTAAAAAGAGACTAGATCTAGAGATCTAATCTAAAACAAGTACAAGTAGATCAACAGTGACAAAACTATTTGTAATAAAAATCAAAATAAGTATTTTTCTACTATAAGATTTTGATTAAACACTTTTTGCTCATCCTTATCAGTTACTCACTTGGAATGTAACATTTGAAAGTAAAGCCATGAACATGCAAGCAGATGGTTTTGTTGAGATGCTAAAGATGGTCTCAAGTCTTCTGGTCCTCCAGTGCCTAGTGGTGTTAGTGGACAAGAACCAAAGACACAAACTGTCATAATGTCCCCTAATTCCTAGCATGGATGTATTAGAAGACATGGATATGGATATATTTTTCCCAGTGGCCACTCGTGGTACTACAACAAAAAATCCCACACGGCCCAAAAATCATTTTTCTCATAGACCGCAATAGTAAAAGAGAAGCCTGTAAAACTGTTCGCAGGACACCCCCAGCTATAACCCCTGTT
>JAQLOL010000003.1:11088882-11119446 GCA_029783665.1 Naso thynnoides
ATGGGCCGTATAACGCGGAAGTAAACCCGGAAGTCAGGAACTTTTTCGGCGTATGCGCCAGGCGAGCAACTTCCATTGAAATGAACGGCAGCCATTTTCTGGTCTGGTATCCAGTTTTTATAATACATCCATGATTCCTAGTCTCACCTTTTCCTTGTTTGCCATTTCTTCACTGCCATTTACTTACTCCCATCATTTCAGACCTTGCCATCCCCACTTGCCTAGAAACCCCTTGTTCCCACCATTCTCTATCACCTGACCTCCCCCACCCATCTGAACAAAGTGTTCCCACTTCCCCATTAGCCCTGCCTGTGTCAGTTCATTTCAAGATTGTCTATTGTGCCTCTGCCTTAGCTTTCTAGGCATTTTCTGTCTGAGTTTGACTCCCTGCATACCTTTTGGACTACAGCTTTGTAGCCTGATTTGATCAATTTTCCTTGCCCTGCCTACCTGGTTTTGACCTGTACTTGTTGAATCATGCTTTGGGTTCAAATCTGTTTTTACTGAGCCTTTACGGTATGAGCAAGCTAATACGAACCCAATCAACTTTGATTTCCTAAAGATTCTGCAGCACTGTGTTTTTCACTGCCTTAAGCAGAAGCCTGAAAAGGCCTCTGTATGCCAAAAGTGAATCCTTAAATTCATCTATAGGCAGATCCAACAGCTCTCCACCTAAACCCAGCCTCCATTTTGGGTACTGTTCCTCTGAATTCCAGAATTTCCTTTTTTTTCCCCTTTTGAACCATCCTCTGTAGCTTACATTCTTTCACAGACAGAGCCATCTGCTGAGTGGGTCAGGAGAGGACATGTTCATATAAAAGTATTCATTACGAAGCTTAAGAAAGAATCCTAATCCAAGGAAGAAGGTGTCTGGCCGACTACTCCATTGAGTTCAGAACTGCCACTACAGAAAGTTACAGGAATGCTCCTTCACTGTACAGTGCTTTTTATAATGGGCTGTCTGATTTCATTAAAGATGAACTTGTTACACAGGAGCTTCACACAGACCTGGATGCCCTTGTCACCCTCATCATTCACATCAACAGTCATCACTGGTAGCAAATCCTAGCAGCCAGCCAATAAGACTCACCGTGCCTGTGCTCTGAGTCTCTGCACACAGCCTCACCCCGCCATGCGCCAGCCAACGAGAACCCCCAATTGTCAGCTCATCTTGGAACTACAACACTGGCAATCATAAACTATTTGGTGTCAGTGTACATTTAGAAGAGTGAAGACCCTTTTTGGAAGGGGTGAAGCAGCCATTCATGGTCTGGACCTTCCACAAAAACCTGCCTTTTGAACACCTGCTCTTAAGCCTGATCTGTGATAAATTCTTTTCTCATTCTCCTGCCTATGTGGTTTTGTTTTTTTGAAATGGCTACTCACTGCCAACATGCCCGAAATCATAAGCACTAATTCAATTGTACTTCTGAGATTGTCTTTGTCTATTGCCTAACAGTCTTTAAGAAAAATTTGACCTAAGCTCCAATAAATCCAACATACCTCTTCCATTTGCTGCCTACTAGAGTAGTAAGTGTGCTAGTACTCACATTGGATAACTTTTGAAAACAACTTCCAAAACACCTTTAGAAAACACTTTTTTGTATTGCTGATGTTAGGACTGTAACATCTTTTGTTAAGTCAGGCAGACTATGCATCTCTGGGTTAAACAGTGAGTTGTAAACAACTCCTTGTCCTCCGATTCACTACCTCCAAATTTTAAACATGTTGTGGACCAGCTCTTGCTGAAAAAGCTCTCTCTGGATCCTATTTATAAACTCCCCTTTTTAAATTCAAGATTTTAGAAAAATATGTTTTTATGCATTTAATTTCTTTTTTAAATTCGAATAACAATTTTGAACAATTCCAATCTGTTTCCCATTCCAGTCACAGCACCCAAAGCCGAGCTCTTATCATAGTCACAAATGACTTTTACTCGCTGCTAACTCTGGTAAGTGTTAGATTTTAATTATTTTAGACTTAAGTTCTGTTCTTGATACATGGGTCATGCCATTTTAATTGACTGACTAGAAAACTCGGCGGAGATCAAAGGTCTGGCACTTGAGTGTTTCATTCTTACCATTATGGTGTAACATTTTCAACTGAGATTGGAGGTGCTTCCTCCTCCTCCATCCCCTTTACTTGTGGTGTCCCCCATGGGTCCTTTTGGGATCCTTTACTATTTTCTATTTACATGCTTTCCCTTGGTCACATCTCTTGCAGACATGGCATTCAGTTTGACGGCTATGCAGAAGACACTCAGCTATATGTCTCCTTCAAGCCCTGTGATTCAATTAACGTAACTCATATCCTGTCCTGTCTAGAGAAAATAAAATGCTGGTTGTCTCACAACTTTTTCCAACTGAAGGTAACAAAAACCAAGATTCTTTTTGCCCCCGTCAGCCAGAAACCAGGGTATTATTTTTGATTCTAGCCTTATTACACGGTTTTATCACATTTGACAACCAGGTGTCAAATGTGATAAAACCATGTTTCCATCAACTCAGGCTTATTGCCAAAGTTAGTCTTCCTGACAGGGAAGAGGGGAACACATTTCACCTGTCCTTGCTTCTTTGCATTGGCTGCCTGTGAATTTTAGAATTGATTTTAAAGATTACATTTAAGATCCTACACAGTCACACTCCTAGCTACATTTCAGTTATGCTGGTTCCTCATTAGCCGCAGCGCATCCTGAAATTTTTAGGCCAGAGTGTTCTGGTGGTTCCCTACAGCTGTTTTATTACTAAAAGGGGCTGAGCCTAAGGAACTCCCTACCTGGCCATCTCAGACAAGCAAAATCAGTTTCTTCTTTTAAGTCTCTTCTTAAGACTTACTTTTACACCAAGGCTTTCTTCCAGGTTGTCGTAAAGGTGTTTTTTGTTTGTTTTGGGTTTTTGTTTTTGTTTTTTTTTAATGTTTCTCTTTCTCATTCTTTGAATATTTTTGGATTTTATTGTTCATCTTGGGTAATTTTTTGCTTGTTTGCTTGTTTTCTATTGTAAGTTGTTGCTTCTTTTAAGCTTTTATGGAAAGCGTTTTGTGACTTCTGATAAGTGCTGTACAAATAAAGTTATTATAATAAAAGTTAAGGGTCAGCTGAGCAGGTATCAATAATTTTGTTACACTACCTCTGATACTTTATCTTCACCTCACTGTGGTATTTGTTTACTTATTAACTTGTACCGATGTGTCACATTCAATCAATAAATAAAAAGAGGGGATGAGAAGAATTCCTTGTTATCTGTTACCATTTGACAAATAAGCTCATCAGGCATTTCCAATTACAATGATAAATTGTGTGGCGCTACTTGAAAATGTCTCACATCAACTTGAAGATTAGTTTCTCTGTTCAGTCTCTGAATTTTATTGGAAATTATTGCATTCAGAGCTGACTTGGTTGGCGTTCTCTGAAGAGTTTGTACTGCAGGTCAGGCACACTGCCCTGGGCCGTCAGTGCAGCCAAACTACTTTCTCATAAATCTATAGAGAAAGATTACTGCCTGATAGGAAATGACATTTCTTATACCTCTTACAGTTATCTTTTTTCTCTTCCACCTCACTCTATTATCTCTTTTCCCAAAAGAACCAGGGCTCTGTAAATATTAAAGACTTAGCAAGAGAGATTCATTGCCTTATATCCACAGAGGCAGGCAGCCGTGCAAATATTATGTGGATGTTCTCACAACTATTGCTAACCTTCTTGTCACTTTGTTTGGCTTTGGTGACCTGCCAACCTCTCTAAAGCTTTGCAAAGACAGGAAAATTTAGTAGTCTTCCATAAGTATTAGTTACCCTGAAGTATAATTTTGGGGCTCAGTTCTGGTAATTTGTGTATTAAAAGCATCACCATTGACCTACAAAGTGCTTCTGATGATAAGGTCAAGGCACACTGGGCTATCAGTGGCGAAACTCCATATACATGTAGATACATCTTGATGCTCGCCTCTTCAGTCAACCTGCCATGACTGGAGCTTTCAGCCAGGGTAAGATGTTATCAGGTGGCATCCAACTATCATTCAAACCTGAACAACAAAGTCCTCCAGTTGGTGGGACAGCAGTGATGGCCACTGCCCATGTTCTCCTGGCTTCCAGCTCAATTCCTCCTGCCTGTTCTAGAGCCAACAAGAGGCTCTTTCCCCTGCCTTCCCCAGCCTTCAAGCAGCTTTTTTCCTCTCTCTTCCTGCTATTCCCAGAGCTATGAGCATCTTCTACACAGACTGGACCAGGAAACCCCTGCAGCCAGTCTCTACTGGGAATGGCCAGACCTGCCACCCTTTGTCCCTACTTTGGTTAACAATTTCCTGGTACAAGGTGGCTTTCCTCGAGGAAGCCTCATCGCATTTGTTTTCCCATGGGACCATTCAATCAGGATGATCTTTTTCATCTCCTCAGACTACATCACCACATCAGGCCTCAGGGATGTTTTGATGACCCCGGCAAATTGTAGTTTCCTTCCCAGGTCCACCCATATCTCTCATGATTGTGACGCATAGGAGGCAATTCCAGGTCTTCTTTAAGGAGGATAGCTCCCCTCCAAATGAACTGGATGGATGGGACTGGTCTCACATTGGTCAGATGTTTTTGTCAGTCTCTGATGCTCCAAGATGTCAGCAAATGTTCCTAGGATCATGTCATGGTGCCATAGAGACTAATTCAAACACTTTAATTTCAAATTCAATACAAGATTTTTATCAGGAACGTTAAAAAATTCAGTCACTCAGCTTTAAATATATTCAGCGGGATAATATCATATCACCTCTGGTCTCACCTCTCTTCACTGGTTACCAGTCAGCATCAGAGTTGATTTTACTGACTACATTTAGAGCACTTAATGACATGACTCCCATCTGTAATTCAAATTTGATGGTCCTGCAAGATCTTCAGCTTTTAGTCAGGGAGTTTTCTAATTTTCTTACACCGTCTTTAAAGTCTAAAGGTGACTCTGCTTTTGCACTCAGGGCTCCAAGCTCTGAAACTTCCTGCCTGCATATCAAAGGTTTGCAGACTCCATGTCTCTTAAATCACTTCTTAAAGAAGAAAAAACACGACTTTTATTTGTATTTCCCCTTTTTCTTATATAGTTCTGCTACAGATTATACTTGAAGTGTTTATTTGTAACCTTTTGCTTATTGTGTTGTATTGAATTTTAGTGCTTATAACTGCCTGAATTTACTCCCTGTTACCATTTGTGTTATAAAGTCTTGATTTAAACGTGAAGAACTTTGTTGAGAAACATGCGAAACTAAAGTGTATCATTCTAATTTTTATTGTTGTTGCGGAGTCACAGTTTCGCAGTGAGTGCAGTGAAGGCACCAGTTACAAAGACAGCATGACAGCATCATATTAAGGCACAAAGGAATGTACAATAATGCAATAAACAGACTGATAATAGTAAGGTGCTGTACCAGTAGAGGTTGTGCAACAAAATAAAAAACTCTGGGACACATTACGCATGGAAGTAAACAGTACATATCCATTGCAGACACCTCTACTGAATGTCAAGGGCATTTTAGATAATTGTGTGTCTATATAAGTGAACATTTCACATCAAAAGTAATTCAAAGATTTTCTGAAATACAACACAGCATGTCTTTTTTTTTTTTTTTTTCCCCAAGAGTCGTTGATTGTAAGTCCAAACTTTTATCCAAGTTGCAGGCACAGCAAACAGTTCTACCTCAATGACACTTTATGCAAAATGATGCTCTATATTTCTGTTCTGATTTTGTATATTTACTACAAAAAGCACTGTTTATGTACAGTATACACACCATTTAAGTGATGTTTTGAGCCAAAGTAAAAAAGCCTTTGATATCTAAGGTTAAATCATTACTGTATGGCTTAAAATGGAAATAGCGAGTCACACCGTTTTTCTTTGAAAAGTTCAGTTATAAAAATGTCATGCTGCTGTGAGTGAATTGAATTTGCTTCGTTTGATGGGGTGTGAAATGTCAGATTGGCTTAATGAGCGACCCCTTGTCCAGGTCATGATAAATCAAAGCTGTCCATAACTTTCAACCAGCCTCCACCATGATTGATGTTGATGACAATGGGTCACACGTCAATGCTAATTTGTTCAGTTAAATATCTTAATGAACCCTTTGAATGAATTAACCCAGATAATTAGCACTGATAAATTATCTATCAGTGATGTGAAGTGGAATAAAGGATGAAAACTCTATCCAGTGCAAAACTGTTCGCCCGCATAGTTGTTGCAGGTATTAGAGCATACATGAAGTCACGAACAGCAGAAAAATACACAGATGAAAAATACAAGTTTTTGTTAAACGCCTCACACAGTCACATTGGTGTCCTCTCATGGCAAAACAAACAGTTATTTAAATAGCAGTCATTAATCACAGTTACGGTCCCAGAGAGAGACCAAGCAAACTGGCTCTGCTCTCCAGTGGTTACACTGAGCACCTTCGGGGAACTATTCTTTGCTGTTTCCAGATGCTTAGTTCTGCTCCATTTCTCCTCTCTCCAACTTTTTGATCAAGCCTTGACTTCATTACACTCTGGCGTTTGATTTTTGAGGAACCATGAAAAGTGAAGCTCCCAGCACCGTATTCATGTACCATATCAATTTGCCCTTTCTCCTTCATGATTTTTTCAACAAAAATGAAATATTTTTCACTGAATTAATGCCGTTAGCTATGGTTATTACAGCTTCTCTGGCTCGTCGTGTACAGTAAAGGACATCAGGCCCTTCACGGCGGAGTGTGTAGACGTCAGTTTCTGTTTCCACAAAGACACAGTGTGCTCGCCAGTATCTAGCATTCTCCAATGTGTCTCTGATTGCATTTGAGATGTGGCAAGTGACAGAAGTATGGATTGCTTGGTTGCATGAGCAATTTCTCTGAAGCCCGTAATTGCACTATATTGATGCAAGAGAGGGGGGTTTTCATTTCGTATCTTACAATTCCACAGTTGGCTGACGAAAATGGGGCACTTTGCTCTTTGTGAGCCATGACATTCTCATTCTCTACAGCCTGCCCTCCTTTGTGTATGTGTGGCAAAGGCTGAATTTAGTGTTGTGCAGGGAAGATGCATGATAGCATTCTTGATTAGGTACTGTTTGTGCTTTTTTTATTCCAGGCACTGATGATAACAGAGCTCACTGTATGTCCTAAAAAGTCACCATCAGACAAAAAATACAGGGAAACATGAATGGTTACAGCATTATAGTACTGTGACAACTGTTAACAACTGCTCCCCTGCTACCAGTTAAAAGATCAGAAGAAATTTTGGGGAAAATGACAGGCACTTTAAACTGTGCTGCACAAAACAAGTGGGTGAATAACACTGTGGAAATCCCAAAACTGCATGATAGCAGTAAAACATAACATGTTTAATCAATTATTTACACCTGTTTAGAGACGCAGCTGTGAATTTGTGAAGAACATGTTTAATTGTAAGCACAATGATTAGCCTGTGATGTGAGTTTTTCAGAACTCTCCTTTCAAACCACTTTCATGCAACCTTTTTGCAAACCTTTTCACTTCGTTTTGTCTAATGCCTCTTATTTCATTTATATGCTCTTTCTTAAACAGTAGTAGCTTCCCAGTTAAGTTAAATCATGTGCTTCAAATAAAGCCATGACATGGTAATTACTCATGTCATGTTTATTTAATACAAAATGACCTTCCTACAAGGATATAAGAGGAAATAGGTACACCAACTGGTCTAATCATTGTCACCAAGACTGTAATAGCTGACTAAGGTATAAATAATTGTAAATTTAGAGGAGTTTGCCGAAGACAGTCCATGCCAGTGGTAAAGCATTTCGCCATCTGAAGGACCTATGACAGAAAGCAGGAAAAGGATTTCATCAGAAATTCAAGGATGTTGTACGGAAAAGAGGAAAAGCAGTTGAAGTGCTAAAGTTTGAGGAGGCTGAGACTTCAGAATGTGAGTGCTTAGCATATTTTCAGAACACTTAATTGTACAGCTACCATAAAGCGCTGCTATAGTTACGATTGCTCTGAGCTGTGAGCGCCACATGCGATTAGCAGTCATGGCGAGCAGCTGCTATAAGCCATATGGCCCTTTGAGCTGTGGAGACAGAATCCCCGAGTCCTCATTAAACAGCTCATGGACCATTGGCCCAAAGACCTGACTGCTTCTCAGATGGTCTGCATTATCCCTGATATATTCCTGCAAAGTGGCTGCCACGGTAAGAAAATGGCTGACAATATTTTATTTTTCTTGTGTGTTTGCAGCTTTAATAAATCTCTGAATTCCATTGCACAGTATGTAGAAGGCTTTAGCTAGCCAGCTGCATAGCCTCCCTTGAATGTTTACCCCGAGCCTGCAGGGGAATGTGCAGTAGTGCTGGTCTTGCAGAGGAACTTTGAATGCAGTAGAAAAGCACTCAAAAAGAAAAAAGAAAAGTTCAGTAGTGAGTTTATGAGTCATTCTGAACAGAGTGCTGCAAGTTTATCAAGATACAAAATAAATGCAATTTAATTTTTTGGGTAAGACTTTACCTAAAGCATGCATCTATAATGTATTAGACACTTAATGCATTATAGGTGGTTATGATCGTATAAGGGTTATGGTAAGGGTTAGGGTTACCCTAACCCTGCTTATTACTATGATTATTAGGCACTATAGGTGCATTATAACGCATCGTGAGTAAGTTCATAATGCCTTATAGATGCATGCTTTAAGTAAAGTGTTACTGCTTTTTTTTCTTCTGTCCTGTCTCCAAGTGTTCCATTTCTTTTCACAGTTTGGTAAGACTTCGCTCATCTATAATGCATTATAACACATTTTGACCTTATATAACACATTATGAACACACTTCTAATGCGTTATACGTAGTTATGGTTTGTTTTAGGGTTAAAATTGGGGTAAAGGTTAACCCTAACATTGCTTATATCTATGATTATACAGCACAATAGGAGCATTAAAATGCAATGTAAGTACGTTCATAGTGCATTATAGGTGCATGTTTTAAGTAAAGTGCTTTCCACAATTACAGCTTCATTGTTTGACAAAAATCTCAATAAACAATAAGCAAAGTTCTTCTACTGTAGGTCTCTGAAATCACAGCAATGGTAAGTATCTTGAGTTATGCACCATTTCACTGGGTTTGTCTCAAAAGCTCCTTGAACATACCATCTGTTAGTAGAAATTGTTGGGGGCTCCCTGCAACCAGACCAGGAGACTTGCAAACACAGCCATCATATTCTCCTTTACATTACATGACTTTCTGATGACAATTTGTAGAATTTTATCAATATAACAAAAATTAAACATCGAGCAAAGGACGGTGTTTCAAAGGCACTAATTGATTTTTGTAGACTTAATATTTCAGTTGTGAACTCCACAAATGGTCCATTTATTTTCCTTGATTTTTATTTATTTATTTATTTATTTCCTTAAAAAAAATGTTATTACCAACTCGGTGGCCTTGTGCTTACAGTGACCACCTTGAGATTGGAAGGTTGAGGTTCAATCCCTGGCCGAGTCATACCAAAGACTATAAAAATGGTACCTAATGCCTCCCTGCTTGGCACTCAGCATCAAGGGTTGAACTGGGGGTAAGTCCCTGTGACATACTAGCACCATCTCCAGGTGTACTCATACATCAAGCTGCCTTGTGCCATAGAACAGATGGGCTCCTGCTCTATGGGCCTTCATGGCTTGTAAAGGCCACTTGAAAAAAACATGTTATTCTAAATTGTCTATCAACAAATTAACCTTAAAAATTTAGGCCACATTTTTAATTTGTTTGTTAGACTTGCAGACGCCACAAAGATCTTTTTAAATCTGATGTGTTTTTTCCTATGTATGTAAAAACAGGTTTATCTGATAAACAGCCATTGAAATTCATGTTAAAAATAATTTACTACATTTTACTCATTAAAATACACTGACACTGGTAATTTCTGTCTTCTTTTACGTTGATGTTGTCATGTACTGTGCTTATGCTGTCTTGCTTAATTGTTCTGTCAACTGATTTTCATCACTGCCCTGGAGAGCTGCAGCCTAATCAACATATATCAACAGTAGAGTTTGTATCTCTTTAATCATGCAAGCGTGCCAAATCTAGAGTTTTGTTTACTCCATGATACAGAAGGAACGTACAATTAATTATAAATGAAGCACATTCTTCTTAGCCTACTTCTCTTGTATGTAAAGTAGGAAAGTTGTTTCAACAGAAACTATAGTATTAGTAAAATGATAAAGTATATTTGGTTGTAAAGTAATTTCACACTGAACATGCTCTTTATTATGAGAAAATCTGCAGATGTAAGTGTTGGTGAATGAAAATAATGAGGACCATGTACATCAGAAAAAAAGACACATTGAACTGGGCACTAAAGGCAAACTTTAGCACAATTTGTTAATAGTGAAATGCTGTAAAACAATTTCCAATCCCAATTTCCACTTATCCTCAGTCTTCCTTCCCTTTAACACATGTTGGAGTCTAATTTAGATTTTTGTGTCCTTGGAGCAACATTGGGCAATTGCCTTTCTCCTCCTCAGAGTGTTTAGCACAGACATGATTTATCAGGAGCTCATTGATATTCAGCAGCATGTTGACCAGTGAAGTGACAACGCATAACAATGAGTGCAATTAAGTTTCCATGTTTTGGGTAATCAAACTGAATGCATACTGAAAGCGCTGCATTTTCACTTGAATGTTGAGGACCTGTTGACCAGACACTGGAGCTTTGACATTAATTAACTTAAAGGTAAATTAATAAAAGAAACCACTCTGATGTACTTCAAAACAATTTCTTTCTAAGTAGACAAAAATGAATGGACAAATATGGGTTTATGCTTTTATGGTGAGTACTTTATTATATTAGTTGCTTTTTCACACTGAATTACATTGTAAACAAGGTTCCTGGTTGAGGAACAAACTGTACCTTTGGAGACTTTATCTGCAAGTATTTGGACTTTCAACAATATCCAAATGCCTATTTAAGCTGCTCATTCAACCAAACCAATATAAGATTATAGCTAATGCAAACTATTAATGATCATTACTGCTATTGATTAGCCATTACTCATATGGAAAGAGCACAGGCCTTGATAAATTGGATGAATTATGTAATGGCTGTGAAGGGTAAACTTTTGCCGTACAAGGAATAAAAATGAAAAATTACCTGGATTAGCTGCATTTATTCTGAAATGAAAACAACATGGTCAAATTTTACAATTTAGTCAAATGCATTATTCATTAACACAATTCGTCACGATGATAATGATGGGGCAAATTAGTTTGATGTGACTTAATAAAAGTGCTCCCTGTATTTGCAGTCTTTGTGTGCAATCGTTGCTCTGCAGTTTGTTACAAGGTGTTATTACGAGAACACTAAACATAGCACCTCTGATGCACGACAAAGCCACCTTATAGTGCATAAAACTCCTTTTTTGTTTTAACCTCATTATTTACTTAAATGACAAACACATGCAGTTTGATTTCTGTTATTTTCTACAAAAATTGTTTCAGAAAATGTTCGACTGCATAGACACAGAAATTGGGTTTAAATTATATACAGCAACATCACTCACACACACACACACACACACACACAAACAGAAACGAGTAGCTACAGTGAAGGAATCACTATTACCAGAAATATGGCTGAATTCTGTTAGGGTTAGTGTTATTTCAACTCCTTGTTAACTCTGCAATCACATAATTAGAATTTCATTGTCTTATTACCGCTAATCATGTAATCAAGTGAGGAAACAATTGCCCTGAGACCAGAATCTGTAACAGACCCATAGACACTTTTTCCCCTGAACACACTGTCAGTGACTGTCGCTTTTACAATCCTTGATGTCAAAGCCTACTTATATGTCAACCCTGTCCATTAACAGCATGTCTATGGAAATATTACTGCAAAGGTCATTGCCTGAAGGAACAGTCAGACAGGGCGGAGAGAAATGTGCGTGAAATAGCTGTGGCTAGTTGCGTTGCTGGCAGAGCTCTCTGCCTTGCTTGCCATTTAAAAGTCAGTGAGCTTGGCTGATAATCCCTGTCAAAGGAGTGGGTCTGATCCCTGAGCTTCAGCTGCTATTGATTCCCTGTTTTATTGTTCTTTGATTTCCATTTTAGTTATTTAAGCAGATGATGGATTGATGACCTTCAGCTCTGCCCTGTCTGGCTTCACTTCTATTTCCTAAACTCATGTTTATCTGTCCTCGCTAAATGTATTGTTTACTGACTACCGCCCTCTTTTCTTTCCCAGCGGGGATTTGATCCTCTGTTTTTCTCTCTCTCTCTTTAAAGCGCTAATTTCAAAAGTAAATATTCCTACCTTCCTCACAAAACTCCTGCATGTGCTCTGCTGAAAAACCCCCTAAAATTTTAAAGAGTCTGAGCGAGAGAGCTTGGCATGAATAGCAGAAATGAAATGAAGGTGATAAGAGATGTTTCATGCACCATTACTCTCCACTATGATAGTGAGCTCAGGGTTGCAGGGCCTAATCCATTGGATTTTAGGAGTGTGATGGAGAAGATTAGAGAGAAAACTGGCACTTTTTTTCCTTAAGTCTCCCCTGTGCTTGTTATTCGTGTCCTGTCTCTCTCTGTGCCTATTGTGATGTCAGAAAGATTGATTTGTTTTAATATAAAATCGACGAAGGAGAAATGAGCTCGGCTAGCATCATGGAAACTAAGGGAACCACCTGAGCAAAAAAACATCCAAAAGTAAAAATAATTTTTCATCTAGAAGATATTCCCCCTCTCAAAAGCAATTACTGACCATACAACACACAGTGCTGCACAGTCAGGATGATGCAGCCTGTAATTAGTCACAATCTGACTGATTTTGTTTGATTCTGATTCATGTTTATACAGAGAGGCGGCAGCTTAGAGAATTATGCATAAGACTTCATCTGAGAGACAACTAATAACACATTAAAGGCAGCTGAGCACAAGTTTCCCAACACATGTATGGCATATTCATTAAGAGGGGCTCATGATTTATTCACGTTGGCATTTCAAAATAAAAGCCTTCCCTCTGTAGATGGCTTTTGGTTCTCCTGAAGGAAAGGTATTCTTTGGGGGGTTGCAAACTTGAAGGGGAAAGCCACCGCTAAAAATAAAGGGGAAGAGTTTGATAGGCATTTAGTGTAATGATGTGTATACGAGCTCGAACACCTTGCACCTGCACATGTTGCCTTCCAAACAGCCTGCAGCACAGCAGCTGCAGAATATATATTAAACATAGAAATATGTCAGTTTTCCTCTTGCAACCCCTGGGAATGTAGACACTCTGTTGCCATTTGTCATGTATCACTGAAACTCCATGGCATTCCAGCTGACACTTTACTGGATTTTGCCTGCAGACACAGGCATAATTTGGTCGCTAGCTCTGCAGCTGGTTCGCCAGATTTTTGCTACCAAAATGAAAACATCTAATAATTCTTTGGGTCTCCCCACCCTTGAGCCTCCACTGTCAGGATCCTGCTGGTATACACCTCATTGCCTCTCTGTGGGAGCAGCAGCAGGGCAGTCTCCGTCACATTTGATTACGGCCTTGAAGGCAAAGAGCAACAACATAATAGCCTTATCAGTAACAGATGATTGAGATCTTCAAAGGAACTGTTCTGCCTCGGTGCCTGTTCATCTGACTGGCCAGGGATGGAGACTGATCAAAGGCCTCCAGAACATGGTGGCTCAGCAGCCATGGACTACTCTCGCAGTCCATGGCTTATAACCAGTCAGTTACTGACTCTGCTCATGCATTGCCACTGACAGGTGTCACATCTTCGCTTCCTGGGTGGTGCATTCTGCCTACTGATCAGGGTGAGTCGTTGTTATTTGATCTAAAATGCCCTTGGTGTCAGATAAAAGTGCAGAAGTTCTGAGATGAAGGTATTAATTTTGATTTTTTTTATAATCTGCATATCTTCAGACCATAAGGATGACAAAAAGTCATTTCATTCTTTTTCTACTTGTCATATGACCTAATCAGCATCATATAAAGATGTTATTGTTAGTGGTCCAATGCATCAGTGTGCTTCTATCATCAGCAGTGATTTGCTGCAGTGGACTGGCATCCTGTCAGCTGTGGCTTTCCTTTAATTCCCTCGCTGCACACTGGCTTTGACTTAATTCCTACATGACCATTAATAACAAGTAAAGTAATTATCAGGTAAAGGCAGTGAATACATGAATGAGTAATGAGCTGTAACTGAGTAATTAAAATTATTCACATCATTGCAGTTAAAAACACTGTTAAAAGACATTCAAGTTTGGTTTGGTTTTTTTTGTTAGTTTGTTTTTTTCTGGGCTGTAGAGTGACATCCATTATCTGGTTGTCAGTGTTGGAGAGAGGAAAATGTTGACTTTAGACAGTGTTGTGCAGACAGAGTAGAAAAGCTGTTGAAACAGTTACTTTGAAATAAGTTTAGGAATCATTGCAAACACTGTACAAATAGCTGTCCTGAGAGAAAAGACTCTTTAGATGAATCCTAAAATGTTCTTGCTCTACTAAATAATTGTGCATACTGGCAGAAAATGATCATTGTGGGGAAAACTATATTGAGAGCCACATTGGTAAGGCAATTGGTCCAAAATTATTTGTTCCACGTAGTCACAATTATTGATAAATCTGGTGAATGATGTAAATGACAGCCTCTGTTGATATATGGCAATTTTACTTTAAATATGATGAGAAGAGAACCTTACTGGTCTCAGCTGAAGGTCTCACACAGTCCAATCACACATTCTTAACGCACAATCAACAAAGCAAAGTCATTGTATGTGTATAACTTTGTTGGTAATAAACCTGATTGTGATTTCAGTTATTTACCTTTCCTCGACTTTCACAGGTTTTCCTGGTATTCTTTTCCAGAAAGTCAGAGGAGTTTTAACGCACATCTCTCATCCAATCTCATCTAAATAATTTTTCAAAGGGGCGCCCTTCAATGCTGACAATCAGCCTCAGCCTTTTTTCATTAAGGAGTTTTTACGCTTCACCAAGTTGCACTGAAGCAGCAGACTGGAAACAGTTTTCTTGCTCCTGGTTGTATATCAAAAAAATATGTGTGAATGCTGGTTTCAGATGTGACTCCTTTTTAATGCATTGTCATTCAGCTGTTATTCACATTACATACTGTAGAACAATGTAAATGCACATGACTGCAGCAACTTCATTGACTAACTACAACTACAGCATATTTTGCCTTGAAAGTGCAAGAATTTTTAGGAATAACAATAGGAAACTACTGTAAGAGACTGTTGCAAAATATGATTTGTCAAGGAGCTGCACTGTTTTTTTAAGCCATAAATTTTATTACATGACTGGACTTTGATTTACACATCATACACATGCTGGTGTTAATATTGACATTATTATTACCATATTTGTAAAAATCAACATTTCAACAATTGAAAATTCAACAGGCTATCTGATAGCTCAGCTTGTTTCAACACAGGTACCAGTTACAAATTGTCAAGACCGTGTAGCGATCGTCAAAGCTCCAGCAGACTTTTTGTTTTCAGCATGGACAGAGAGTCTGAGAGCAGCTGTTCATGGCTGGTTAGCTGTGACTACACACTGCATGGCTGCTACACTGAGCGAGGTCAGTCTGTTAAGCCGTCAGCAAGTCGGTCAGTTGGTGTCTTCTTGCCTCCTACGTACATCCAGGCAGTGAGCTAAATAGTTGACAGAGCCACCGTGATGTCACCCATTGAAGTACAGCTTTGAAGCTTTGAGTTTTATATCATGACTGTCGCTATCTTGATTTTTTGAGCCAACAGTGACTATATTTTGATGAGAGGGTGGAGCTGAAGAGGATACACATAGCCACCAATGATAAATATGTGTGATGCATAGCAGTGTGCATTTTAATGTGGGGCTCAGTGAGGACTGATTCACTTTTGGAGAAAGCCTCAAGTGGCATTTCGAAGAACAAGAGTTTTTGGCATTTCTGTGTTGGCTTCATTTTAACAGCCCTGGAGGCCACGACCCTACATTTTCTATGCAGTCTTCACTGTATGAAATATGCTAGGAGGGATGAAACTAGCACATTTGAGTAAATTCTCTGGTGTGATTCTTTCACATAAACCTTGACACTAATTTCTGACAGTTTTCCTTGGTCTCATGTCAATCTGATTAGTAAGGGTCAGAGTTTAATTTGGGTATGACATTCCTCGAAGTGTGGATTCAAACAGCTGAAAAAAACCCATCTTCATTCATGATGTATTTATATATTTTTTTTTTACATTGGTGTTCAAAGGATTGTTGGCATAGTCCAGATTATTCTGGATTATCTTGATATGATTGCTAGATTTGTCATCTGATTGCCCGCCTAGTGTACCCTGTAATCCCTGTAATCTGCAGAAAAGGAAATCCTTTTATATTTAATTAGTAAAAGAGCATCAGTGTCAGAATCTGGTGATCAAATGTAACATCTATATTTCCTGACATGTCTTTATTGCGCATCACCGCACATGTAGCCTTTGTGCTCGCTCTCCACAGCCCACACTTCAGCAACTCTCTGCCTGAAAAAACTGGTCTTTGCCAGTGGCTCCATCTCTTTGTGTCACTACACTTTAAATGCATAAAGGTTAGCAGTGTGCAAGTTAGCATCCAAAAAGACAAATCCAGAGATCTGCAGCTGCTCTTTCTCTCTCTATGTTTGTACTGAGACTGTCTCTACGTACAAGCTCAAGTCAGTGGACTGATACAGCTGCATTTTGTAACTTTCCTTGTCGGCACTTATCATAGACAGAAATTATATCCTTATTTAACAGTGATATATTTTATTTTATACATAAGTAAATGCAACAATTATAGCAGAATTTTATTTTGCTGGTGTCTTACAGATAAAGCTATTTTTTTATTCTGATTTATTAATAATAATATGCCACGTTACAAAGGTTTTCATATTTCATTTCCTTTTTTGTCTTGTGTTGAGCCAGCTTTTTGTTGTCCTCTCAAACATTTAGGGTCTACACCACCAAGAACTCAAAGTAAACCTTCACATTTAGCAAAACATTCTTTTAAAAGTTTGCGATGTAATTTGTTGCTGTCTGGTTTTCATTTGGGCCTTTAAGCTGCCCTCGCCTCCTCCCATCACTGCGTCCTCTCTGTCATAGTCATCTGGCACTTCTGAGCTTCACTGATCTGAAGCTGTGAAAAGCAGTTATTGCTATTCCCTTGCCTGAATCACTGAGAAATTTCTATGTCTCAGAAAGTAAAAAATAGGAACATATTCAGGCCCCATGAGAGCACATCCAACAGTGAGCTTTAAGGTTAGGCTAATTGCATTAAGACATGCCTTCCATTCACAATGAGTTAACCCTGCTCTGCTGTTGTTGTCTCTCTGTTGTTTACAGTTTCTTTTCACAGTCAGCACCATTACATAATTACTTTTTGATCAGTTTAATTTGCACGCAGAAAGAACAACAGTGATTGTTAATGTGTGTCTGTGTGTTTGTGCAATGCATTTGCTCAAGATTTTTTTTTTATTCGTAAGAAATTCATGTCTACAGATTACCATGTAAGTTTTACCTGTATAGTTTGGCTGCATAAATCCTTCAATTTAAGCTTCCTACTCTACCTCAGCATCTTCTGTTGTGTTTCTTGTGTCAGTGGTGCGTGACTGGCTGCGGGGGACTGGCACATTGGACCCGCACGGTCCTGTTAACCGGGAGGCCACTGCCACCCCTGCCTGCTCCTGAAACCTTGACCTCAGACTAGTTGTGCAATGCAAAAGACAGACACCCTTAGAGCCTGTCTGTCTTCTCTGTTCATGGCCAGTTCCTCAAGCTGAACTCTATGACTACCATAATTATGCACAAACAAAGATCCAGATTTAATGAGGCACAGTGTTTTGACTTACACGCTGAAAGTTAGAAACTATATAAATTATATTGGCATCTTCTACAAACTGGTATGGGTAAACAACCTCTGCAGACATGTATTATGACATTTACTGCTTTCCTTTTTTAAAATCTTCTTTAATCTCTTCTAATATTTGTAATGTAACCAGTCAAGCTTGTAGGTCTGCCTCTTAAAAATAGATTTCTTTTATTTATTTATTTTTAATGAGCATAGAGAAACTATCCTCTTTCAGCAGATGACTTGTCCACTAATTCAAACAACATATTTTTTTTTGTCTGTACCAACACCTGCTGGAAATACCTGACTCCTCTAAAGCTAGACACTATACTGTGCTGACCAGCTAGTTCCTAATGGTGTCTGTCTGCTGTTTGGATTTGTAGATAGTGTACTGAGCTGTTTTGCTGAAAACAGCTGGCTGCTGCAGTCAAAATGACACCAAGCAGAGACAGTGGATAGAACAGGCACAATTTTGTTGTCTGTGGACACACCCAAGCTAGCTGTTTCCCTGTTTTCAGACTTTTGCCTATAATATCCATGTTCACATCTAACTACTGGCAATAAAATAAATTAAAAAGTTTATTTAAAACATTTAACTATTGGGTTGTGACCAAAGTGCTAAGAAGTAGAATCCATGTTAGTTCATATTCAGGCTAATTCTTGTAGTATGTTTTACTTCATAAGGTAGAAGGTGAAGCATTTGGGGAAAAACAGCAAATGTAAAATAGTAGCCTCACCCATCAAAAGTATTAATTTTGAACAATATACTGGAATCATCTACAATCTGTAAATGTCTTATCAAGTTTACTGTAGTTATGCGGCAAGCAATTTCTTCAACTTAATTCAACTTATTTTGCAAATCATGAATGGAGCCTTTTGATTGCATGTCTATGTTTAACATCCCTTGAACAATTTATAATTGCAAAGCTGGGGTCTTTAAAATGTGGATTTAATTGGCTGTAAAGTTTAAAAGCATAAGGTTTGAAATGATCTGTCAAAGAGGACCTGACTGCCCTGCAATATAATGATTTGTGACAACTTCCCTGGAATGAAGGGGGAAAGAAATAAAACACACCACACTAGCATTAATTGGACTCTAACCACTCCTGCAATGATAACATAAATTTTCATTTATATTACCTAATATTTGAATGTCAATTCATGCAGTTTGCAAAGAGCAGTGGTGTTTACCCTTTTGGACGCTTCATGACTAAACTAAAAATGTCCCTTTAGTTTTAAAATTTAAACTTGAACCACTGTAGAATACAAAATGTGTTTTGGTGAAAGGTCCAAATATGTGTTGCACATAATAAATATATATTTGAAAAATTCCCTGTAATCTAGCAATCTCACCCTTACAAATGAGAACTGGGGTAAGACTCCACTGATAATTGATTGCTTATTGGTTATATGATAGATGTGTGTTGTGAACATCATGCTGAAGACCTCCATCTTACTGTAAGCTTGGAAAAAGACCCAATCCATCTGGGTGTTGCATGTTGCATAAGGTGCGTGATGCAGCATTGTATCTCATTAGTATCCAGCGTGTTAAGATGCCAACTGACAGCAGTCCTGGGGGATAGCTTTGTGCTGCTCCCTTATTTATGTGCCCATTGCAACTCAGGAACGTCTCATCCTACGTGCTCTCCACATCCCCCATCTTCATACATTAAGCTCAACCTCAGGAGCACCTCTGGCAATGCAGAGGTTGGGTATATTTGTCTACCCACTCAGAGAGGCGACGGCGAGGTCGGGGAAGGTTTTCAGACATTTCAGTTTTATGTAAATGTAATTCATGACATGCAGAAACATTCATTTGAAGCTGTCTAAAAATAACAGCAGATGCTTTTTGAACAGAACATAAATCTGTTTATATAGATGTGAACAAATTAAAAGTACATTTATCAGCTTTAGTGTGCTTGTAAGAGATGCTCCTGAACAGCTTGGTTTGGTCCTGTGTGTGATTGCTGTGCCACTGGGTGCTTGTATGTGATTGGTGCTGATCACATATGGAGGTGGAGGTCGGTAGGCTTCACAGAGAGGGTAACAAATAACACTGATTTACTCCTGATTGCTGTCTGAGTTTCAGCTTTATTTCCTGCACTGGTCTTTGACTAAAGCAGTTGAAACTACATGTACAATACAAGCAATCGGCCTACTGTAATTTCTCTTTCAGTGCTGCAGTACTTACTTTTCTATATTACTCCTGCATTCCTTGTGGCTGTTACACCATCTACACAGCAGACAGGTGATTATACACGCTCTATGTCAGCCTCAGGCCCATGGTATGGTAATTCTGGATGTCACGCATATAATTCACTCATTCTGCACTGCAAGCAATAGATGACAACCGAGATTTTAAACTTTAATGGTGCTATACATTTTAAGTAACAATAGCATAATCAAACAAAAGAATGTTAAGTCTTTTGTGAAAATCCTGCTGTTTAGCTTCAAAATACAGCAGGCATGATGCCAGATGTGTTATATTGAAGATAACATCATTGCAAACTTGTGAGATGTCTGCAGGTATACAGGGAAAAGCTTACAGTTTTATTTATCAGCAGCTTTGTGAAAAGAGACTCACTATTGCTTAACTGTTTCAGAAATTAAGGAGTTTCTTCATCAATGATTTCTATGCAAAACCATTAAATTCAAGGACTAACCAGGATGCTAATAGCTAATTATGCACTTTGAGCTGAAAAGGAGGCTTATGTGGAAATTGACTAATTATTTCTGTTACATTCCATTACTACCATTACTTTTGCAATTTAAACAGTTTAAGAAAAGTTGATCATCTCATAAGTTCTCAGTCAAACAGTTTGTTTTCTTCGCCCTGTGAGCATCTTAATCCATAAATCACCACGCTCAGAAATTGATCTAGGCAATTATTTGCCATGATTACAAATAAGTGCCGATCAATACACACAGTATATTCTGCTTTTACCCACTTTACTCAGGAATCAGAATGGCCCTGTCAGCATGGTGAAGGAGCAAATTTTACCAGCTTTGTTAGACAAACAGAACCATTTCTGATTCCAGTTCTCAATGGATCTCTCTGTAAAACAAGTCAGGTTTCTGGTTTGTCGAGGCTACTCAATGATTATTCTGATGCAGTGTAGCTGTTGTTGTTTGGATTGGGCACAGTCCATTGACAGTGCTGATGCTGCAGCGAGGAGTTCTGAGGATACTGCCAGTGCTGCTAGCTTGCTGGCCCTCTGGCCATAGCAGATGATTGTGCTCGCTCTGTAATTCGCTCAATTTAACCACTGTCAGAGGGTCCCTCACTTACCATTTGCTCTTCTTGGACTTATAGACACCCACTGTTACAAGATGAATGTGACTGCAAACAGTCAACTATGGTTCACAGGACACTTATTTTATATTATATTGTCTCTGCCATTTTTAGAAGAATGAATATATAATTTAAGACCACATTATCATATTGTTATTTTAAAGAAAAGCCCCCTGATAGAACTAAGGCAAAGCATGCACGCAAAGTCTATAATGCATAAATCATAGAGGCATAAAATGTTTTTGTGATATAGCATGTGTCCTAATTGTGACACCCACGTGATAACAAATAAGCATTTTGGAAGTGAAGTCTATTCTTTGCAGACTCCTCCTGTGAGTTTGCCGAAGGCTCTGTGTCTGAATCTGACAAGGAGGTCCTAAGTTTATGTGGCGTGGCACCGGGGTAGACACACACCATTACTCTGAAGCCCCAGGTTCACGCTTGAACATCACACACAGTCCTCATCCTGCCTTCCCCCACTGATGGCCTCCTGGTTTACCAAAGAGAGGGGCTGCCCTGCTTTCCTAGCCTCATTGATTCTGGAGGGTCTCCATCAATTAAATCTGATAGACTTTCAACCCCACTAAACTCAGTACAGCAGCTATTTTGGAAAGCAGAGGGGTCACCCCAGCCTGGAGACTAACCCACCACAGGCTCCTTCACATGAACGTAGAGAGACACATCATTGGCTATGAGCACGTACTAACCACGGGCAGGAGCAGGACCTACATTTGATCTCACAAGAATCTCAAGATGCAAATACAAGGGAGCTATTTCCATAAATGGAAACAATATGAACTGTCTTTAAATTGCTGACAGCTATTTTTTTCCAAACGAACCATGCTGCCTTGAGGCAGGGCATGTCAGTATTCAGCTCACAGACTCTTCCTTATTTGAGATCCAAGGGAATGTACAGACAATTTGCTCCGTGCTTGCTGCCATGTTGTTTCTTAGTATGTTTGTGTTCACAAGAACAGTCAAATAAAACTGGCATAGTTCGTGTTAACTGACTCCTTCAAGGAATTACTCTACACATAGCGAAATTGCTGCTAATTCACATATACAATTTGTGTATATTAGTCATCATTAATCCATTATGACTTTACAGCCCATTTACATACAGCGTTTACTAGGTAATAGTGATACACACAGAAATTTTTAGGTTATTAATCCCTCAATGTTTGTTTTGTATTCATTTATTTATTATATGTAATATTTTTTATTATTTTTATAATTAATTTATTTAATGCTGAACAGGTCAGATTGGCTCATCACATTAGTTTTCCATGTCATGTAACATATTGATTAAATTACATGTTTCATCAGATTTTTTAATGAAACAATTTATTTAATTTTAGTTGAACAGTCACAGAAAGATGGCATCCTATATTTTTCTCAATCTATGTGTTCAAAAATTTCTTGACAAATACCACGAAAAGCCTAAAATTGAGTTAGCGTCAGGGCTACTAATGCACATATTAGGGTGCTCTTGAGGTTGAGCTTAAAACTGTTGAAAACACATAAATAAATCGCACTGTTTCACTTCATTCCTGTGAAGTCAAAATAGATGTTTAAGTGTTTTTATATTATATTTCTTAGGTCACTTATACTCGTTTTCTGGCCCAACAATGGCAATTAAGTCCTTTTGTTGGTTTTCTCAAAGGTATCTTAAAGTTTGTCAATTTCTGCAAGAACGAAAAAATGTTAATGGTTCATCCTATGATCAAAGGATATTAACGTTGCCTCAGATGAAAACTTTTACTGCTGAATGCTGCTGGAGTGAAGTTTCTCTGGAGGGTAGGCCTCACTGTTTACTGCACAAAAATCAACTTCAGAACTTGTCCAAAACAACTCTTTATAACTTTATTTTATGATTTTAGTGAAACTGGATCATATTTTATTGATAAAATATCATGTCTGAGCTCAGCAGCCTCCCAATGAACACAGCTTTACCAGGAGTAAAAAATGGTTTAATGTTATGGCATTTCCTGGACTCATCTCACATCAAAGGTGTTTTTGATTAATAAGCGCATCTGAATCAGGAGCACTTCGCTTATGAGATGAGGAAAAAGCAGGTAACAGGTAACAGTGAGACACAACAGTCAGGCTGGGGTGACATAGACTCATGCAGACTTGGAAAAAACATCAGCCAGAGAGTGAGTAGTTGGATGATTCATATCTCAAAAGTTCCAAAACAAAACACCTAATGACCAGAACAATAGAAAGCTTTGTACACTCCAGTGCTGTGGTTTTCAAAGCGTGAGGTAGGCCACCCCTGGGGGGGGTTCGCCAGTTCACTTTAGGGGAGGCATGGGATGAAAGGAAGAAATGAGGAAAAAAGACAAAAACCTGTAAATAACTTACATCTAAGCTAGCTAACTTACAGGGGGCAGTTGCTTTAAAGCTCTCTGGGGGGGGGCACACAATCTCAGACTTTGAAAAGTCTGGTGCACAGACCACTTAAAAATAAAAATATTATCCTTGTAAAAAGGATAATATGTCCTTTTTTTAGTGTGTGTGTGTGTGTGTGTGTGTGTGCGCGCTAGCTGATGCGTTCCCTTAAAAACGTATCATTCAGCCAGCGTCAATTCTTCTGCATTTTTACATAGTAATACTGCATAAATAAATAGTATTCCTGTTCTGTATACAGTACTACCTGTATATGGTTCAACAGTTGGGCTGTCGTCATTGGCATGGCGAGCAGACATGAGGAGTGATGGGTTATTCATGTGTAAACAAACATGGCATGTGTGCTCCGGGGCAATCTTTTGGAAGAACTGTCATTCTGAATTGCAGCGACTGTAGATGACACATGCATTCCCCTGGCAACGGCAGACCACAACTACATTTTAGGGCAAGTATATTCGGAGGGATCCCTGTCGTTCTGAGCTTCAAGTAGGAGAGCGCACAGAGTGGTTATGTGCCCAAAAAAAGGAAGGCAGGAGGCTAAACTAGCAGCTTACCAACACCTCACCAAAGCCATTTCTGACGGCTACGATTCAGATGAAGAAGCCTGTTTCCCCCCTGGTGAGCTGAGGCAGGAGAAAAGAGAGCCAGTGCAGACGATCAAAGAGGCATCGATCGGGTCTACTGCTCCTGGAGCCGGGCAGAACAGAGCTGCTTCTTTTCTGACTGTTCTCTAATGCAGAAGTCGAGGCCACAGCTCTCCTAAGAACAAAAGAACCACAGCGATTCTCCTATGGATTCATAAACCTCCTCAAATTGATTATTGGTTTTCTTTCATTTTTCTTGTAAGTCCTATGTAGTCCAAAGTGCCTTCAAATTATTTCAGAACATAAAATGTGAAAGTAATGTAAATTGCCTAACAACCACAAATGTGCACATTTTTGAATATGGAAATCAACAATTAAATGTATATTAGAAATGTAGGAACTACACACAGCTGAAATAAATAAGAAACTATGCCTTTCACAGATCACTTTGTAAACTGAACATAGCATCTGCCTTGTAACTTAAACAAATAGGCTATGTTAATGTATATGCTACAGACATAGATACTCAGGGACCATCAATATTGATTTAACTCTATTGTTGTCATTGCTCAGCACCTAACTGTGATGAGCGTATCGTTTTGCCTAAATGTGAACATTTTTTAGTCCCTGGCAACCAGAAAAAATGCACTACCACTGCAAACAATTAAAATAAACTCTGCTTGCATTGATGGACAGCATTCGGAATGTTCACTTATTCATCTCTGTTGCTCTGTCGCTGTGTTTTGGTGAGAGCATTGTACTTTATCTATTTTATTCTTTTTTTTTTTCTTTTTTTTTTTTTTATCAGGGACAATGCATATTAATGAACATTTCTTTAGCTATGCCAGAAGTAGCCAAAAGGCTCGTAGTCCCTGGCCAGATGTTACAATAGGCTCCCTAAAAAAGAACAACATCACAATCTGTTACGAAAGAAAGAAAGAGAGACTAACTGATAAGCTCTACATATAGATAAATAGCTAATAGTGGTGGAGCAAGAGGGTTGGTAGCCAGAGGAGAAAAATACATGAGGCAGGCAGTACAAAATGTAAACAGCTTTAGACAAGTATTAACAAAAAGATCCAGCTGGACTATGGCTCATGAAGCAAAGCATGCAGCAAATTGTGTCTCCCATAGCCTAATCCTAAATGATGAGGAAAGAATTCATGTTGTTTCATTTGGTTGCTGTCTCTGTGATGCTACGTGACAGGCTACGTCACTTACATATTCACCAAACAACCCTACTTTTAACCACAGTTGCTCTCTTTCTAAATACAAGACTTTCATAAATCTTTATGACGTAAATTCTTTTTCTGCATTTACTCCTGCTGTAGTAAAAGGCAGGATGTGTGTTGCTTGTTTAATGTAAAAATTTCAAGGTCAAAAAAGTATTTAAAAGATCAGATGTCTAAGTCTTTCCTACATTCAAATAGACATTTGATTCACTGTTGATTTCTCTTTGTGGATGTTTAATTTATAAGGTCTCTAATGTGTGCTATTACTGAGCCTGATTATACACTTTTATGTACTTTATGTATTGGTAATCAAGTGGAAACAGAATTTGAAGTAACAGCTTCTTGAATATTTCTATCTAACTCTGCATTATGGCAATGTCAAGGAGTGACAAAGGCTGTGTGTTCAGAGTTAGTGTTTGCCTCTTTGATCCTGTCAGGTTTTTACTACCACAGCAAAGTGTAACTCCAAGTAGCTGTAGACGGGGTTTTTTTTCTCTGCCAGTGATGGCGTAAAGTATGAAAATTGTCACATTCTCTCCAATACCATTTCTTCACTTGCCCGAGCAGATTGACTGATGGAGCCTGTCTGGGGAAACAAAAAGACATTCTGGAACTTGTGCACACTGGCAACCCTGCGGCAACAGCAAACACTTATTTCATAAATATACACGTGTTGTATGTGATGTGTGTGTTCGTGTGTGTGTGTGTATGTGTGTGTGTGTGTGTGTATGAAAGCATGTAACAGGCACCCAGGAGGATTTACATGTAAGACCTGAATGTAAGAGGATGTAAATATGAATAATAAATGATCTTACAGTAAGTACGCACATTATGGTCTCAGCCTTTTGCACCAGCTTACATAAGGGAAGGCATCATGTTTAATGTGCCACTTCTTGCAGCTTCTTGAAGTCTTAATTCATATTTCTGTGTGCGTGATTTAGATGTTTTTGTGTGTGTGTGTGTGTGGGTGGGGGGTATTTCTACCAACTTGTTGTATAATGTAACTTTTTAATACTTTTCTTTTAATTTGATAATAACAGATTATTAAAACAAAAGTTTTAATTTTCTTAGACATAGGTTTATACACTTAATGGCCACAAAAGTGAGAAGAGTGATACAGTTCTCACCATCAGCTGACTAACTTAGCTTGGCTTAGATTAACTAAGCTCAGGGGTCAGCGACCTTTATTATCAAAAGAGCCATTTTGCTTCCCTGCATGCCATAAAAATCTGTCTGGAGCCACAAAATTTATTTGAGCCTCGTAGTAAAGGTACACAACTTTAAAGGTCTAAATTAGCTCTTAATTTTTCATAGACTTAGATGACCTTTTTTAAATAAATTTTTCACAGTGGGCTATTTATCTTTAGTAGCTACCTAAACTTTGAACAAACCTATCTGAGTCCTTCTTGTGTTGGTGAAAATACTAAAACATGGTCTGTAAACCATACATTTTGCAGCCGTTTAGCATTATAACAGTAAAAGTAAAAAAATATATATGCGAGCTAGTTGCAGCTCAGTTTTGACTGAAGTCAATTTAAGTGTGAGTTAATCCTCAGCCACGTCAGCCCTCGGGCCTGATCAAAAAGGACAATATCAGCTCAGGCTCATTCAATTTATTAGCAAAATCACAACTTGAGAGCACAGATGCTATTCTATTTGACTATGCATTTTTTACAGTCAGAGAATGAAAAAAAAAGACACTGACGGTATTTTTCCATCCTGTTTCTTGGGGCTCCTTGCCCTGTTATAGGTGAGTCCCTGATTCAAAAGATCAGCTCGTTATAGAGCTCTGCTGAAGTTTGATAACGAGCCATTCATTTAAATCAGGTGTGTTGGAGCAGAGACGCATATTAATCATGCACGCTGAAAAACACTGCTCTAGCCTTACAATAATAATGTTCAAAAATATAACCATAATTCATTTCTATGTAATTTTTTGTCAAAGTCACAGAGAGCCACTGCAGAGGGGAACAAGGGCCACACAAGGGTCAAGGGCCACAGATTGCAGACTCCTGGCTTAGATTAGAGCACAGATATGAAACGAGGGGAAACAGAGCCCAGCTATGCTCAAAAGTAAAGAAAATCTGCAATAATGTGTTGATACATAAGCTTTATTAAAATAAATTGATTAAGAATAAAGAGGAACATTGTTTTGATTCTAACCACTATCATTATTGAGAGGAACAAAGTATTTTATGATATATCTCATAAACAATATACACATACACTCTATATACATCAAATTCTAAGCCTATAGCAGAGATATTTTGGTTACTTTTTAAAATGCAAATTAAATACATCTGTCCTGCAAGAATGATTTATTTAAAACACTGTGTTCTTCATAAAAACAATGTTTCTTCTGTGATTCAAAATTTATAGTTACAACGGATTGATCAGTCAGGCCTTAAAGGAAACAATGTCCACTATTTATTTTATGTATTTATTTATTTGTTTTTTAAATCTCATGTCATGTCATCTTAGAATGAAATACTTGCACCACTAAAACTTTGAGTTGGACAATTTAAAAAGAAGTTGCTTCAAATCTTATTTCAACCAGTGATTCAGTTAAATATACAACATAAGTTATGGCGATCTGGCCCTTTGTGGGGATTTTTATGTAAATCCTGAGATCTGAATCATATCTTCTTCATTCAATATGACATTCTAATGGCACAGACAGCCGTATCCTGTATCTGTGATAAGACTTTTTGTACTGTACAGCCCTGCAATGCTCCCCTGCTTCTTGCATCCTTTGATTAAGATTAAATTAGAAAAGAATGCAATGTGACAGGCCTCTGAATAGTTCACTACAATAAATTGATAGATATGTTATCAAAGACAGAGGCCGTTTTTCATGACATTATGTAAAAGGATTTACATTGCATGTCTGAGGGACTATAAAAGCTTATTGCTCAGATGAGCACATCCTTACTCAGACAGCTATACTTTTATTAAAGCCCAAATTTGATATGCTAGAGTTAAAGGGAGAGGAAAGAGGAGAAGAAGTGATGGATTATTTATGAAACTTTAGTTGTGTACATGTCATAAAAATAATGTTTGTTTAGTGGGGCCAATCACACCAGGCAGCTCCAGAGGCCTTGTGTTGTGGGCATCCCCCCACCCACCCGCCGCACACCCATTGGTTTGAAATTTTCTTTCATAGCCCAGTCTGAGTGTGTTTTTCTGAGGGCAAGTCATACCTCAGAGGGTATGAAAAGTAGCAACATGTGAAAATTGATTTTTGACAGTAGAAGTAGAAGTAGAACTTTTCAAGCTGAGCTTTAGTCCTTGAATGAACTTGTTCAAAAAGTTCGCTTCATCACATATTCTTTGTGTAAAGCACACACGCTGACCAAACTCATAACACCAGTCTAAGCGGTCGGCTCTTACTGTCAGTTTCCGATGCAGTTTTTTTTGTTGTTGTTTTCTTTTGCTGTGTATGTACGTTTTTGACATGTTCGTCTCTCATGTAAATGATCATGAGGAACTTTTGTGACATTTTTATCAGGGAGCTTTGGCCTTTGCAGGGATTTTTTTGTGGATTAGAGCATTTCCCCCTCAGAGGATGTTTGCCTTTTTTAGGCAAATTTGTATGTTGAGACTGAAAACCTTAAGTTGACTCAGAATATGCGCATGTGCATGTGTAAATGAATCTTTTAGTTCAAGTAACTCAGAGCCATAAGTTCTCCCTTAAAACTTGCTATACAGGCTATTGGAAGTCAGGATCTTTGGCATCACTTTTTAGCATACTGGGTACCTCTTTAGCATCTGTTTGGAATGTGCAAAGCCTTTTAGAGACAAAGTCTTTGTAAAACGGTTACAGTGTGGTTCAATTTAGACATCAGAACTACTTGTGTTATTGGGAAAATCTTTGATTTTCTGCTTTCACTGGGATTCAAACTTTGTTCTTCTGGCTGAAAGACCTTAGTTTGATTCACCACTTGACCCGAAAGGATTTTTTTGTTTGCACACTTGTCAGGTCAAGCCATTGCTATGAACATACAATACTGCCACGGATGGGTTTATATGGTATTTTTTTTAAAGCCTGTGATTCTTACACAGACACAAAAGGGGTACCCTCTGCTTTGAAAAGTGAAACCAAGGAGTCCTGACCAAGCGGCCTTATGTGAATAGTTGGATGTGAGAAGGGATTGTTCAAAGACATGTCTTTACTTTGTGTCCCAGATGCACTCACAGCTTTCAAACATGCTTGATTTCCTCTCAGGCAGAATCCAAACTGGATCTGCTTGTGGTTCAGGTACCTCTGAGACAAAAAAAAAAGGAGTATCCAATGAGAGAGCTCGAAACCTTGGAGGCAGGACGGGGAAAAACAGCAGACACAAACGCACACAGAAATACTACATATTTTACAAGTCATGAAAAAATATCATCCAGTATGAAAACAAGGTAGAATGACACAATAAAGGTAAAAGTAAAGGTACAGGTCTTTTATTGGTCACATACACAGCGAACACTGAAATGAAAAATTCTCTGCATTTAGCCTGTCCTGGAAGAGCAGCACACTGCACACACTTGGGGACCAACTCCAGATCTTAGCCAGTACCTTAAACAAGGGCACTGACTGGAAATAGACCTAAAAAACAAGTTTTGATGGTGGGTGAAACACCCAAAGGGCCCAGAGGAGACCCACACAAACACTGGGAGAACATGCAAACCCCAAACTGAATTCTCAGCTGAGAATCAAACCGGAAACCCTCTTGCTGTGAGGCAACAGTGCTAACCACTGAACCACCATGCCACCAGAATGGGTTCAAAGGCCAACAAAACATAAGCAAATGATCCCAGCTGGTGCAGGAAAAGAGATAAGAAGAGGACAGAGAAGAAGGTCCAGCAGATCTAAGTGCAGCATGTGGAGACAAGAGGGTGTTAATAAACATGGTAAACGATAATAGATAATATTAAAAAAATTTCAAAAGAAAAAAAAATCATTATCATAAGAAGTCATATCCTTCCTTTGATGTCATAATTATTTGAATATCAAGTTCAAATTCAAGTTTATCACAACACAAACAACAACTTTCTTTCCCTGTTTGCTTTTACTAGATGAGGACATTTGCAATTATTTTTCTCTTATTCTTTGAATTAATTAGAAATGAATTCTTTTCTTAACACATAGTTTTATGCTGCTTTTCAGATAATTGTGTGCTGTGTTGCCATAGGTATTCTTGTCAATGAAAAGATCATTCACATTCCTTCTTTCAACCACA
>JAQLOL010000003.1:11121352-11133796 GCA_029783665.1 Naso thynnoides
AAACACTGCTGGAGTTTCACAGGAAAAAGGTGTCGCAGTAATCTCCCAAACAATTATAACAAATGGTGACCAAGTTTCAAACATTAAAAAATATATATATAAAATAAAATGCCTCCATGCAGCTCATCTGAAATAATCCAAGTGTCCTGAAGCCCCAACATGCCAAGTTGTTTTAAAAAAACATTGCAGATGTTGTGTGGTGTTCACGTATCTTTGTACAAGCAAACATACGTGAACGTGACTCCCTTCTTAGAAGCTACAGGCGTCAGTGGCGTTTTGTCAAAACAACATAGCATGTCAAGGCTTCAGGACACTTGGATTACTTCAGACAAGAAGTTTGGAGGCATTTTACTGGTTTTTTTTATGTTTGAAACCTGCTCACCATTCACTTCAGTTGTTTGGGAGATTACTGCAACCCTTGTCTCCTGTTAAGGGTGAGTAGATCAAGACTGAATTTTCATTTTTGGGTGAACTATTCCTTTAAGGTTGTATTTTCTCTCTTTGTTAGCATCTGAGCAAAATCAAGTTGAGGGTCAAAGTATAAACTCAACCCGACCAGTGCTGTCAGATATCTGCCCACCTTGAGTCTGGATCTGGCAGAGGTTTCTCCCTGTTAAAAGGAAGTTGTCGTGGGAAATGCTTTCAGTTGTTGAGTTTTAATAAATTTGATGTAATTTAACTAGAGTGTGGTGCAGTCTAGACCTACTCTATTTGGAAAGTGTCTTGAGACAACTTTGTTGTGATTTGGCACTATATAAATAAAAATGACTTGTCTTTACATAAATTCTTATGACCTAATAAAGTAGATGTTTTGTCTTGCATTAGGTCTTGTGTTAAAACTTAACTTTGCATCTCCGCAGTCGTAGCAGACTGTTACAAAAAGATTAAATCCATGGGTGGGTTATTACAGCCAGTTGCTGGACGAAGCAGCCCAAATTCAGGCTTCACTTTGGTTGCAGCTATGAAAGAAAACTTTGAAGGCAGCTTCTTTCTTCAAAGCTGCCAACTGCGAGCTAATGTCGCCTAGCAAACCTCAAGCCACATGGCATTGTGCCTTACTCATCTTCTCAGCCAATAATTGTCTTGTTTTCCACACTTATTTTACAACCAGTGTGTCTTTTTTGTATTTTTGTAAGCAGTGTATCAATTATTTCACTGTAGACTTTAATTCTTTGCAGTTACTTTAAAGGTTGGAAATTTTTTGGGTATTAGGACGTAATGGCGTTCACCTGTGTACTCAAGCAATTTTGTGCCGAAACTTGGCTTTCTGTTCGAAAATGACACACAAAATAAATCAACTGTGCAGCTGTAAGGCAGCGGGACACAGTTTTACATCCATGGTAATAACTTTGTAAGCATGTTCTGTTCATCACAGTATTTGCAGTGAAAAGACAGAATTTGCATCCCTTTCACCAAGTGAGAAGACAGCTTGTCGCTGGCTGAGGAGATGTGAAAGGCACGGTGCCACACGGCTTGCACTTGGCTAAGTGAGCAGTGTCAGACCACTGTGGTTTCGGAGGAGGCAGCTGTCATCCAGTCACTCCAGATGTTCAGGCACTCTAGCTCAGTCTGAATAAAAGAAATTTAAATATGAATTGGGCTGTAATTTTCAGTAAGTTGGCTAATTTCAATAATTGCCACATTCAGTTTCAAGTATTTGCTTTCAAATTCAAATGGCTGTATTGAAGATTTGAATTCAGCTGTTCAGTGTAAGCTTGATAAATTCATATTTATTCATTTCAGATTCATTCTTTGCTCACACTGATCTCTGTTCGTATAAAATAAAGTGTCAAATCATATTTTATCATATAAACATACAGCATATTATTTAAACAGACAGCTGTTTAATACAGGAGGGCATTGTATGACTACTCTGCTGAGAAAATTCATCTACATACACAGCAGCAGCAGCCAGGATACATTTCAACACAAATGCAAGTGCAACTTTGAGAATTTTACAGTGTCTGTTGTGTCCTAAGTTGTTTAAAAATCCAATAAAATTTAATTGCAGTTGTTTAATTCACTCTGTTATCACTCTGGATAAATTAATTCCATCTACTTTCATATATTTTTATGTACAAAAGCACTTGTAATTTTTGACTTATAAACCAGTTGCTGGTAAGGGTGAATTGTCAATTTACTTTTGAGGCATTTTAGAATTAAAGGATATAGGAGAAGTAATGAGAAATCCAAGTCTATCTAGAATATTTATGAGTTGTGTCAAAAAAATGATGTTAAAATTACAATACAAATTGTCAATGATCTTTTTCTCAAATCTGACCCCTTTAGGAGATATCTCTAAGTTGCTTTTTAAAAAATTAATATTTAAATATTAACCAATTTTTAGCATTTAAACACATTAATGCTGCTGCTGTGTGTAGCACTTATTCACCATGCGACCGACAGAGTGCATGACTTGTTTTTTAAATCAAACTTTTTTATGGCATAGAAACATTGCACTTCATATTTTTCCTACACTACATTTGGCAGCCTCCAGAAACTATATGGCATCCAACCATAGGTTATCTGTGTGGGCGTCATAACAGTGATTCTGTAAGAGAGAGCCAGAATGACTCCAGTGAGGGAAGTGAGGCTGCTCTGAAATAAAACACACTATGACTTGTGGCTACATTATGGTTTACTGTGTGTGGCTTCTGTCTAGATTAACAATCTCTTCCGTCTCAACTAAAGATTCCTGCCTGTATGATTGCAGAACATTGGTGCATTGAAAAAGGGCATTTGTTCATTGCTTTTATTCAGGTTCTCATGGCTTTTACCAAAAATGAAAAGATTATTTTTACACTCAGCTCTATTGTACACGGACGGTACCTTACAAAATACGATTTGACAACAAAACAGATTCTTTATATTTATGCTATTCAGGCAAGATTGCATCAGATATACTTTGTGAATGCTACTGTAACAAGAGAAGACTATGTTTCAGTGCATTATACATTATACTGTATATTTGTATAATGATGAGTGAATCATGAGCTAAAAGTATCTGCTCAGCAGGTCATCTGTCAGAGTTGCTGACAGTACCAGCTGGCCTGTTCTGGCTGCCAGGGGTACAGGCAGGTTAGAGGGTGGGCCTCCCACAATCATGGCTCTCCTTTCTATATCAGGGGCAGGAAACGCAGCCAAGCCTCAAGTTGTGGCGTGCCGTCCTCCAGAACAACGGCATAATTGGTCTGAAAACAACAGAAGGAAAGGAGGAGCAGATTGCCCACGCAGCCATTCATGTCCAGCACATTACTGCAGGTCCCTGAGTTCAAACTGGGTCGAGGATGAAATGACAGAATCACCGAGGCTATGAGATCAAAGGTGTGCAAGTGTGTGTATTTATGTGTGTGCGTATTGGCTGGTAAAAGGTATTTTGTGGCAAAACGATGAAAGTGTGGAGATGATAATAAATTGAAAGCCTTCTGGACATTACTGGCAGGCAGAAGATGAGTGTGTTTATGGATGTTACCTGATTGGCTAGCTGTGAATATGTCCCCAAATAGTCACTGATATCAGCATTTGTGGCACAGCAGGACGGAGAGAAAAGTGCATCACTGAAACAAAGTTCAATGTTAGAGAGAGAAACAAGTAAAAGGGCAAAGACAGTACAAGATAAAATATTTCACTTGTCGTTTCTGTAATTTTTAAAAATTCATATCTGCACTGTTGTAACATGTGACCAGAGGCTGAGGTTATGCAGGGGACAAAGTTTTTCCCTTTACCAGTGAGATCAAACTAAAACCAGCACTCAGCAAAGGTTCACCCTCTGCCACTTATCTTTTCAGGAACACTTTTTCTCTCTTTGGCAGTGATGATTAAAACATTAACTAATAGTAAATTACATAACAACTACTTTTGAAATCCTTTGCCTCTTTTGATATACAGTTAAGCAATCACAAACATGAGCATATCTTGAATAGGATTAATTTAGTCCTAACCCATTAAAATAATCCTAGATTTTGAATTTACATGCTACATATGTAATTATTTATTTATTAATTCATTCTTTATTTAGTTGCTTACTTGTTCATTTATTATTTACTTATTAAATTAATCAGTTTCAGATATCATCGACTGCATTCACCGTCTGACTTCTAGTAGACAGCGATACAGCCTCTGGGGGCAAGCCCCATTCTGCTTGGGCTTCCGTTGGAGGAGGCGACTTCTGACTTCCTTCTCCGCATGCCACTCGCTGTTTACAGTCCAACTGTTTACAGTCTGACGTGAGAATCACATCTACTAGTGGATCTTTTCAAAAGTAACCCATTTACACGCCGTTAACAGTCCACCGTTAATCACGTGGACTACAAAAAACTACAACCGGAAACCAGGGCTTTTACAGCACCAAGATCACCTTACCTTGCCTACAGACTCTACATTCACTGAATGTAGAGTCTGTTTATAGAAAGTATTAATTAATTAATTAATTAATTTTTAATTTATGGGTTTAAAATTGATTAAATGAACAGCTGAAAAATTGAATCATTCTTTTTTCTAGTTAGATTTAAAGATTGTAACTGATAAAGTTTGTGCATTTAGTTCAGAGCTGGACCAGGAGGCCATTAGCTTAGCTTATCTTAGCGTAAAGACTGGAAGCAGAAAAGAGCTCACCAGACTTTTTTTCCAAAGCAAAACAAAAACACAAATACTAGAAAATCTGAAGCACATTTGGGCTACATGCTATATCATTTCAAACTGTTGGAAACATATAATGGCTAAATATAATTTGTTGGTTTAGGAAGAGTTTGATACTGTAGACCTATGTGTGAGTCCTAACAGTTTCACGATGACTGAGTGTTAAACTGTTGTTTCGCCCTTGCTCGAACTGTTTGTGCTAAGCTGAGCTAATCACCTGCAGTATTAGCTTCACATTCACATGGACAAAAAAAAAAGTGTTATCAATCTTTTCACCTCAGTCTCAGAGAAAAGAAATTCAACCATCAACTGTTAAACTCTACTAAGGAAACAATTTCATCAAAAATGTACATTTTTAAGGTTGCACGTTTAGACCTGTGGGCAATGAAAGGAAAACATATGAACATTTTAAGAATTTTCTCATTTATTTTGGTATATCTAAAAAGATTCCTTTCCTCCCTTCCAAAATTACACCTTATTACAATGAGCCAAAGAGTTTAACCTAATCAAGCCAAAATTTAACCTTAAAAGCAGAAATCAAAGCCAAATCCAACATCTTTAAGTAGGAAATGATGAAGTGTGTCCAAGGCTCTAATTTTCCAGGCTAATTACCTTCTATGAGACACTTTCTGAAAATTCAAGTGCTGACAATTAACTTTGTGATGTAACGATTTCTGTCGTTTGTATAGTATCCAAGAATTCTCTCTATAGATTATTAAAAATAGGATAGTCATGTCAAGCACTTACTAGGTGAAATCAGCAGCAAGTGAAATTAGTAAGCAGATCGGGGAGGCTGGAGTTTAGTTTGGCAGCGTACGTCTGCATCCCAGCAGCACTGAGGGTGAGAAGCCAAGTACTCAGCTGTGAGGGGGGTCCAGGTAAAACCTGCGGATGCATCATTAATTTATCCCAGTTTACACTGTGGCAGAGACTTCAAAGCCTCCTTTTTTGTTTCTCTGCGTGTGTCCTCTGTCTTCCCTCTAGCCCTGACCAGTCCAGCCTTTTGGACACTGGAGGCAGGTGGAGTAGCAGGTCAGGATAGAAGAGAAAGCAGCATGGATCCTGCCAGTCACACAGGGCCCAGAAGACAGAGTGGCCAGGCCGTGCAGGACCAACTGGCAGATGGCTGCCTCAGGATAATGACCAGGTGACATCTGCAGAGTGAACAAGCCATCAGGCTAACAGACTCACCTTGACCTGCCGAGCTGCCTACTCTCAACCTCCTTCTCCTCCTGCAATTCCCTCAGGATACGCCCACAAGGCGGAAAGTATAACAGAAGTTTATTGATTCACTAAGTTTCTCAATTCCCCAAAAAAGAGGTGTGAGAATGTCCTGGAAAAAAAAAAATCATTGCCAGATTTTATGTGGGCGTTTAGATTGAATTTTCTTTTATTCACGAGAGATTCAGTCATTGCCTTTTTCAATGCCAAAAGACTAAAAAAAATTGGTTTTCGAACCATTCTTCTTCTCTATTTTTTATTTGATTTTGACCAAAAACTCTTCAAGACACCAAATTATTGTCAGACAAAGCAGACTTGTGACATGAATAACTGGCAGTGGGAATATGTTCAATTCACCAGATAACAATGCAAAATACAATCATTGTGTTTTTTATTATTTTACTCACACTGTTTGTATTGATGAGTACTTTTGAAAAGGCGAGGTTTGTTCCTTGTCTAAAGACTCTAACTCAAACACATCGACTGCGTGATGCTGTGCACAAAGGTCATCTTTTGACAGTGCTGAGATCATGAAAAGGTTATATTCCTTGTGCCATTTGGAAAAGAGGCAGTGTGATACCAACCTGCCAATACAGTTTCAGCATGTCTTTTTCATCTGAGTGTTAACGGTGCACATTGTTTACTAAATACTTGACTGGGTCTGTGTGACTGCTGGCAACTGATGTTAAGGATGAAGTTTGGAAAACTTTGGAGGCTGAAAAGTAGGAGTCGCAGTGTTGAATGAAGATGAACCGAAAATAGCATTACAGTTGCAATGGTTGTGCACAGCAAGTCAAGATTAAACATGCAGTTTCTGTGTTTTGTGTTCTAGTGTGGGACAGAAAGCAAATAAATAAGCAGAAAATAAGTAAACATTGCATATAGTGCCTGAGAAATAAGACTCCCTTGAGAAGTTTTGGGCCCCAGGAGAGTAACATTGAATATCGCATATCAAACAGAAACAGTGCAAGATTTTATACTATTGGTATTTTTACTTTCGCTAAGCAAGATACATCTAGAAGAACTGGAAAACAGAATGGTGTGTATAATGAAAGTATGGCTTGTCAACTACACACTTACTTTTCCCAGGACATTAACGTCCATTTTAAATCAATTGGAACAACTCTCTTAACTCGCAGTGATATAAAGAACATTAGAACAAGTGTAATAGAGGGGAATGCTCCGCATACTAAGTACATTGATCACTCATTGCTCACATTATTTTGTTACATGCATACAAATGCATAAGGTTCATTTTAAATGTTAAATCACTTGAGAGAACAGGTGCTCCTGGTTAAGTCAGCTTGGAAATCTTTCAGCTAAGAGTCCTGATCCACCATCTCACACTTGTTTTTAAACACCGGAAGACATTTTGAGCACTGTATAATCGAGGTAATATAATATGCACCTGCTTTTATTTTGTCAGTGAAGCTTCTCCTTAATGGCTGTAAGTATATTTAGGGTGTTGTGTTACCTTATAAGGGGTAGATTTAAGATGCATAGGGTTAATTTAGACAAGTTGTGCTGCATTAGCTGATTTGCATCAGTTGTGGCTCATTTTTGCAGTTGATTGGTTATCAGCTGATTAGTATTGTCCAGTCACACCTGTAAACTCGTGCAGGGTTACAATTACCAGCACTGTTATGAAAATGTCTTCTTTTAATTTATATAAACAAATTATTTCCTTTCATACTTATTGCAGCTTTTATTTAAATTAAATGATTCTGCTGTCATTTTCTTTCACACTTTTCAGTCATGTCATGTAAACGTTATTTGTATCATATTTACATGATGAAACCAAATGGGTCATTTTGATCCTGATATATATAAAACAAGTGGACACAAACTTTTTATTTTATTTGTCTTTCAATACAAAAATAGAAGCCTTTGTCACTCTATGACTCTAGGTCATTCAGTCAGTGTAGACAGAGCACATGAGGAAATCTGTCAGTCATCTTCAAAATGACTGACAGAATGCCCCTAACAACACTGATAGTGCATAGTATTTTAAATTAGGTCCAAGGCAAATATGAACTCAGCAAATTGTTCCATCTATTAAAACTGGAAAGGCAGAATTGGTTGTTTTTGACCGGGGTATACATTTATACAATGTATACAATACATTTAAAAAATAGACCAAAGTAATTGTGAGAAAAGTTAAAAAACAATACCTTTGGAGGCTGCAGATACTAAAATGGGAAGGATTTATTTTAAAATGAACAACCACATTGCAGTCATGCCAGTGTTGTTATGATACATTAGTGTAAGGGTGCACTCACATTTGGTCCAGTTGTCAGGTACTGTGCTGATGCATGAATATCCTCCTTCACCTCTCCCCTGCTGGCCCACACCCACGTTGCTCCAGTCTAACTGCGCCTGAGCAGGCTTGAGCTTCCTGATTTACGGAGTGTGACCTGTATTTTTACCTGCATTTTTTTTCAATCTTGTAATGACACTGTTTAATTGTTCTCTGGTATCAGCAATCAAAAAGACAGTCACAGATTTTCCCACTGCTCTTTATCTGGACTTTGGGCTTGCCCCCAGAGGACTTTGGGGCACTCGCACTAATCAAACAAACTGGACTTTGGGAGTCAAATGTGTTTAGGCACAGTACGGATTGCCTGGTGTGAGTGCACCCTTAGGCCCCTCCAAGGTACTTTCATTTTGTGTTGATTGTAGAGGCATATGTGAAAGGTGTAAAGGTAAAGCTGCTTTATTGTCATTATACAATGAACTGTACAATGAAATTGCAAGGTGAGAGTGGAGGGTTAGTCCTGAGCCGCTGCGACTGAGTGCGTCGCCACATTGGGCCAACCTAACCTCATGTGCCTAATATGCTTACTGCTTACTGGCGTAAAGATCTTTTATTTTGGAAGAGAACGAAAGAAACACTTCACTTATTTGCACAATACCAGTTCAGCCATAGACGCAAAACATTGACATTATGTGTAAGTATTTCATTTGTTGTAATACTTTTATGTTCTGTGTGTGGACCGGAGGAAGAGTAGCTGATGTTCTGCATCAGCTAATGGGGATCCTAATAAAATCCTTAATTATCCGAAGAAAAATATCCTCTTGCTTCCAACCATAGACAGTAATAAATAGACAGTAGTAAACATCAAATCATCTCATCTGGTCTGTGTGCTGTAAAGCGTTTTGTAGCGTTTCCTCTGACAAAGTGGACCAGGCAAGGGCATTTTAAAATACATAATATTAATCTTCAACATCTTGGCCGATGGTCTCTTTTGCCGATGTGGGTAAGATGTGAGGCATCAGTATTAAATTCAGACTGCTTCATAACCAGTTAAAAGTTCCTTACAGCGACTTTAAGGTAGAATTGAGCTCTTTCAGTCATTTACGTTCAGTCATGTATCATTACTGCTTTGTATCTTTGGAATGTAAATCTATTTTAATACAGTTTTTTTTTTCATGATCAGTAAATATATATGAGATACACATGCTGAAGGTTAAAGTCTAGTCACTAAATGATTAGTTGTCACCCAAGATTTTAATATAGTCAGTGCTTTGCACATCAGCCAAGTGGTAGACAGTGTGCTCAGAAGCCATCGTCTCTCACATATCTCAGCCAATTAAACTCATCTACAGTCCAAATTGGTGCCAAAGAGATATTGTGACTGCATTCAAATGATGATGGATTGTGTAGGATGTCTTTGCATCAATAACACCAAAGCAGCCAATCGAATGTAAATGAATCAGTTCATGCAGAGTGCATACTGTACTTGTCACTGGCAAGTTAAAGAATATAGTTGAAATATGACATGCTAATTTAAATGAAACAGTAGAAGATACAGTATCTTGCATCTAGCTGTTTGTCTGGAGGCAGCAAATCTGGATGAAATACAGTGTTGTAGCTAAACTGAATATTCATGTTTTGTTTCTAAGATTACAGTAATAGTAGAGTGTGCCATTTTTTTTAGTTATCTGGCTTGCCTCCTGAAGCTGCTCAGATTTTCCTGCAGTGCTGATATTGATGCATTCTTCATCTCTTCTCCATCCAGCTCGACAAGAGCTCTGTTCCTTACCTTGCAGTATTTGTGCCAGTCATCCTCAAACTATGAAGAAACACTAAATGACTTTCAGTCTCAAAGTCTCCTGAGCTTCCCTAAGCTCCTCTAGCTTATGCTAACTGCTTAGGATGCAAGTAGTTAACCCATTTTCTGTTCTTTCTCATAGACAAAATGTACTTCTGGGGTTTGACTGCCTTTTGTATCAAGCGTGACGTCTCAAGACTCTCTGAAACAGCTTAAAGCTCAGACAATGCAAGCACTGTTTCCATACACATCCTGGTACCCTTCAAAAACGGTTATGGTCAAACCGGCTGCTTTAGATGAAAGAAAGCTGTATGTCAGACTGCAAATACAAAATATTGCACCCAAATAACAAAGCAACCAGTTTTTTAATTCATGTAGAGGATCTGGTCAAACCATTAACACCCTGCTACATCCTAGAAGAATTTAAAACATTGGCCACAGGTTCTACAGTACTGCATAAACTTAATCAAAGGCTCTGTGCTATTGTGATGCATTCAGGGACTCTGGGTTGCTCTGGCTCCGCTTACTCCTGTCTGATATTATCACATAAAAGCTAAGTCTAAATCACTAGAAAAAAAGAAATTAGCAAGGACCAGCTCCATGACTATCTGGAACCCATCCAGATCCATCCCAACAAAAATACGCTCTCATTATTTTCTCTGCAGGGATGTGGAGAGCAGCGCTCTGATCCACTCGCGTGGTTAAATCCATTTCTTTCATGTTTCACGGGCTTTGTTGACTTTGTTTTGCTTCTTTGGATCATCTATTCAAGTAGATGCTCCCTTGTAAGATTCATTTAGTCTGCAACGCAGTGCTTAAGTTTGACTCAAACACCCTTGCATGAGTGACAGCTATGTAGATGCAGAGCAGACAGAGCTGGGAGAGTTTCTCAGGCATGCTTTAAAATGCTTATCAGGAAGCATCCTGCATGTTTCACACACTTTGGTCTTTAAACTGGTAAACGCACCTACCAGTTTGTGGAAGATTAGTCAAAACAGTTTGATGGTTTAAGTCTTTTCATGTTTTCAGTACTGATTTAGGCAACAGAAAATAGGCATGATGAAAAGCTTATGTGACTGACAAGCTTGCAGCGTTAATATGAAAATTATAATGAATCATAATTGATTAATTAAATGTGCTGTAAGGACCAAAGTCTAAGTCTGGAGGGAAATGTTAGAAAAAAGAAAAAAAACTTTTAGCAAAGGAGACCTGGGCTATATAGATTACAAAAGAAATGCAACAGGTAGAAATGCCTCACTTAAATCAATACTGAATGTCATTAAGAAAATCTAGCAAAAGTGACATTATTGATCTGACGGCTGACATATCTATGTGTATTTTTGGGTGACAGCTCAGGAGATATCTTAATCTCACTCGAGACCTTCAAATGTCAAGATTCATTTCTTTCCGATCCCTTTGGAATGATGTTATTACGGTTGGGGGGATGACAGTTGTATCAATTATGCATAAGGTGAGAGTGTGTGGAAGGCATCTATGCAAATCAAGTTCATCACATGGATGGCAGTGAAATAAATGAAAATACGCGTTTCAAAGTGGTGAGGCAAGCTCCCGACAGATCAGGCTGGGGAAATGTGTGTGACCAAATGCAGGGGAAGAGACATGTTTTGACTTAATTTGAGTGGTTGTATCTCACATTCACATTCTTTTTTAGCACACAGGACGCTCATTATTGCCGTTTCAAAGGACAATTGCCACATTAAAACAGACCAAAAAGAAGACGTTTAACTGCGTTCTCTATGAAAACCTGCTGCGTAGCTAATCTTCCATTAGACTGTTCTTGAATTTTGGAAGGCATACCCTAGCTGGATGCTTTTTGTTCACATAAAACTTAAAAATCTGTTGAAAGGAATAATTCAACACCACTCCCATGTCTCTAAAATAGTATGCAGCTGGAGCCAGCAGCCAGATAGCCTAGCTAATCATAAAGAGGGTGGAAAAGCTAGCCTAGCTCAGTCCAAATATAAAATTAAGCTGTCTGCAACCCTTGCTGGCAAGGTCTATTTTTTGCTGAATCAATATAACAGCAGTAAAGTAGAGGTAAAAGAAGAAAAGAAAACTGTTAAACAATGTAATACTATGCTGTGGTTAGCTTTTTCTCCCTACTTCAGGGGTCTCTAACCTGTGGCTCTTGACCCTCGTGTTGCTCTTGTTCCCCTCTGCAGTGGCTCTCTGTGGCTTTGACAAAAAACAAACAAAAAAAACAACAACATAGAAATGAATTATGGTTATATTCTTGAACATTAAACTTGCAAGGCTAGAGCAGTGTTTTTCAACTTGCAGGTTTTAGATGTGTCCCTGCTCCAGCACACCTGATTCAAATGAATGGCTCGTTATCAGACTTCAGCAGCGCTCAATAACGAGCTGATCATTTGAATGAGAGACACATTTAAAACAGGGCAGGGAGCCCCAAGAAACAGGACAGAAAAAATCCTGTCCTAGAGTCATTTTTCTCTTCTCCAATTGTAAAAATGCATAGTCACATGGAATAGCTGTGCTCTCAAGTTGTGATTTT
>JAQLOL010000003.1:11133896-11160765 GCA_029783665.1 Naso thynnoides
GGAGGGCTGATTGCAACATGGCTGAGGATTAACTCACACTTAACTCCAGTCAAAATTGAATTGAAAATAGTTTATTTTACTTTTACAGTTTTAATGCTACGCTGTTGTAGACAATTCGATTCAAGAAGGCTACTCACATGCGTGGGCAGGTTGCGTTCTCTCGAATGTCCGAAGCTAATTCAGCATATTTCAAAGAATGTTGTTTATCTTCCTTCAGTCTTCCTTGGGTCTAGCTCTCTCACTATCTTCCGTGCCAGAATCTCCTCAAATGAGGCATTTTAATGTCATTATTGGAGACATGGGCCTGCCTGCTCTGAACTACAACTTTACATGCCAGGCAACCAGGCGCCATGTTTGTATTGAGAGGAATTTGTGGCTCTGGTGAACCAAAACCTCCTTGTTATTGAAAACTACGTAATATTAAATGTAAGGAATGTTCTGACGTGACAGATAACATCCTTGAAGACCTGGGCAGTACTTTTTTTTTTTTTTGTAATTACTACAAGCAGGGAATAAGCTCTGAGTCTTTCGATCTAGCTATGCAGTGTCAACCTCGGACTTTCAGTAGCTTACATCACAAAAACATTAGATACATTAAAAAAACGCCGGACAAAAGCACTAAAACTGATGTAAAAAGCCAATATAACAACACAACATAACAATATCTATGTGATTCTTAGCAGCTCGCAGAAAAATAAATGCTATCAGCGCCACTTGTCTGTCTGTAGGCTAGCAATGCACGGCACAAACTACAGCTGTTGCTTGAGCTGCTGTCTCCAGATGCGACGGGTTTACCTTTACGCATTTTGCCTGTCAGGTTACTCGATGATAATGTGATGTTATTTCAACATCTATGTGATTATTTTACGGCTTGCAGAAGTAACGTTACCTGCGCTGTTACTGCTACTGTTGACTGGACACCCACATGAACAGAGGGGGAGTTATCCTTTAATGTTTTATGTCAATGTCAAGAATTTTTACATAAAATTAGGAAGATTTTCTAGTATCTCATTAAACATTCTGTCTTAGAGACACAAGGCTACAATTAGACAAGACCAAAAAAAAGGTTAACCCGCAATGGCAAAACATTAGCCACAGTGGAAACAACATGTTTGTCTCTCTGTTGACTTACTTATCTATCTTCTTTTCTGTTGATCTTTTTCATCCATGTCACATGCACCGCACACTATATGCACACACAGTGAGTGTATTAATATAAAACAACCATATGGAGTACAGAGTGTGTACGTAGGAGACAGGTGTTAGTGGAAGCTGTATGTATGAAGAGGGGAGTGGTTGCAGAGGGTGGATGGTCTAGTGGGACGCTCTGTGCTTGTATCCTTCCCTGTTCCTCCATATCTCTTTCTCCTCCCAGTCCTCTCACTCTTTGTCTCAAATCTCTCCTATAATCTCTCTTCTTTTTTCCCCTGGCTTCTGTGCTCCACATTCTCATATCAACAGCTCCACCAACAGGTGGAAAAATGCCCACCTCATACTCACACTGTTTCTGCCACTCCAAGGCAGTGAAATGCAACATCACGCACTTCTGTGGTCTGTGTGCTGAATTTCTTGCCGGCTGAGATCTGTTTCCATGTGAACTGTTCAGGTGGGAGGAAATTCTTTATTGCCATTCATTGTCACAGCAACACTGAATTAACAAAGTCACAGAATAAAACAATAAGGACATTTGTCACGTCGGCACAGAACTGATTTCATAACTGCTTGTGATATCTAGGAAATACTCAGTAAATCAGCCCCCGAAATGGTCTGATAGACTTTTATATTGCCCTCAATCTTCAGTTCTGTATGGAGTCCTATATATTAAGCACACACACTGACACAACTAAACTTCCTAATCCATCCACTAGGAGGCAGCAATGAGGACACCTTCTTTTTTCTTATGCCTAGAAATTCTTTAAATCTCTCTCAAGCATCTCAACTTAATAGGAAACATGCTTGAGGCGAGCTCTTGTCTGTGTTCAATAACAGCTTTATGGGTATCGAAGAGGAAAGGGAAAATTGTGTTCCACTCATGAAAACTGTGTACAACAGAAGCAAATTTGCCTCTCAAAAGATATTATCGATATCAACATTTTGACCTTCTTTTGATCAGCTTTCTCTCACCAGTATTATTCCTGACTATTAAAGCAACTGATGGAGATTAACCTCTTTTGCCCTCAAGTCTTATAAAAAGTGCAGTGACCTGCCATTCATATTATAGGCTACATATTTTTACACAGGCTTGTATTTGATATAGATAGATAGATAGATAGATAGATAGATAGATAGATAGATAGATTTTTTGCCTTCTTTTGCTTATAGTTATATTTTAGTTATATTTATATTTAGTTATATTTTACTGTATTATTTTCTTATTTTTGAATTCAGATAAAATATCTTAGCATTGACCGTACTGTCCAGTTTTCAGATTTTAGTGTTATGTATAAAAAAAAAAATCTTTGGAAGAATGGAAGGATTACAGTTATGCATTAAATCAAGCTGAAATCACATTCTTTTTAAATAATTGATATGGAATCCGTGTAAAAAAAAAATGGTAATAGTAAAACTTGGTAATAAGTATTTAAAGTTGTGTTACCACATTTTTGACTTGATTCAACAGTACAGATTGACAAAATATGGTGGAGAAAAAGAAAACAAATCTCAGTCAATACCTCGTGTAGCCGCCAGAGGGCAGTGGCGTCATTTCAGCCCAGGTATCAGGCGGAACACGACGTGGCAAGTAAACAGTTCACTTCCTGTATTTACTGCCGTATTGACATCCGCCTCTCAGTGCCGTGTCTTACGTCTGTGAAACCAGACTTCCTCGGACTTCGGAGTAAGTTCGGTTCATATTCATCACTCAGGCCGGTGTTCGTGTGAGGTGAGCCGGCGGTTCTCTTACATGAGGAGCGGGCTCTAGCACCTCAGCAGCCGGAAAGGAGAGATGATGGCTGGGCTGCTGATGGTGTTTCTCGGGGGGCTGCTGGAGGTCTGTAGCGGCGTCTCAGCAAACAGAGGAGGGTATCCCTCCTTTACAGACGAAATACCTTTCAAAATCGCCTGGCCAGGCCCTGAATTCACACTGGTAAGCCTCCTCCTTCAGTAACACTGTTTTTTAGGAGCAAATTCTCCGTAATGGCTCAGGGAGGCGTACCTGTCACCTGCTTGTGTTAGCTTTAAGTGAGCTCCTGTCCTCTTTGCTCCATGCTGGAGACTACAGTAGAGTAACAAACGTTGTCTTTGCATTACAGCCAGCTTCAGGTGCACTTTACAAGGAAGAGGACTTTGTCATCATGACAACAGCAGAGAAGGAGAAGTATAAATGTCTCCTGCCTTCTCTTACAGCTGGAGACGAGGTAAGCAGGAGCATCAGTATGGACTGTTTATATCTTAACACATTTTCACTGACCGGGCGTGTTTTTCCCTTTATCAATGGCACTCCTAGCAGTTATGTAACACATCCACATGAGAAATCGACACAATATAAATAGATATTATGAAGTTATGTCCCACTAGGTTAATACTATGCCTTTTCCCTGGTTTACTTTGCATAATCTTTAGGGAAACACTTTGCAATAAATGGTATGTCATGTTACAAAAGATGAGGCGACACTGTTGTGCTCTGTCTTTCTTTAAATGTCTCTGAGAGGTGAACCTCTTGGATTACTCTGTATTATCTAAGAGAGATGTGCAGTCTGTGTGTCTGTGTTTAGTTGGTTATTTTAAAAGCTTCGTAAACTGCTGCATTGATTTTTGTTTGTTTTTTCGTGTGCTTTTTTTCCTACCTTGTACAGCACTTTGGTCAGTTGTTGCTGTTTTTAAATGTGCTTTATAAATGAAATAAGTTTAAATAAACATAAACTTTACTGTTAGGATGTACTCAACAATGTGTTTGCTGATATCCTATTCCTAAGGGGATGCTAAAAATTGAACGAATAAAAAAAAATATATATATTGTGGCAGGCAGCAGTAGCACTCATATGATCAGACATGTTACAATAAATAATAAACATTATAATCTGAGCCATTAATCTAAGGGTGGCAACAAATAGGTAACAGTAAGACTGAAACAATTTGTTAACTAAAGAAAAAGATATTCCTGTTTAAAGAGGGATCTGTATGATGTATGATGTGCAGTCAGATTACACGTTGCACAAAAACAGCATTCTGTGATTTGATGTCCCCCTTGTTTTCTATGTTGTGCTTTTTTTGTTTGTTACTGTGTGTGTTCAGTGACTCAGCTTCCCTTCTATCTCTCTCACTGTTGTGCATTTGTTTGGTGTCTTTTATTGTTTTAGGATGATGATAAGGAGTACGGCGGGCCAGGTCCAGCTGAACTGCTGGAGCCGCTGTTCAAACGCAGCAGCTGTTCCTACAGGGTGAGACTTCTCAAGTTTCATTCTCATCTAATTTCCCCTCCAACTCTCAGTGAGACTGAAACCACGAAAAGAAAGAGTGTATGCTTCATTAGCAGAGTGTGACTTTTAATTTAGCATTATGGTACTGCTCTGGTGCTGAGGTTGTTTGATGAATTTAACTCTGAACTTGTTCTTGCTTGCCAACATTACAGATTGAGTCGTACTGGACATATGAAGTGTGCCATGGAAAGCATATAAGACAGTATCATGAAGAGAAGGAGACTGGTCAGGTCAGTGTTTTGAGTGGGTAAAATAATGTTCAGGTGACACAAACAAGAGGCCAGAACTTTGAACTGTACGGCTGAAAGTAATATGCATTTTTTTCTTAGAATATCAGTGTTCAGGAGTACTTCCTGGGGAGTATGTTGCCGAGGAGCCAGACCACAGACACAGGTGATTCTCTATGTTAATGTAATTTTGTGCTAAATATATTCTGAAATATGTTATTGGGTTTATTAGTATTTTCCTTGTGCTAAAGCTAGCAAATCTTTTTTTTTTCTTTCAGATAAAGCTGAAGAGGCAGAGAATGTAAAATCAACCACTGAAACAGAAGTAAGTATTAAAATGAAACGATAACCAACTGAATTTGTAAGGCTGCCTGTCAGTTCTCACACGTGTCATCTCTTTTCTCTCTCCCTCTCTCTTCCTGCTGGTGTCCAGGTGCCCACTAAGAATATAGAAGGTCAGCTGACCCCCTACTTCTCATTGGAGATGGGAAATGGGACTCCGTGTGTGCTGAAACAGAACCAGGCCCGCTCTACGTCTGTGCTGTACGTCTGTCATCCAGAGGCCAAGCATGAGATCCTGTCCGTCGCTGAGGTCACGACCTGTGAATATGAGGTGGTGGTGTTGACGCCGCTGCTTTGTGCACACCCAAAATACAGGTGAATCTTGAAACCGATCACATTTAATGGTTGCACTTAAAGAGATATGCCTCGAGTGGAAGAGATGAGCCCTGCTCCCATCTTGCTGTTTCTAAATTTAACGTACATCTCCGGCAGGTTCAAGTCCTCCCCGGTGAACGCCATCTTCTGCCAGGCTTTGGCAGGCTCCCCTCTGCGGCCTCAGCGGCTCACCCAGTTGGACAAGGAGCAGGAGGAGCAACTGAAACCACCTTTCAGTGCCACTACAGAGACCAGAGAGGTGAGATGTGCACAGAAATGACAGTGGGAAAGGGGCTGGTACTGTGTGTCCCGACAACATCCCCATCAATTATATCCTGTGACGTGTTCCAGGAAGAGGCGCCACCAGTGAGAGAGGAAGCGTTCACCTCCACTCACAAACCCATAACTGTCGGAGGGCAGACTCAGGTCACTGTCGGCACCACTCACATCTCTCGTCTGACAGATGACCAGCTGATTAAGGAGTTCCTGAGTGGCTCGTACTGTCTGCATGGGGTAAGGTGTTCAACTGTAGCACATGAGTAGCATTTGATGAAGTAATTCAGAGGCATGTAATCCTCTTAATGTGTGTTTTTCAGGGGGTAGGGTGGTGGAAATATGAATTCTGTTATGGAAAGTACGTCCACCAGTACCATGAGGTAAGGATCCCCTTGCTGGGTTATTATTATTGAATTTCTCTGAAAACCAAATCTACATCTTGTATCAGTTTATAGTGTTAAACTTGCTTAAAGCGCTACAACTTACATTATTATTTTTAATATTCTCAAAGTAGTGAAAATACCAGTTTGCTTAAAGCAGTATGTAACTTTGACTGCGACCCGTGGCTTTAAAAATGACACTTAATGATGCAGCCTACATGTTGCTTTGAGGAACCTCTGTGAATCACAGATCTGAGGCAGCAGTCAAAGGACATCAGAGGGAAAACCAGAGGACATTTTCTCTCTAAAATATGATCCAGTTTTACTAAAATTGCTGTTTTGTGCAAGATATTAACGTGCAGCATTAGGTTTTGTTTTTCTCAGCTGGAGGTCACGGTCAAAGTTATGTATTGTTGCTTTGAGGGAAAGGTGCAGTTTTTAAAATCATTGGTTTGTTTTTTTTTTTCTTTTTGCTAATCCAACAGTCAAAAGCTTGAAGATGTAATCCTTTTATTATTACAAAAGACAAATGAAAGTTCTCAATATTTAGGACAAAGTTTTTACCTGCTAACATCTCCACCTAGTCGCCTTGAGCAGAGCCACTAGGATGGCCACTAGGCTAAGATATTAGCATGCTTGTTGACATGGCAAAAATTCATTTGTAAAGATGAGTTTAATGAAATTTTCCTAAAGATCTGTTTGTGTTACCTGTTAGCTAAGTATGTAACATTTGAATCAATGACTTTGAATTAGCACCGCAGAGAAAACACTGAACACTCTTCTTTTCCAAGATCTAAAAATGTAGTAATTCCTCTCAATTCATAAACTAGAACTTTTTGCCATCTAACAAAAGTTGAGAAATAAGTTTCTGCTGATTTATTTGATTTACGTATGTGTACGTAAGATTATTAGGTGCATTAGATTAGTTTTAGCATTTTTACAGTGATGAAAATGTCCCTTGGTGTTACAGGAAAAAGAGCAGGGGAAGAACATTGTGGTGGTTGGCAGCTGGAACGCCCAGGAGCACATTGACTGGGCCAAGAAGAACGTCGCCCGCTCCTACCAGCTCAAAGATGATGGAGTTCAGAAAGTCAAGTAGGCCACTCATACTTTTCAACCCCAGCCTGGATGCAAAATTTAACTGAGACTGCTGTTGATGGTTCATTCTCTTCACTGCAGGTTGGTTTCCCACTTTTACGGCCACGGGGATGTGTGTGACCTGACAGGGAAGCCCAGACAGGTCATTGTGAAGCTCAAGTGAGTGAACAGTCGTGAGCAGGATGAAACACCGACGTTAACCAGTCGATTCACTCGTCTCGTTTCTCTTCTTTCTGCAGATGCAAGGAGTCGGAGTCTCCCCATGCCGTCACCGTCTACATGCTGGAGCCTCAGACTTGTCAGTACATCCTTGGGGTAAGTTCAGAATTCACTAATGAGAGTCACAGTCTGGTAAAACAAAAGAACAACAAAAAACATCTTTGGTAGCGATGTATCAGGTTAACTCTTCAGCTTGAGAGCAGAAGAAAAATAGATGTGCTAATCTAATCTTTATCCAATGTTTAACCAATACTAATTAATGTACTTACAGTAAGTTTGATTACCTTTTTTGCAGTAGACATTTCAACTTTCCAAACACAGGTGTAACAAATTACATCGATTGCTTCGTTGCTTCTACCTGGGCTTTTCCTGCTAGAAGTCAAAATGCATGAATTAAAGGGTCTGTGAGGAAACTGTGATGCTAACACAAGTGTCCAGATTTGGGTTTGCAAAACAACCAACTATGCTAACTTGCAATTCACTCAAAACTAAAAATAATGAAAACCATGCTGTTTGTTTTCTTTTATTTTTTTTTTCAATTTGCAGACATAAAGAAAGAGCCCATGACTGTTTATCAAGTAGTTTTTGATACTGTACATAGGGTGCCTAAATCCTGCCCCTAATTTGAGGCCAGCCTCAATGACTGGCACCACATTTGAGGTGTTTGACATCATCTTTTTTCTCCTAGGTCGAGTCTCCAGTCATTTGCAGGATTCTTGACACCGCTGATGAACATGGACTTCTATCAGTCTCCAGCTAAATCTGACATAGATCATATGACAGCAACAGCGCATGAAGGACAAGGAGAGGACGGAAGGAGAGAAGCTGCATTTGAAGACAGAGGACATTTATTATAAAACAGAAGCCTGTGTGGTGAAGAAAGAGCGATGCCCATGACACTGCGCTAAAAGCCAAAATTGAGGTTCAGCTTGTTCCTAAGGCTGGACTTCATGCCGCCTTGGTGCACGGCTGCTGCCCGTGTCTCGATCTGTGCAATGGGAAATGCTAAATCACAGCTTAATCCAGCGGACTAGGTCAGACAATGTGAAATGGTGAACAGTGAAATGGAGGTGACGCCTCACTGCACGAGGCAGGCGATTTATTGCCTGTGCATCATATCTATGCTTCACGTTGTGTCGATAAATTGCAAGCAAATGAGGAATCAGGGGATCGTAATTATCAGGGGAATCAACAGTTGGTTTTATTGTCTTTAAGGACTGTATTTGTGTATGTGTGTGCGTGCATGTGTGAGTGTGTGTGTATGTGTGAGTACGCATGTGTTCGCAAATTGAAATGATTACCTGCTCGGCTGTGGCACTTACAGATGGAGAGGATGAGTCTGAAAATGTGTAGCAGCTGTGAGAATGTATGCTGTGTTCATTTAGAGGAGGAGTGAGTGTGTAACTTATGCATTAGGGGGCGCTGTGGAGAAGCAACAAAAGTGAGTGGTTGATGTTAAAAAAAAAAAAAAAAATTCTACAGATTTGTAGGATGTCCTGAACGTCTGTGGGTCCCTATAAGAGGTACTCTGTGTTTTAATGAAGATGCACACTGGAGTCCTGATCACTGCTGTATCACAGGGATAACAATCGATGAATTTGCAGCAAAGAATAAAACGAAAACATGAACACCTCATTTATAGTGATGCATTACCACACAGCAAGATTTGACCGAGATAGAAGGACACATGGCAACAAATGTCTGTTTAATGATTAAAAAGAGAAGTAGTTGGTGGTCATCACCTTAAAATAAAGTGTAAATTTCATTTTGTGGGTTTCCTATTTTTTATTATTTCTTATCAAATAAGAACAACTCATTAAAAGAACAATTACTGGATTCCCCACTGAGAAACATCTACTGTAGTACGTTGTCATGGTGTATTTATGGCCACCAGGGGGTGCTGATGCTACGCTAGTGAAAGTATTTGCCACTTCCTTTGCTTTCAGAAGAAAACAACCTGACAGTTTATGATCCAGTTTACACAGAGGTGTTGAACAGTGATCACTGCAGTTATTTGTGTTCCCAATTTTAGTTTTTTTTTTTTCTTATTTACCTTTAAAAAAAAAAGACTGACCTGCAGGTCTGTTGAGCTTTATCTGTAATACCACGGTATAATGTTAAGAAAAGCAAATCATGCTCAGAAATTAACCATGTGAATGTATTCTGAAATGCTTTATAAGCCAGTTTAAACAGTTTTACAGGTTTATATTACAAAAACAATAGAGCATTGGTCATAAAAAATAAAATGCCACTTCAAAAAGTTTAGTTGCTAATCCCTTTTATCTCTGCTAACTATTATGTTGGTCTACAGTCTCTTCCTATGGTCAACTCCGGCAGAAATGAGGCCTGAAAAAAACTAGGGCAGCAACTTTAAATTATTTTCATCATCGTTTAACCTGCCATTATTCTCTGGATTACTGGCTTCGCCTCCCATATCAGAAAAATAACCCCATGTGACTTCTTGTTTTTTCTGACCAACAGTAAAGATATTACTTTAACTATCATACCGACCAAGCAAAAATATAAATTTATTACATTTGAAAATCTGAAACCATTAAGCTCGTAATTTTAACAGGAGAGAAAGTGACTTGCCAAAGATGAATCAGTTATCAAAGCACTTGCCCATCAATTTTCTCCAATCATCTGATCATTTCAGCTCTTGTCAAAAAAGTGAAAGCACACATCTGCTGCACTTGCCAAACATTTATTGTGCTGAAAAGTGTATGCGATTCACAAATATATTTTTCTTCAGAAGCAAAAGTCCATCGAAGTGCAACCACATGCCATCGACGGCCATGTGTGAGCCTGTGCAGGGTTTCATAGCAGCCTGACACCACACAAAGAAAAACCTACAGTCTTGGGTTATAATTGCACATGTGTGCGCAACAAGGGGGCAGATTTATGTGAAAATGCTGTCAAAGCAAGTCAACAAGTCAATTCAATAATCGTAAATAACCTTTTGGTACAAACACTGTCATCACAAATCTATTGCTCGGTTTCAATTTCAATGGCAAGTCTTTTAATACTAGCTTTACTTTTTCCATTTAAAAAAAACAACATGAATTTCCACTGGAGAGGAGAACAAAGGTTAATACAGTTTCCAAATACATAAAATGGACTGTTTTCATGTTCTTCTTTTGATTCACGTTCGATCTCTAAAGCCGTGGTGAGATTGTCCACACCTCTTTGTTTTGGAGCTCTTTGATTAGACTGAGGGAATGGGAATCTGATGCACTGAGGTGCTTTCAAAGTCTTGTAGTGCCTCTTGGTGAGTGTGGTAGTGCATGGCTACATAAGACTTGGCAAAGGCAAATGTCTGAGAGCTGACAGGCTGCAGGCTGGTGGGGGAGCTGGGCCCTGCAGAGGGACTGCTGTTGTAGATACTGTAGTAGGGCTCAATGCGAGTGTTGATAGGCGTAGAGGTACTTGGCGGCCGAGGTTTGCGCATACCTGTGACCTTTGGACTACCCCCACAATCCCTGGAGTGACTTGGCCCACAAGCCTGGTCTACCAGCCTCCTCTGTGGCTTGGGTGACAGTACGTAAGCCGAGTTGGTCTCATGATGGGAGGATTTATTGCGATTGACTTCCAAGCTGCCCTTCCCCATCGCATGCAGGCGAGTCTTTTGCTTGCAACAGAAAAAGCCCAGTGCCGCCCACTGAAAACAGCACAGCACACGGCGGCGGAGGCCTGCGCTGTTGCGTGAGTACACAAAGGGATTGATGCCAGACTTGAGAAAAATAAGCACAAAGCCGCAGAGTTCAAACTGGTAATGTGCAAAGCTACTTTCTGGCGACAAAACGTCCTGTGCCAGCGAAACTCCCATCGGCAAGCAGCAAAGCAGCACAGAGAACACTATAACTACACAGGTGACAACGGCCTTGGAGTCTTTAGCTGTGGCCAAGTTGACTGAAGACACCAGCTGGCAGCAGGTGGCTCCTTGGGCAGCTCCAGGAACCAGAGGCTGGTTGGTCTTGTTGACATAAGAATGTGTCTGAACATTCTGCAGTTTGTTGTAAGTCTGGTTACGGTACAGAGAGGGGCCTTGAACAGCACACTGCATGCTCTCAAAGCCTGCTGCAATGAGAGGTGGTGGGGGTGGAGGGCACGTGGCATCTACAGTGATGATGGGACATTTCCTTACTTGTGCATTCTTTCTCAGCGTCTGAGCAATCATCAGATAGGACACAGACACCACAGCAACACAGAAGGCAAAGTCTGCTAGGTAGACATACAACACAACCCTGGCCTGTCCACCGCCCAGGCCAAAGTGGGGCAGGCAGGGTCCGTCTCTGCGTGGATACGCTCGCATGGTGAGGAGAGCAGCCATGGTGAAGCTTGATGTCCACAGCAGGGCAGTGAGTGCCAGCGTGCAGGGGAAGGAGGCGGTGTGGTTAGGCTGTTGCCCCAAAACCATGCGCAGCCTGTGCAACGCGATGACAGCCACCGTCTCCAGGGACATGATGATGAAGCCCGAACTGGTCAAATGGAAAGCGAAGCAGAAGCTCTTCGACACACCGTCTCCTCCACCTGCGTCCAGGAAGAGCACCAGTGCAAACATGGGAGCAGTCACGCAGCAAATGAACAAGTCACAAAAGGACAGGTTGAGGATCATGATGTCAAAGTTGGTGCGGAACTTGCGAAACACGGGGTCGAAAAAAGACAGGAACACCACAAGGTTCCCGTAGGAGCCCAGGCAGAAGATGAGGATGAGCAGGAGGGAGCAAAAGGTCAAGGTAGCCGTGTGGATCACAGCCCAATCTGAAGGGGTCTGGGTGCCAAGGGTGCCACTGGAGTTCTGCTGTCTCGGCACATCCACCAGGTCTGATGGTGTCACAGTAGCGTTCATTGTATTTTTAACAATATATAAAGATCCCAAAAGTCAATGATTTTAACATTATTCCTTTTTGTGGAAGGAGAACATGATGATCACAGTCTCTGATGCCTCCGCCATTGCTGCCACCTTGGTAGAGTGCTACAAGGGATACAGTCATATTAGCTTTTATCACACTGAGCAGTAGATTACATTCATTACATTTACAGTTGATAGAAAGGAGCAATATATAATTTAATAACCATTTAGTGTTAATAGGTGGCACACATATTTATTGAGAAGCTGTGATGCACTGAATGTTAGGCACGATCTACAGTCGGCTGCATCCATGCATCACTGCATTTGGCCAATTATACCTTACTCCTACTCTCCCCCCAACACACAGACACACACACACACACACACACACACACAATTGTGCAATGATTTATGCTAACGTTGAGAAAATATCACCTACCAACTGTACTCGATCGTGCGTCCTTCGTCTCCATCACTTGATATGGACCATCTTCATTTTAAAGCAACGGGATAGTAACGTTACGTGAACGCACCGCGGCTTTGGAAAAAACGCATTTTAACGTCAAATCGAGCAGCCCAGAGCGGTTCACTGACAAACACTGACACAAAACGCCTTTCCTTACATCTCCGTATTCATTTCTAACGCGTCTGCGCAGATACATTATTATGGCATATTCATTTTCTCGGCGATATATCCATTCTTATACAGGAGCGACGGCCACTGGACGTGCACTGAAAAATGAGTATGAAGTCACTGCCTACGTATGTGGGCATGAGCATACCCACTGCATTCAAGTGGTCCATCTGTATGAACCATTGACAGCATAAGGGTAAGAGCTCAACTCATTACTCCCTACTCACTCTAATTACCAGCGTAAAAAGACATTTCTCTACACTTTCACCAAGCTGTCAAAGGATTTTAACGTCAGATAAAACATGAACGTTACAAGTGCCCAACGGCAACATATTTTTACAGGTATGGTAGCCCAATAAGCTACATTTTTCTAGCTGAATATTAGATATCTTGTGAAGGCTTATGCTGGTTATATAACGGCTGTTGCTCGGCACATTAAATTCGCAAAATAAGAAATTTCCAGATGATTTTATGTTCTCCTTTTTCCCGCCTTTCATCGCCGTCCTTGGAGCAGCAGCTCAACAAAGTGGACTGGCTGCTAGGCAACACGTGAGTAATGATTCTCTGAATACATAAACCACGAGCAGTGATCACGTGTCACTGTCACTAAAGAGTTGGGGGGTGGGGGGAGCATACGCTTTTCAGCAGGTTTGTATTCATATCGTCTGACTAAAGAACATTAATGGGAAATAATATTACCACAGACAAATATTCATATTTAATATATATCGCGAGACTTCAATTCAAAGAAAACACGTCAAATGCAGGTTTTGTTACAAACAATTTATTATCGTCTCATTCAATAAGCAAACCTTACATCTAAAAAAAAAAATCACTGCAGTTTTGGCACTACACTATACATGAGTGAGGTACTAAATGCTTCAATGTTTGAACTGATTTCAAGTCATCAGGGGAAAACATACAAACCAAAGTTGTTTAATCTCACCGGATTTTAGAAAAAAATGTACATGTAACCGATGATAAGAAGAGGTTACAATTATGGACAGGCTGGTTGTGAAATGGTAATCAAACTGTGCTCAGGCCCTCACAGCAATCGTGTCACACAGCACAGGGGGAGCTCGCTCTCTCCCTTTCTTTGCACGAGTAGATGAGAACAGGCTCCACTGTTAAAAGCTCAGCCATCTACCTAATATCAGAAACACTTTCTATTGGAAAAAAACAAAAACAAACAAAAAAAATTAAAACTTTGCACTTCAAAAAAAAAAAATCAAATAAATAAATAAATATGTTTGTGCATATTTGCTATACCATGACATACACATACATGATGCATGATCATATATAAAGCAAACAGCTACAAAAACATTGTGCTGCAGGTGTAAGTCTGTTTCAAAGAGACCGTTGATCAATAGTCAATTCTCTGTGTCTTGACGCCATCTCGATGTAAAATAGTAAAAGAGTATGTTAACACTGGACAACATGTTGGCTCAGAGTTGATACATGGGATAGAAATCCTGAGAAATGTGTGGGACACTGGAAGATGTCTTTTGGCGTCCCATAAACACGCACACACACACATACACCCGTGCACATGCACGCAAACCGAAAAAAAAAAAAAAAAAGAGAGGATAAAAGGAAAAAAAAAACTGTACAGTAATGTTACAAACTGCAGGTCATTCATCCCTGCTATGATTGATCCTTAAATATTAAGTATAGTAGAAATGTAAATGGGCTAAATACATAAATACACAACTTCTGATCCTTCTGTGTGCCACAACTCATTTGCTTTGTGAGCCACTCTTCTTCCAGGGTGATGCTGTGTCTCTCATCTGCTGAGAACGGGAGCCTCCTCCCAGGTGCATGCTGGTATCTTTAAATGTGGGGATATCCCAAACTGAAACAAAACACACACACAAACAAAATAAAACGTTAAAAGGTTCCTCAGCTTCACTTTTACAGTATTAAGTAATGACTGATAACCCAGTTAAGGGTTTCTGAGATTAATTTGTGTTTCAAGTGCTGTGTAAATAAAAGGCCTTACCTGGTTTTAGGCATAGTAACAGGGAGAGACCAGTAAGTCAGTCAGGACCAGCAGCTGGTCATCTGTGAACTGCTGCTTATGTTGCTGCCAGTTGTCATGGTGAGTCCGTCGGAAGTTTGACAAAGTTTTCTTCACAGTCATCTGGAAACAAACACAAATTATGGAAACTGCACAGGGTGTTGCAACAATATAAGGTGATTCGTATTAGATGTACACATACTTCAATGGGTTGTGTGTCATTGAGGTGAGCACTCAGGTCCATCAACAGCTGGGGCATCCAGGTGGGCACATCATATGGGCTGGAGAGAATACAAGCGCTCAACCCGAGAACACCAGCATGGCGTCGCACTAGGTCTACAAAAACACAACAGGAGAGCTTCCATTAAAATGACAGAACAGCGTGCTGTGTCGTCATATATTCTTAAGTAGATGAGCTCCTCACCAGCAGAGGGTATTGTGTCCACGACAGAGCCGAGCTCCCGCTTCCTCTTCTTGGGCAAGCGAGTCTTGCAGAGAGCCTCAAAATGTGCCTGCATGGGGGTGTCCATGGACAGGAAATTGCACTGAAGGAAACCACTGAGCGTAGTGGCAGCCATCTCTCTTACCTAGAAAAGAAGATGAGAAGTGTGCTGTGTCACTAAAGCGAAAGATTTATTTATTTATTTTTTTTCAATTTGACCACAAACATAATTTCCTGTGACTCAAATGAGACAATAAAATATATTTTAAAAATAAAGTAAAGCAAACTTGAAGACTTGTATCTGCCTAAGAGTCAATATTTGTAACCCCTAAAAGGTTTTTCCTGTGTGTTTTACAGTCTGGCAATAATGACATTACTTAGCTGGCTTGTTTTTTTTTTAGCTACAACCAGCAGCTCTATAGGTCGCTCTGTCAGTTGGCTCACAAAAAATTCTGCACCCTTTGGCAGCCAGTTTTTACCCTAGGAGGCTGAAATTTGGCATTGAAGTCAACTGTGCATGTGTGTGTAAAGGTGTGTATGTGTGTTCATGCCAAGTAGCTATAAAGGGGCGTGGCGATGGGAGTGTCCTATTTCAAAGAAGGGCATAACTTCCAAGTGTATTCACACACTTGTGCGAGATACAGTGGAAAGGTTAGTCATGAGTCAAAGGACAGCTGATTAACTTTTGGGTCCATCAGGCAAAAATGGGTGTGACAGTGGGAGTGGCCTGTAAGAAAAGGCACAAAAATGGATTCCTGTAACATGGCCAAACTTTGTAAATACACACACACTTTCTTGGTCATTAGCTTTTTAAAGGTGATTCTGAAGAAATGAGAGCAGTGACTGTATAATCCAGTCAAGGCCTATAAATCGGGCTGAGCTTAGTTGAAGACACTAAATAAAAATGGCGACTTCCACCTGACCCTCACTTCTCCTTTGTCTTTACTCCATCCCTCTCCCTCTCATCCTCCTTCAATCTGGATGTTATCTCCATAGCAACAGATTACTGCAGCCTGTGGTCTCCATAGAAACAGCTAGAGGCCCAGAGGGGGAGGGGGGAGTGGGGAGCCAGTATAGGAGTGCTGAATCACTACAGTGAAGCTGAAAGACAGTAGAGCGCCTGCTAGCAAAAGCGAGCATGTATCGGCCAAAAGCTTGGCCATTCTTATATAATCAGACTGCCACATTTGTTGATCTTCCAACCAGCTTCCAGTGAAGCTTACTGCAGACAGACTACATGTCTCAGCATTACATTCTGAGTATTCTTCATATTAAACGGCTGTGAGTGAAATGTTTTTACCTCCAGTTGCTCATCCTCCAGCAGCCGTATCACCAGTGCCCGGACGTCATCCACCGCTTTCTGGTCACTCATGAAGGTGAACAGGTTATAAAAAACCATAATCTGGAGGTATGTGAGCACCGTGTAGCGAGCGTGCCAGGAGCTGCTGCCGGCGATCTGCAAATGCGTTACAACAGCAGTCATAATCTGTGAGCATGAGAAAGTCGGAACTCTTGATTTCTGCATGTGGTATTTCTCAGAATCGTCGTGTTGAATTCAATTTGTGACATTGATACAACCAGTTGCACAAAAGAAACTCCACAGATTCCTTGTGAACGCTGTCACAGTAACCTTTTCCAGCTTGTCTCGTTTATTCATGGAGCTGCACACTACTGTACTGACACAATACAACAAACAATGTCACAGATATAAAGATATAGTATTAGGCTAGGCCTGGGCAATACAGCTGAAAAACCTATCACAATACTGAAGTTTCTTATTGGTCGGTATTGATAATTATTGATGATGTAGGTTGTGACTGACGACTTGTGTGCACTCCAAGGAATGGGAGCAGCTAAGGTGATAAAATAAGTAAATATCACAATATTTTTGACCAAATACCTCGATACTGAGACAGTATTGTAAGTATAACTATTAATGATTTCACAAAACATTGACCCAATGACATTTTTTGATAGTAAATCATCAGAAATGTGGATAAATGGGTAAAGCTAAATAACAGAACAACGAAAACAATCTGGTAAGTTCAGAAAATCACATTATTTTACCGTAATGAAGCCTTTAAACCAGAAAAAGACAACACTTGCACCATATCACAATATAACCATATCCAAAATCTGTCACGATATCTTGTCGAATATCATGATACGAAACAATATTGATTAATTGCCCAGTTCTATATTATACTGAATGTTTAGCAGGACAAAGTAAAAATAAGTAAATAAATAATGGTTCCATTGTGACCTTTACTCTAATCTCATGGGTTGTGCAATGGGAGAGTCTGTAAAAAAGCCAAGTCATGTGTGAAGCAGGTGAGAAGTGAATAACAGCCACAGCTGCCAGATAACTCACCTCCCGCAGGGTGCTGAGAACCATGGGGATCTGCTCTGCGTAGAGGAGTCCCTGAGACATCAGAGACAGGCAGGTCTTTGCATCCCTCTTCAGTTCATCGTAACTATCATCATTCTCTACTGGAGCAATCTGGACAGAAACATGTTTTAACAAGATGACATCATTTTAAGTCCTTTTACGGTGTATACACGAGACGAGGCTTTAAGTCGAAAGCGATCTATGACTGAAATTTTCACCTTGAAGAGCAGCGGAAGCAACCGTAGTTGGTCCGAAAGAGCAGTTGAGAAGGAGCGACCAGCACTTGCAATCAGCCATTTCAGCACTGCATACATTTAAAAAACAGTTTTTTTATGTTCAGATATTGATGAACTGCTTTAATTATGCTTAAAATAACTGCCAAACCATTACTGCAATAATCCGTTCTCATTGTGACAGCTAGTTTCAAATGCAGCCTTCAACCCACCTGTTTTCAGTAGCTTGATGGCTTGCGTCCTCTCATCCTGCTCTCCCACCTCATTCTCCTCAACCACGTGGTTCTGGATCTCCTCGTCGCCTTCGGTTAGAGGCTTCAGCTGCAACAGTATTCGCTCAGTGAAGTCCGAGATGCGGGGGGAGGTGGTCGGTTGAGTGTATGGCAAGCTGACATCAATCATGAAGATGTACGTGAGCACACTGGAAGGACAGCAAATCAAAATGGAGAAGATGAGACACAAACATTACACAAAGTTTAAAAACATCAGTAGTCATTCAATTAAAGTCGTTCATTCTCTGTCACTGGAGGTGAAAAAAGGAGCTCACCTGCCAATTCGTTCCCGCACATTCTTGTAGACCTGTGTGAGTTTGGGCTCGAGGTATTGTAGCAACCTGTGAAGGAGCTCTGGAACACGCCACTCCTGCTGAGCAAGGCCCCCCTGCAGCACGTAGAGACGACTGCAAAGGGAAAAAGGAGCAAAATCATCACAGTGTGTCAGTCCCATTAACATCTGCTTCAGGCAGCAACCTTTCTACTCACCAGGCATCGACGAAGGAGCCCCCTTCTCCGTTAACTGGAGACTCCATTAGCATCTCAAACAGCCAGTGCAGCTTGCGTGGATCCCTGCTCTCCTGTAAGAGACAGATACAACAGAATCATACACACGAAAGGAAGACAGCGTGCCATGAGTTTAGCAAATATAAGCTAGGGATGGGCAATGATTTTTGAATATCCGAATGGTCAGTGACTTAAAAAAACAAAATTGAATACTTTATGCAACTACAATTTTGTCTTTAAAAAAAGAGTCAGTGTTTTTCCCTTGTTTCACCGACATCTGGAAATAAGGTGATAACACCAAATATCGCGTGATTAAATGCATCAATAGTCTCGTGCTATTACCAGGCTCCAGTAAAATGTTTTTAACAGCAGGGTGTTTTCCACATGAGATCAGTATAGTGTGAGCAATTGCATCATAACAGCTGAAACCTGCAGAGATTTCTACGGCCATCAAAAGGTTCTGTGTGGAAGTCCTTTGAGAAAATAAATGACAATGAGGTGCAGTGCAAACGCCAGGTTAAGCTAACATTAGCACGACTGGAGGAACTGTACGATGATTATGCATGTGTGCTGCAAAGTTGTTTGACAAGCCCTGAAAAAGTGTTTCTGACCACGGATTCACGGACAGCGCTGACAACTGAATCGTATGTGACAGTCACCTGCTGTTATTTTAGCAACTGGAAAACACAGAGTGCTGTACTGTAGACTAAAGCAAGGCTGGAGCGACATACTGATGAAAACCTGGCAAACTAATGCAGTTTGTTTGAGAGAGTGTGTGTGTGTGTGTGTGGCTGACTTCTGAATAATTGTCAAATAATGCTGAGCGACTGTCAAAGTCACTTTTACTTGAAAATGCCCATCCCTACTGTAAACATATACAGACATTATGGAAACAAACGAGCAAAAGCTTACACAGGCTGTGGCAATGCACGTGCCCCAGTCTGCATATGTTTCTACTGTGATGTTGGACAGGGCAGTGCGAAGCAGCGGACACAACAGCTCCCAAAGGCTCTCAACCTGTAGAAGAGCACAAATGTATCCGCTGGTTAGTTCACTTTCAGAGGCCACGACATGCTGAAAATCATAAGTAGTATTGTCACAAAAAAATTTGCTTTTCTAAATCTCGGTAACTTTTCCAAAGGTGGTATTGCCCATAGTTACCCAAAGGACATTTAGCGTCATCACTATGTGACACTTTCAAATCGGTACCTTTAAGTAGCTCCAGTGTTTGCAGCCTCTGATCAGTCCAGAGATGATCTCTGCGACACAGCGCTGCTTGCTCTCGTGGGTGTCGGCTACCAGGCGTTCCATGTGCGGCCGCAGCACAGGAAGAAAGGCATCATTGAAATTGCGGAACAATCCCTGTGGGAGCAGACGGGACAAGTTAACGTCTTTTCACTGGCTGACAGTCGGTTCCTGCATTTAAAGTCTAAGGAAATCTCACCTTGAACAAACAGAACCTGCGAGGGCTGAACTTGTCTTTGCCCTTACGGTCCTCAAGAGAGAGAAACTCGATAAACTGGTTGATGAATACCGGGTCTGAGAAATGGTCAAAGATGATCTTCTCCCGCTGTTAGGAAAGGCATGAAATTTTGCTTTACAAACATTATTTCACCGTGTTGAATGTCTTTTATTTTTCTAAGGGGTGTGTGTATGACTGTGCACAAACCTCTGTCATTTCCTCTCTGGTCAGGTTCTGTTTGGGCTGCTCCTCCAGTGGTGCATACATCAACAGTTTCCTGGAGAATAATAATAGAGAGATGGTAAATAAAAACAAGGTGAAAGATGTTGTTTAACAGATATTAAGAGAAACATATAAACATTCCAAATACAGCCCAGTAAACAAAACAAGAAATGAAAACCTTGGCCAGCAGTAGTATCCCCAGTGAGTCTTCTCCACAAATACACAGTCGTCCCATTGCTGCTGCGTGCGTGGCAGGCTGCTGCTGTTATACTGGAGCCATTTGTTGTCTTGACGATCCCCTGCTACTTTATCACTTAGCTCATTCACTCCGCCTGCCAAAGACAGGTGAAAATTTTTTAGATGAACTAAATAAACTATAATTAGAATGGACATAAAATACAAAGACTGTAATGCTCATAAACAAGATACTTCAGATAAACAAAAGCATATGATGCTTACAAAGCTCAGTGGGACTGACGGGGACTTTTTTATGTGGTCTCTTTATTTGTTTCATTATCCCTGCCACAGCTGATATCGCCACCTAATGGAGAAAATAAGACATTTTTAACAAAATGCACAAATAAAAGACTGAAATGCATCTGTATGTTGTTTAACAGACAACACAACTGCTGCTTGTCTCATGACGTGCATAGCATACCTTGCGGACATAGAGGGAGTCATGGTTGAGGCTTTGGACAAAGAACGTTATGGCAGGTGGTGGGAGTTGGTGATCGTCTCTCAGCAGCAATGACAGGAAGCCGATCGCGATGTGTTCGAACTTCCAAGGCCTGGAACGTTGAAACAAGCAGGTGTTACAAACAGGAATAAAGAAAAATAAGCAGGATTTGTTGAAGTTGATATGAATCCACATTGATCAACATTAACCTACATGTTCCTGTTGTTGATGCATTCCAAAAGATCACCAATGAGCTGTTTGTATTTCCTGCAAAAACATTAAATATTAGCGTTTGCACCTGTTATGTAACCAAACTATTGTTGCTCAAATTAGGGCTGTATACAGATGTAACAAAAAAGTCGACGATGTGACCTGAAGACTGCATTTGAATACGCAGCATGGTCTTTCCTATGGTGGTGATTTTTTTTTCCCTTGTTATTGGTGTAAACTTACTCAACAGACTCAGAGTTCTTGAGCTCCTGCCTGTTCAGACCCTCGGCTACTTCTTCCTCTGAGGGAACAGGATCCTCAGAAAGAGGATTTCCAGTGATCATTAGTTGTTTGGCCACATCGCAGCACTCATCAGGGATCTTAGGGGATGAAAAAGATGACATGTGGCGTTTCAGAGTCTGTCAGCACGTCGTTCACTACCGGGCCTGTTTTTAGGTGGTACCACTGTTATTGGCACCTTATCTTTAGAAATGCTGTGCACTGCTGCAAAACAAATATAGGTTGAAGAATGTTGTGGAAGGGGATGAAACTTTAAGAGAGCTCAGCTTGGAGGGAGTAATTTGTCAGTCTTTGGCTAATAAATATTGTTTTTTCTGCGCATTGCTAAGTTTGAATGCAGGTTCAGAATAGTAGCAAGCAGTCAGAGGGAAAAAATATTAACAAAAGCCAGACCAAATGAGCCAGAAAGACGATTCTGGCAGCTTCAAAATTGTCTCTTAAGAGAGTTCAAGGGCCACACAACATAGAGACATGGTGTTATTTTGAAGTAAAAAGTAGTAACACCCTTATGAGTCATTTTATTCTGATAATCTGATAATAAATGATCTTTGTGTGTAGAATTTGCATGCTTTACATCAGTATTTTGTGTTTTTAAATTTAGTTTTATTGAGCGTCTGTGCTGAAGCTCCAAATAATTTTATGAACTGTTTTTAGAACCCTCTAAATTCTACATACAATTTAAACTCATACTTTCAATCAAAAATTTGGATATGATAGGAAAAAGATTTTTGAATAGATAAAGCAACACTCACAGCAAACCCCAAATTTCAAACTGTTGTTATGTGAGTAAATGAGTTTCTGCCTTTATAGGCAGGCAGAAATCACAATTGCCTCCCCTTCTATGAGCCATCTGTTAAAGTTATCTTTGTGTTATTCTTACGGTAAAGTCGATGCCGATAGTCTCATACTGGCGATGGATTTTGTCCGCCAGATCATCGAAGAGCCGCACAATGGAGGGCTTCTCCAGAGACATGGCTGAGCTGAGGCCAGAGCGTACAACGGCAGGCCACGTCAGAGCAATGCACTCCCAGTCGTGTAAATTGGCCAGGCACACTCCACTGTGGTTCCCCAGAAGACAGTACAAGGCACCCTGGGAAAAGCATAGAAAATGTATAAAACTTTGCTTAATTTCTGAGAGCTACTATGCTGTAGAGCACAACAGGCTTGGCAGAGAGCATGAGCATACTTTGAACTGCTGCTGCGTAACACTGCTGTTGTCTGGGTTGAGAAACTCTAGGACATGTGGGATCAGATCTCTGCAGCAGAAATTGTACGTTCCAAGCGCAGTGAACAACACATTTTGCGCTCTGCTGCGAACCTGAAAGATAATAAAGGTTCTTAGTTATGAAATTATTTTACTCAGGTGTATTAAGGTCACCATTATATGCTGAAAACAAAACGGGAGGCTTATAGATGCCTTGATAAGAAGTAGACAGCATATTGTTATGCAGTGTCTTATGGAACTCACTTGACTGTAGGTGCTTGTGGAAAGCCTCAACAGATCTCTCATCAGCTCCTGGTGAATGCTCCTGTACTGACATCCTTCCACCGTCAGCTTCCGCAGCTGATAAAACAAATATGTAAGTTATAAATGGTAAAATACAATGATACCTGAAAAGGTAATCCCTCTCTAAACAGCTTACCTCATGCTGGAGCATGACTCTGTCTATCAGCAGAGCTCTGATGTGCTGCTTTCTGCCATGAAGCTGCAAATACAACACAAGGCTTTTAACACTTGCAACTGCCTGTTTGTTTAAACAAAAGATGTACAATCAGTGTAATTAATGCATCTAATGTAAGCTTTGAGTAAGAAGGTATGTAGTCTACAAAATCTCCCCACCATAATGAGAGTACTCAAATAAAATATGTGTTTTCTCACTCTGTTTTCCATTGATTTCTTCACAAGGTTGAAGCTCTTCCAGCGGGAGTCAAACTCATGCTTGTGAGAACCTTTGAAGTGCAGCAGGTCGCTGATAATCTGAAAGGTATCAGACAAAAAATATTGGTTAATGTTGGATTAAAAGCTTAATGTATCAGCTCTTGGCAATGGTCTATGCAGATGATTTAAGAAGCTTAAGATGGCAGATGTGATTAAATTAAAGTCAGTGATGACAGCCATGTCTACATAATGTCCCAGACAGCATATAATACACACAGATCTACTGCATGAGCACACACAGATCCACTGAGTGTGCGCGTTTTTTGTTTTTTAAGGATTTCTAATCCAGTGGTACACAACGGTTTTGTAGATTTGAGGCAGATTTATCAGGAAATTTCATATAAAAAAGGGAAAAGTGCAGCAGGACAATTTTGCTCTTTCACCCGAACCCTGAGATTGCCATTTTATTCAACACAAACAAACAGTGTTAAGAACTGAAGTAAACAGGCAATTATGTTATGGTAGTCTCACCTTGATGATAGAGAAGAGAGACTTGGTGTCATCTTCAGAGTGCTCAAGGATGTAATCTAAAAGAAGAGGAAAAAAAAACCTCAGATGGCAGGAAGAAGAGCTTCAGTGTATTTTGAGTTTGCCTGTAAAGACGAAATGCTCGTGGACAGGTGAGCGAGCACTCACGCAGCAGCTGTCTCATCACACGACAGATAGCATCTCTGTAGTTCTCTCTGGATTCATCTGCAGGCAGAGATAATAGCAGTCAGATTATACTCCAACAGATCTTAAAATCTTAATTTATGTGAGCAAACCTTTTTATTATCTAAAAGTTCTTATAAAATGACGCACGTACCGTACTCCAATCCTGTGTAGAGGGTGGTCTCATCCAGATTCACCATGCTATGAACTCTGGGAGACAAAAGCAGGATGTAAGTCAGCTTAACTAGCTATCATTTCAAATGAAGCCTTAAAGCAACTTACAGGGAAAAAATAGATTTCAAAACATCTGTCCTATATTAAGTACATCATGCAATATTTAGCATTCATTCTTTGTGATATCTTTCTAATTTCTTACAAGTAATAAAATCAAATAAGCTTGTCGGTCTCTCCCTCCAGAAAACAGAGCACATCTGCTATGAGGTTTACAACCGACAGTGTTTCTCTGATTTTCATGGCCAGGAAGAATTTGATGTGTGAATACAACTGCTCACAGTTCAGGGATGGGTTCTCCTTTTAGAGGAGGCATCAGACCTCCAGCTCCGAGGAGGCAGTGCTGAACGATGGTCAGGCTCTGTAAGACATCATCTCTGAAAACACAACACACACACAAACGCAAAATTAAACAAATTGAGCTAAAACCATTCTAGAGGAAGTGACAGTGGAAATCTGACTGCATTTCGTTGGAGGTGCAGGTCAACACCAAGACCGGTTCCTTCTCACCTGCTTGTGTCCTGTTCTCCCTGTGCGAATCTCTGAAGGCGCTGAAGCTCAGGCTGGAGGATCAGGTCCAGCAGATAAAAAGTAAAGGAGGTCTCCTCCACACTGGGCACGTGCCACTGGATATCCAAATTCCACAGGTCACCAGGTCGGCCCCAGTCCTACAGGGGAAACACAATGAACAAAGCTTGTATCTTTCATACCCAACTTAAAAATGGACCAATTTGTTTTTTGTTTGTGTTTTTGCTGCACAACTCAGATATCCACTATAAATGTGTCATGAGAAAAAAATAATGACATGGGTCTTGGTGTTTTTCTGATCTTGTTAGGATCATGTTAAAATGTGAAAATACAACAGAACTGAATATCTGCTGATGCTTTTTTTAATCTCAACACACAGACTTGCCAGTTGTAGATGGCACGTATTTGTCTCTATTTAAAAAAGAAAAAAGCACAGGAATTCTCTGTACTTAAAGAGGTAGATTAGATCCATTCTCTGTCAGTGACCTTGACCAAGGCACTGGCTTGGAACTTGTCACCAATTCTGATACTTGGGATTGGTTAAATGCAGAGGACAATGTTTCTGCAGAGGTCAATAAAGTACAACTTAATTTAAATTACAGTATGACGCACAACCCAACACATTCCCCAGGCCTGCGACCCGGCTTGTAATTGTGGTAAACATGAGTGAGACAAGTCTTCCTGGTGGAACAAGAGACAGTAATCCAGCCAAGTGATCTACTATCTATGCCTCTACCAAGGAAGATACTTAATGAGATCAGAGCACAGGCTATCTTCACTGATTAACAGTCTATTAAGAGGAGGAGACAATTAATCAACCCAAGTTAGGGCACCACAGAAAGTTGCCTGGTTTACAAAATTAAAGGACAAACGTCACATAACAGTCCCATTACACTGCTTTGGGCCAACTGCAAGGCCGATTCTGGATTTTCTGAAGGAAATCAACAAAATATTATAATAGATTGATTTTATGTCCGTGTTATATTAATTACTGTCAGAGTTTTCTGACAGTTTTGACGCCGTCTAATCATTTCTTATTGGGCTACTTGTGTGGTGCACCACGGGCATTTATCTTTACAGAGAGAGCGGACGGTGACTCTGATGTTTGAAACATCACGCAGGTCACTTCCCCGACAGATTGCTGTATAAAATGACTGGAGTGGCTTGAAGCCGACACTGCTCAGTTCAGTGTCAATGAACAACGGTTTGGTGGGAATGGTCAGAAATTACCCAGCAGATATGTCAGCAAATATAATAAATACAGAAAGGCCATTGCTGGTTACAGGTTGAAGAAAAAATGAATACTCATTTACCAATTAAGCTTCTGAAATGTACAACCAGTCAGTCTTAGTACCTTGATGGGTAAGTAGTCACTGATGGGTTGGTGGAAGCCTCCTGGCACACTGCAGTACTCTGTGGGGTAGAAGAGGGCTGTGGAGCGAAGGATGTGGTGCAGCAGGCTGCAAGCTAGGGTGTAGCCCTGCTTACACTTCAGGTGGAGCGTCAGCTGCAAAATCTGGACCAGGTCTGAACGGTAGGGCAGGATCTTGTCACCATCCACCCGAGTGACCTGAGGAGCAAACAGCAGAGAGAGTAAACAATAGCCAAGGGCAGCATTACAGACAGGAGGTGATGGTACACACAGGAATTTATGGGTTAAGTCAGTAAGTTGTCTTAGTCACCTCAGACAGTAGCTGCAGATTCCATAACAACTCCTTGTCAAGCTCCTCCTCATTCAACACCTCCTCATCTGTTTAAGGAAACAGTGTGTATTAGGCAAATGATAAAAAATCATGGAGGAAAATACAAGTGACACATTAGAACTTCCTCTCTGACCCTGAAAATACACTGGATGCGGAACGGCTCCGGAACGGCAGCGTACTCCGCCGTCCGCCAATTCACACAGGATCCGTTTGTGATGCGCACTGGTGCGGCTCCGCCGGACACCAAGGACGCACAAGATCTCGTGAATTCACGCATAAGCACGCGATATGCCGGCTGTAGTCTCTTGGAGGAAGAGATATTC
>JAQLOL010000003.1:11181052-11210279 GCA_029783665.1 Naso thynnoides
AGTGTGTGGTGTGCTCTGAGTGCACACCACACACTATAAGATCAGAAGATCTTGTGCGATCTGTCTTTTTTATCTTCAAGTGTGTGGTCTCCAAATCTGTGAAGATTTGAAGAATCCTGTAGTGTGTGCCAGCCTTGAGACAGTGAAGAACTTTTGAATCAGCAATATCAACCTGACAAGGCCTCAAACCATACATTAAGCTACAGCGTTAACACCTAAGTTGTTGCATTGTTCTATACTAGAGGGAATTTTCCGCTAATTCCAACCAATCATATATCTCATTTTACCTCTAGCACCTAGCTATTGTAATAATTAGTAGTATATGAGTGTACCGTTATGAGTATCTGCGTCTGTTCAACCAAACAGTGAGTGGCATTGAACTCCTTGGTGCCATGTACAAAGACAATTTAAAGCCAAGATGGCTCAGAGCTGCAAGGGCCTGTACAACACTCCTTGCAACTTGAATGCAGTTTCTTTCTCTTCGTAGATATCAGCAGCGGAGCGTCATCAAATTGACAAAATCCTTTGTGACAACATCAGAAACAGACATTACTGCCTTGTCTGCTATCAGCGATTTCTTCTCTTGTATCCTTTTCCTTGTTACTGTTTCGAAAGGAAAAACCCTTAAGTAGTTTCACTTAGAGCATCTCGTGGGACTACCTTCATGTGAACCACAGCAGTCAGTCTGTGCTTTATAAAGTCTTCTTAGGTTGCCTCAGGGCTCCCACTACCGACTTTACCTGTAATTAGGTGTCTTTAATTTTTCAGGAATGTCTGCATTCCAATCTCTTGTTAGAGTTTACAGTGCATTTACTTCCCAATAAATCCCCTGAACTGAGCTGCGCTGGAATGAATACAGTCCTGTTCAGAGAACTTTACACCACTGTGCTTGTCTCTGGCCAAGTGGAATATACTAGAATCCACATGTTAGACTCTACTGTATTTGGGTGTCATTCTATCATGAACCTTACACACAGACACCAAAACGTCATTGATTGGGACAGTATTCAGCTCCTGGCCTCAAACTCTCCACCCACTAGGGGGCCGGGAGGCAATTTTCCTGCCATCTGAACGACAGATTGTACTTCCGCATTTAGAGAGAGGTGGCATCTCACTTTCCCAAGAGCAAAACAATCTTCCGCTATCTTGCTTATCGCGCTAGACTCACAAAATTTATTTATTGTGGCAGACGACAATACTTGTGAAGATAAGTTATGTACAAAGAGGATTTTAACAGTGTACTGGTGGATCTGTGTGGCTGCTTATATGATCACCAATACAGCGAGAGGGAAGCTTTGGACCACATATAGACACAATATAGACACATATAGACCTCACAAGCCCAATGCATTGTGGAACTTGTAGGATTTCTGTTTGAGTGAATGTAAACAAGACATGGCCTTTAAAAAACTAGCTCTGGCATTACGATACTGAGTTCAAAAATTTCAGGACATTTCTACTACACAGATTCTGTACTTTTAAGATACCTTTGTATTCACAGCAGTGGAATATTCCTTTCAACTCAATGAATAGATTTTAAATGACTTTATAGAAGTTAATTGTTATTATAAAAGTAGATTTTTATTTTAAGCATTTTAAAATAATCATATTTTCCATGTTCTACAACAATCTACAAACTTGCAGGCAACTACTGACGTTTAAAAGCAGTACACTTATGCATCAAGGCGTGGACTGATAGAGACTGTGCACAAGGGAGCAACGCTCCACTCGTCAGCAGCAGGTCAATAATTTGCATATATTAAACTCATGGCTTTTCCTAAACACTGACTCAGACATCGTTCTGGTGTGCGGTTCAGATCGCTCCATTCAAGTATTCGACATGAACAAGGGAACAGTTGCCTCGACGCTGCCTGATGCCCACAGCAGAGCCGTCCACTGCATTACGCAGAACAAGGTGAGTCAACTTAAATGTTCCTGTAACAAAATAGACTTTCCTGATGGGAATTTAAAATATTCTTGAATTATATGTTGTTCATCTTATTTATGATCAATGATTTCCTAGTTTGAGGTAAGACCCTTAATAGTAATAATGGTTTTAAAAAGTTTAAGATTGGAGAAATTGCTTTAAACTGCAGCACCCTGAGACATGAGGAACTAGGAAAGTTTACCTTAAACTCAAAAAATTGCTATCCTGAAAATAGCCCTTCTCTTTAAAATTATTATAAATACTGAAGGACACACGTTGATTGTTTTCAGATACTCAAGTAAGTTTCTTCTGCTTTTTTTAATCTGTAATTTACGATGGGGCTGAAGATGTCTCGTCCCTCCACAGGCAGACTAAGGGATGTCTAATCCGCACCTACACAGCAAAGAATTTGCTTGACTTGGCATCAGTTCTTAGTTTTAGCCCCATCTCCCACTGAATTATTAAAGGGTCTATTTTTTGGCTGATGTTCTGGTGTTACATAAGACATCTGAGTGTTGAGTGAGTTACATAAGGCACATATCGTCTTTGAGGGAATAAAAGTGTTACTTTGTGGTGCGAATGAAGAAGGTCGTGGTGAAAAAAACCCAACAAAAAGACGTCATGGCCACCCAAAGGAATCCACGACAGATGGACAGGAAATGCAGCCATCTCTATTATTCATCTTACTGAGTGTTTGAATGTAAATCTGTGGTGCACCGGGATTAGGCCTGCCATAGGAGAAGGCAGGAGGAGACTCCATGCTGGATGATGGTCTTGGAGTAATACTGTTCCATGATGCAGTTTGAATTTATGTGGCATCACTTTCTTGGATTAATGTGGGCCTAATTTGCTGGTATCTAACAACTGGACAGCTTAGGTCTGTATCTATGTCCATTATGGTGTTATAAAGAATGTAATACTGCATCACTCAAAATGAAACTATAAATATTGGTGATAAATTCATGCATTCAATGGGTTTCTGCATATAATTTACGTTTCTCTGCAGCTATCACATTACATTTTACAGAGAAATGAAGGTTCTGGTTCTTCTCCTTATATAGTCATATAAATGTTTGCCAGCTTTGTAATAGCAACAAAACCATTAATTTTAATCATAAAAATGGTGGAAAGTTTGACCTGTCTTGATGCTTGTATGACTTATTGGAATACATAAAGTGCGTATTTGTGCAGGAGTAAGGCTTGTACTCGGTGACCCAGGGGTGTTAAGTATCGTCACTTTTGCATGTTGACCTGTGCATACTTAACATTCAGGCTAGCCTGGATTAGCTGGACACACTGTGGCTAGTGGCATGGATTAAATGCATTAAGTCACTCAGCTGTGATGCACTTTTACGCACAGCTGACCATACTCCTTCAACACAGAGGTGCCCGTGCTTTGTCACGCCAGCTATTGTGTGCTATGCATTGTGGAAAGCCAGCAGTGTGTTGTTAAAGCTTGGCTATTGCGTCAATGCGGGGTCCTCCGCCTGGGTGCCCAAGGGCCTTTGGATGCCCGTAGAGTTAATACCTGCGGATCAGAGGGATTGCCCCTGCACACACAGGATCGCTCCTCCCTCCCCTCTTGCTTTCTCGTCCCGATGCGGACCAAACAGCAGGAAGTGCAGCATGTGAACAGCTTTTCCCACTTTGAATTTCCACTGCCTCGTCGGCAAAATTCACCTGGAACTCATCAGAGCAGAGGAATTCTCGGAAAATGGAACTGGAAATGCCCTCTCGGACTCCCTTTCTCACACTCTTAATGGAAATCTAAACAAAAAACACCCCCACCGCTGCTCTCTCTCGCTTGGTTTGAAAGTCAAGTGTGGAATTTATGTATAGATGTGCAGTGGAAACTATATATTTATAGCTATAGTCTATCTCATTGTGGTACATAAAGTATGGAAAATGACACACAAAGACAAATTAAGAATAATTTTGCTTCCATTCCACTTTAGGTCATCTTAAATATCACCTCCTACTTTTGAGTAGCATCAGTGCTACCTGGAATTATTATTTGCCAGTACAGGATATTCAGCAACCAAAAGTTCCATCACTGGATAAGAAGAGATGCTGATTTACAACCCATTTCAGTCAAGCATGTGCTGACTAGTCTTTTTATTTGTGATATTTCTCAGGGCTCTGTGTTCAGCACACAAGCACCAGATTCCTACAACCTCTTCCTCACCAGTGCTGTCACAGATGGTGTGAAGATTTGGGACCTTCGCACACTTAGGTACTATTAACACGGTCTGTTCTGTTGAATTTGTAATCGATATACCTTTAATGCGATTTACATCTATATCTCTATATTCATATTTGCCAAATGCTCCTATCCTGCTACAGTTTCTACAGGCTTTTCAGGGGAAACATTGGTGGAATTGCAGTACTGTATGGCAGTTAACCAAAACTGGAAAGCCTAAAATCCCTAGTACGTTTTCTTTTTCATAACATTTCTTATTGTGCTGTCCTGAATGACTGGCATATAATCTGAAATGGCTTCCTCATGAATAAACAACAGTGTTTTGTTATGAATTCAGATAGACCTATGTGACACCTGAGGGTAACTTCTTTACCAGATAAGCACAAGATGGTGTTTATGTACTGTCTGCATGTCTGTATTTTCTTCTGACAGAATGAGAAACAGGTCATATCTACCGCAACAGGTAACTTTATAGATTTTCTTTTTTTTCTTTTTTGTGTGTGTGTGTAATTTACACCCCATGCATCATCTCTGTATTGAGGTTTCAGTTTGGCTGAAGGGCTCCTTCATCAAATCAGTTGAAATTACCCAAGGGGAATATTTTTTTAAGCACATAAAGAAAGAGATGATTATTGTTTTGTTTTGTTTTTTTATCTCATTATTATTCCTAGATGTGCAAAATTACCTTATAATTAAATTACATCAACATTTTTTCTTACACAAACATTCCTTAGTTGATGATTGAGGCGGCACTTGTTCAATTTCCAAGTGCGTAGCTGAGAATATTTTTCTTTGGCCCTCAGTAGCTGATATCCGTATAAGGCAGATAATTCAAATAGGCTCTGGATTTCAAAATGTTCTTTTTGGCCGTGGTAGAAGGCATTATTGAATCTTTCATTCTTTCATGTCTGAGACTGCTTCCATGTTTAACTCCTCATCCCAGACTCCATCAAAACCTTATTCCTATCTGATAAATATTTGCGCCTGGTTTCCAGGTCAACTTCTGGTTCTGTGGGAGCTGTCATCAGCAGATGCAGTTCCTCTGAGGTGAAGATATATGAAAACTACAAAAAGAAGGATTTTCTTGATTTGGTCGACAATGTTAATTTTATTTCCCTCTTTAATAAACATTATGTGTCTGTTCCCGCAGCTGTGACTAACCACAAAAAGAATCACAGCTCCCCAAATTCAAAATACCATGTATTCCTTTTATGTGAGGCTTGCAGCTAATGGAAGTAGTTAAGTAAGCTCAAGGTTTTTTATGTTTATCAGAATCTCCTCATGATATAATACGGTAATATAAAAATTCTTGGAACAATGTGTGGCATGAGTCAGGCTTACGTAAGGTGCTCGTGTGACTGCTTGTGATGAACATCATATTATTTAATTCAGCAAAGCTTTTTTATGAAACGGAACAGCGCTTTTTCTGACCATTTCATAAATTGTTTGTTCAGGACTTGACAACAACAGTGTGACGAAATTTATCGGTTGTGAAAAACAAAATTAATCTCAATGGCATCATGTGTACTGAAACTTCTAATGGATTAAACTAAAACAAAAACTTAAGTAGCTACAAAATAAACATGTATATACTTTACGTATAGTAAGCTAAAGCTAATGAGAATACTTTAAGTTGATTTTTTGATCATTTAAATGTAATCTATCAACAGCAAAATCACTGAGTTATCTGGAGTTAGTGGAAACACATGTTGCTTTTTTTTTGTTTTTTTGACGCTTTGAGCGTCATAAAGAAAATTTAATTGCCTTCATTGTGCCTTCATCAGAGAATAGAGAAGTAAATGGATTCCAAGCAAACAAAACTTCCCAAGTTGCTCAATTTTCTCACATGTAAGAGCAAGGATTTGTTTATTTTGTGATTTGCTGAGCTGAACCTGTAAACTATGGAATGATTTTCCAGGAAGTATAAAGATATGTGAAGGCACAGTAACGTCTTTTATCACTAATCTTAGTGATTGTAATGGTAATCAAACCAGGGACAAACTCAGTTGAAACGGCACTTCTTATTCATCTGTCCTTGTCAGAAAGTTTGGCTGGTGGACAGAGACTTACATAAAATCACTCTGAAAATCAGACCAGGCACTCACTCACAAGGCCCAGCCGATTTAATAAACAGTCGTGTCTAGTTTGACGTCAGCAATTTTCTTGGGATCATTGCCGTTTAATTTTTTTTTTTTTTTTTTTAAAGGTAATAAATCGTTTTGCATCGGAGGCATTACCTGAGTTAGTTTATGACTTTTTGAACTTTTCCATTAATTCTGATCATGAACAGTTATCTTGGTAAAAACATTATATTATTATTAGGTTTTTTTGGGGTTTTTTTTACTCATGGCCATTGTCCAGCAAGGTATTGGGATATTATTTAGAGTTGTTTGACTTATTAGACAAACAACTCCAGTTTGGGACAAAAATGAAGTTATTGCTGTTTTCATTCCTTGATCAAACACAGAACTGAAGTGGAAACTTCTGAAACTCAATTTTATTTCATTTAGCACACTCACCTGAGAATCCCGAGCACGTCTTGGCCCTTCCTTTTCAGACAGTAATGTAATGGGTTTTTTTTGGTTTTGTTTTGTTTTGTTTTAAAATTTTGCCCTACTTAAAGACAGAGTTTCATAAGCTAAATAAACCGCTGGCTTTGTCACAGTTTAATTTGTAAAGCCCCCACCCTTTACTACCCCCTTGTATTTTCAAGTGATGTGTTTGAGTGTACGAGGTTCCAGTTTAGCATTCCTAGCATTTAGCATAAATCAGACCGACTCAGAAACTGATTCTAATGATAAAGAGAGCAGATGATGATCTGTTTCTCTTTATCCAGTTATATATTCCCCTTAAATCTTTTTAGAATTTCCATAATCTGATGAATTAAAGTAGAGCATTACAATAAATACATCATGTATCTATTTCGAATTCTAACAAGCAGTTCAAGGAAAAGCAAGCAATCACCTGATTAGCACTGATGGATGGAAAAAACTGGATGAAATACACTGACTGCAAATAATGAGCTATGATTAGCCTTCTGATTAGCTTGATGACTGACAATGAATACCCCATTGAAGTGGATCAGACCCTCCGGTGCAGTATGTGTTGCCGGGTAATCATTGTTTACACAACACAGAGAATGTGTGTGGGCGGATGGCCCACCATCTCCTCTTCTGTCAGTCAAATCATTAGATCCTCTGTCTGACCTAGAAAACCAGATGAATGTTTATTCTGACTTGTTAAACTGCTTCTTATCAGCGTGATGGTGACAGGTTGTGTCAGCACAGCTGCAGACCTGAATGTCCAGATGTGCAGCTGAGGTTAAGGAACAGACCCTTCTCATCCATCTTACTGAGCACCTAAATGATAAGAGGTCATGAACAGATCTTACAGAAGATGTTATAACCCTGTTGGGTATAAGTGTACTTGTAAATTTAAGCTAACCCGTACACATTTAGGTGTATAAACAAAATGAAACTGTTTTAGACGTTTGTAAAACATTTTTCTTTTTTAGGTGTTTTATCAATACAACAGTCAAGGTTCCGTTGCTTCATTTTTCAATTTTATTGACTGCTTTAGCTGTCAATTATCCCCAGTTTTTATTTGTCAGCTCACATTTTCTCTCTTCAGAAATAAATTTAGTGTATTGTCACAAGCTCTTACCAGCATCCATGGATGGATGAATGCTGCTATTTTGACTGCAGCAGCACACACTAGGTTTTTTGCCGTAGTGTGATTCGGGTTGTACGGAGGCCCCACTTGACCAAACACTTTCTATTGTTTATTTAACAAAAACGAAGGCACTTTCTAAGTCTAATTATAGTTGCACTTTAAAATAAGCACGGTGTGTACCTCCGTTTACATTTCAACTCAAACTAAGAGGAAAGATTTGTATTTAAGTGTACATGCACTTCACTTTTTCCAGCACAGTTATGTTTATTAGTTTTGTGCTGCAAGTTCAGCTCAAGCACTAATGTGCACTTAAAAGCATGCCATACTGTCAGTGTTTTATTCTTTGTTCTTTAAAAACTAATAAAACGGTAAAATACATTTTGGAGTCAGTTTGTTCTAAACCAATGCAAATAATGCACACATTATTATTTAACAAATAACAGAAAGTACTTAAATTAATTACCCAGGTATTTCTGTCATCTTCACGCATTTTTGAATCGATATTGAAGCGTATTGGATCAATATCAAACTGAAACGATATCAAATCGTGACCCAATGGATCAACATTGAATTGAGTTGTGAAGTTCTCGACAATACCCAACCCTACCAGTAAGGTGTTCCCTATACAGCCAATGATTTACCTTTGCATGGGCAGATAGCGTCATCACCTGCAACACCTCACAAAATACTGTAACGCCACTAAATACAACAACACAAAAAACTGTCAAAAAGTTGAATTAACACCTTTCTAACAGACTCTTACCAACAGTTCAACATTATAAGCTTTCCAAAAAGTGCACAATTGTTGTTTAGCCTTTGTAATAACTTGCCCACTAATGTTTGAATCAAATTTCTTCAGGGTCACCAGTGAATTTGACCTACTTTTTCTCTATCTTAACGACATTAGCATGTGAATGTCAAAAACATGCTCTCACCAGACCCTTTCCACAAGCTCTGCCCAGCCAACATGCCAGCCCCCATAGAGCGCCTAGCTCAGCTATCTGTTAGTGGCATTGTAAAGACATTACATGCAGTTGCAAACTAAAACAAACTGCATAAAAGTTGCACGAGGGAGCCGTACGTCATCCACTGCCTTGTCTTTTCTGTGCTTGCTTGAGTCATGCTCAACTGCTTGTCCTCAGCTGGTTTAGATGTTTGTAAAACGTGAGTTTTGTATACTTAAACTCATAACAATACCGTGCATTTTTTCATCCCACAGATCACTTCACCAAAATAGTGGCTACATTCATGTGTTGGAGGTATTTCACCTCTCAAGCATTGTTTTGTTTTGTTTTTTTATTATAACACAGTTTTTATGAAAGATGTCCCTTTCTATGTCACAGTCCAGTAAACCGCTGATTGCATTAGACTTCGTCAGTCAAATATTCAGGCTTTCCTTTGCATAAGGTCGTGTTTTAGTCTTTATTTACATCCTTATTTTTTCACAGCTATGTGCATCTCCTCCTCAGGTGTGTACAGCGCTATGAGAACCATCTAAATCGCTGCCATCCATGCTCATCAGCCATCTCTCCATGTGGCCGCTTCATTGCGTCAGGCTCTGAGGATAACTGTGTAAGTTGTAATACTCTGGGTTTCCATTTACAGTGTAAGCCTTATTTTTTTTAAGTAAAGTTGAATGAGGTGGCAAAACAATTAAAGAAACTGTCTTTTTAAAATCACGTATATACACTATTTGCTTGTATGAATTCAGAGCAATGATAGTCAAAGTGAGTAAAAAAGTTGATGGCTAATGAGGCATTTCAAAAACTTCATCTTGATCATGTGTCACTGTATGCTATTGCAGTGGTTCCCAAAGTGTGTGTGCCACGTCAAGGGTTAATGGGGTCAGTCTCCCTGTGCTATTGGTTGGCCGGTTTACAAAATAAGTTGTGACTCTTCTGTCAAGGAAGCAACAAAATATAGTGAAGTATTTATTTTTGTTTTCTGCCACGTGTTAAGCTGTAAACACAGTTCACCAGACACGAGCAGCAAAGTATTCTTACTACAGTAAATTAACACTTTTTAATCATACTTGACCTGAAAAAAGAGGAAGAGCAGCAGGAAATCAGCAGCATACCTTTATCAGTTTCACCTCCATTTAAGGTGAATTCTGTTTGAGCTTGAGTCAGAGCTTTTTGCTTGAACTCGAGCCTTTTTCCGTTGAAGTCAAATTCGACATTCATGTTGAAGCAAAACTGTTTAATGGCTTTTCCAGATTTTGCCTTATTCTTGCTTTTAAGACATTTTAGAAGATTGCCTCCCTTTTCCTTATCCCCCCCCATTTTTTTTTTTGGGTGTATGTGCTTGTTGAAAGCAGTGGAATAATATATGCACGCTGCTTGTTATTATTAATTATGGGGACTCAGCGAAGCAAGGACATTTGAGAGCATCTCTGTCGAGATCGGACATTTCCAGCGTTTCTTGGAAGCCAGGAGAGTGTATGGTAGTGAGCTTCACCATATTTATTTGTAGCTGCCCTGAGACTTCCATAAGCCAGACACATTTGTACTTGTCTTAATATATCAAAAAGTAATCATGGAAAAAAAAGATCCTGAATACTCAAAAAAGACTCCCTAGATCATATTACACATTTTCCAAAGAACATAAGGCCAAAAACTATCTAAGTGGAATAAGATTTCAGTGTGGTCAATATTAACTTGTATGCTCAGTTGAAATATGTATTATCCCTCTTATTATCTGACATGAAGTTGATTATTCAAAAGATAGCAATTTTCATTTTTTAGTTTTTCAGTTTTCATACCACAGACTCTGTTGTTCCCACTCACAGCTTTAGTTGCTGTCGACATAAAGTGGTACATCTGGGGATCCATGTGACATTCAAGCATTCCTGAAAGAAGTCTTTTCTTCCAAGTATCTAATGCCCTGTTAGGCACCACACGTCATATGCCTCAGGCAGGAGACACTCTACCCACCGACTGTTTGACAGAGCTTACTTGAAGCGTTTTGCCGAGAACATAATACAAAACAGCTGCAGGAATCTGATGAGTCGTCGTCTGGTAACAAACATCTCCACATTTGCTTTTATCTGTGCTCACTTATGCAAACAATCTTAAAACTCAGTCATGGCATGTGGAAAAAAAAACTGTGCTAAAAGGCTGAAAATGCATCCGCAGATTTATTCTAAGATTTCAAATTCTGGATGTTTTTAAAATGTTTACACATTCAATGTGCCCTCTTTTTTTTGCATGCGAGACTAAAAGTAAAACCCAAACATACTTAATTTAACTATACTTAAGGCATTTAATATAGCGTGATTGTCTCTTTCATCATAAATTCACCTCAGGGTTTCCGTTGTCTCCTGCTTTTTTTCATGTAGTTCTTCTCATTTACTTCAGGCCTATGTGTATGACATCCGTAGCCGCAGCTACCTCCACAAACTTCAGAAACACTCAGACACAGTGCTCAGGGTGGCGTTCAACCCGGCTACACCACAGGTAAGAACATTTTCTTCACTTTTGTCTCTGTGGTTCACTACTTTCTTTTCTCTTTTACTCCTCCTCCATATATTCAGGGCCCCATGTAGCAGAACTACAGAGCATCAGTCAAATGGTCCAGACCAGAATAAATATTTTGTAAACATCCAGTACATGTCTTACTTTCACTTTCACCTACTGCAATCAGATAGCAAATAGCTAAAATAAAGTATAAGATGGATTTTACATTTCAAATGTTAAAGCTGCCTAAACACCTCCCAGGATACACACACCACAGGCAATGAATGCACATCAACACGTGTGCACTCCACTCTGTTACGCAAGCACACCAATATTTCATTACACTGGAGGTACAGGCTTAGGCCTGCTTAATTCAGCACAAGGATACCTGAGTCTTTAAGCAGTAGTTTTGCAAATGTTCGTTTTTCAATTTAGATATTTGTATCTTCATCACAAACTACAAACACACACAAACAACTACAACACCACTAAAAAATTGATTTTTTTCTCATTAAAAATTTTATTCTTTGTCTAAGACATGTTGAACAGATTAAACAGGTGTAACAGACAAATGTTTGAAAGCAAAAAAGTGGACACAGTGAAATGCAGTGTCAGACAAAGGTCACATTTTCTTTAGTCCAAGAAAATACTTTCCTCACCTCTCAGGTCTTATTTTAGGAGTTTCAACCAAGATATTTGCCTTAAGAAATGTTTGAAAATACAAATTTCCAATGTTAATATAGGTATCAGGACACAGTACAAAGACTTAAAATAACTCACGGTATATAATTTTTTACAAATATTTCATAGAGTGACTTGTATACACAGGTCTGCACCGTTTCTGTTTGCTCTGGACTCCAAGTGTTTGTAAAGACGGAATGGTGTCCTCAGGCTGAGGTCACATAGCAGGGCTTATTAAGGCCATCCGAAAGATCAGGGTGGTTGTTTTGGTTTTATTTTGTTTTGCTAACCCTGAGAGCATTTCAGTATAAAAATTGAGCTAAAAAATAATTAGCTTAGCTCTTTGCAGCTTTGCAAATACTATAGTGTGTACTGGAAATACTAACAAAACAATTTTGTCTCATTCAAATTATTGGGAACTTATCGAAATTCCAGTATGTATAAATCCAAACAAAAATGTTGTTTGCATCTGCAAACACAGAGACAACAAATTGTTTTTATAAATGTTACTATTTTGGACCAACAACATTTTCATCAAATGAATCTCCCTCAAATCACTCAGTGGGTTTAAGCAGCGGTGGCCAGTTTATGGTCCAATCAGATAAAAGTGACTACCGCTCTTCCGCATCATAACCCTTTAGGATCAAGTGACTAGCTTTGTGCGCTGTGCTGATCCACTTTTATAACAGGCCGCCTGCAGGGTTGTTTCAGCTTTTGATTGGCTGCAGTTTCACAGTCAACAAATGATGTATACAGGGTTGTGCTTGTTCAGTTCAGAAGCTGCTTCCAACTTCCCTGTTTTTCTTTTTTTTCACTAGATCCCTTGCAATTCAGTGTTTTTCCATTTTGTATCACTCTGTCTAAAGCAGTGGTTCTCAAGCTGGTGGTCGAGCCCCACTGATGGGACGACTGGAGGAAAATTATGGAGTTAAACTACATTGAATTAAATAATTTATGTCGGAAAAACAAACAAGCTGTCATGATGACTTGTATTTCAGAAATATTTAATGTGAATTTGGACATTTCGAACCTTTTCATTAGCTTCTCTTTTCAGTGTTAATGATTGATTTTAATGATGGGATGTGGGGACATAAACTTCCACTTTTTAAGAGTGGCACACTGAAAAAAGGTCAAGACCCACTGGTCTAAAGGAAAGCAACGGATTTAATACTGATGGCATGAAGGTGCCAAAATGTTAAAAATGCTTCCAATACTTTAATTTGTTGCTGTGATCTCGTAATTTTAGGTTGCCCCCTTAATAATTTTAAGCTGTTGTCTTTGCTTGCTCTGTTATAAATCTAAACTGGTAGATATCTGTAGAACTTCAGGGACTGTAGAAAGTCTTGCCCAAGAAAACAGAAACTGGAGCTCACACCAGGATGAAGACCTTTGTCTATTTTGAATTGCCATTACAGGAAAATAAGAAATTAAAGTTTATAGTGCTGCTTCGAAACAACATCCTCTCAATAACTCCAACAAAATCCATAAAGCATTCTTACAAAGCAACAATTCCAGTTTGAAACGATATGTTGCCCAGTTAATGATTTTCCATTGGATCCATGGATCTAAAAAAAAAAGACAGCTTTAAAAATACAATATCACATCCTCTGCTGGACATCTCATGAGACTTCTTGTTGACTGATTTTTGGACTTGGAGCACATGTTTTAAATCTGCACATCCATCTGAGTAGCTATGTTAATTTAAACTTTGCAGCACAGTAATACATTCAGATTTCCAAGTTAGAAAGTGGAAAGTTTGATCTGTGGCCATTTCCTGGCTGAAATACAATAATCTTGCAGATTTTAAAGACACACTTCATCAGTCAGAGCATGCTTACTCCCTATCACTACTTCTGTACTTTGTTTTTTGCTTGATAAAACATGCCATCGCTCGTTTTTGTTCTCAGATTAGTGTCACTGACCATGTCATACAGCAAGAGCCTGCCAAGATTTGGCCACATTCAAGTCATAAAACTCACAAATGTATGAAATGTTTGAAGAGCTTTAGAGAGTCTGCAGCTAAATAAAGAGTCATGAGAAGTTTTCTCACCCTACAAATCAGGATGTCCCTATAAGCACATCCTTATATAAAGCATGCTAAAAGTTCTGTATTCCTAACATTGGAGTTATGTTGTAGTGACTCATATTGACTGAGTGAGAGCCGTTGAATCATAAAACATAAAACTGTAGTTAGGTCTACTAGGCCCTGTGGATGAGTAGTGCTATCGTGAACCTTATGCTTTTACTGTACTACTATTTACTTAGACTGTATGTTTACTTTAGTACTATAGTTGTTTGATTGATTAAAAATTAAAATTTAAGCCAAGAAACATTTTTACAAGTAAACTTCTTTCGTCACACAAACCAATAGCCAGTCCAGCTATAGTTTTGTTGATTTGTTTGCGAAATACTGTATTAGCAAACTGTCTGCTCCAGTGATTGTCAAACATTCTCTGAATGTAATCAGCACTCAACAGGCGATAGTCTTGACCATTTATCACTGCAGTCAGAGCTGTTCTTGAGCAATGACTTAAACTAACAATTACTGTGAATGAGAATAATACAGATTAAAAATTTGTGAAATGTTCCGATGCATCCAGTGACACTTGAATTTAAGTTGCTGTTTTGGTCCTCATATACATTGAACAGATGACTCTGCCATAAATTAAGCCTCCTTGTGCAGCACTTCAGCATCATGAAATGGTAGTGTGGTAAAACAAAAACAAAAAACAATCAAGAAACATGCATGACTTTGCATGAGCTGCGACCTGTAGCAAAAAATGTTAGGATGCAAAATACTGCGTACTTGTTTGAATGTTAAAATCCTGTCTTTACTGTATATTTGTAAAGACAGAAAGTGAAGATTTAGAAAAAAGAACATACTTTCTGCCGTGAGCCTCCTGCAAGAGTCTACAACAAATGGTTTATGAGTTGTGGAAGAGAGTGGGCGAGCCATGACCAATGAAAGTGTGTGTGTGTGTGTGTGTGTGTGTGTGTGTTTCTTCAAAGTTTGGCCATGTTACATGAATCTGTTCAGAAGTTATATGCCTTTTTGTTCCAGGCTACTCCCACTGCCACGCCCCCTTTTTGCCAGTTGGCCTGTCAGTTAATCAGCTGTCCTTTGGCTCATGACCAACTTTTCCACTAAGTCATGTGCAAGTCTGTGAATCCATTTGGAAGTTATGCACCTCTTTTAGCAATAGGCCACTCCCATAGTCACGCCCACTTTTAGCCAATTGGCGTGAACCCAAACACACACCTTCAAGCGCACACATTTGACCTCCATTCCAAATTTCAGCCTCCTGGGTAAAAAACTGTGGCCGCCAAAGAGTGGAGAATTTTTGTGGAACAACCAAATGACCCACAGAGCAACCTAGAGCTGCTGGTCACAGCTAAAAATGGTTTTGTTTTGTTTTTTTTTAAACTTTATTTAGAACATAGTACATTAAAAAAGCATACACAATATGGAGTGTCTCCCTTAACCATAGTACATCTTTACAGTTGGTGACATCTAAGTTAAGAAATACATCAAAATATAGAACTGTTTAAAAAAAAAAAAAGTTCTGTCTGTGTCTGACAATATTTTTGTACAGTATCTAAAAAGGTCAAAATTTTTATGCATTGAAGATGTTGAGAATTTGAACTCTACAGATTCCCAAATTGCACCCCTTCAACTCTAACTTTGATGGTCCCATCATTTTTAAGCGTTCTTCTTGCTGTCACTAAGAGTGTCAATTGCTCAAAGATCAAAAGTCCTTCACATTAACTAAGAAGTGTTTCTTTGCTGTTCCTCCGAGAGTTGATCTTTTACTGATGTATTGAGTGTCTGGCTCAACTTTGTGAAGCTGCTTCTAGTTAACCTTGATCCAGTTAATCTAATATCTTACTGGAGTGGAATCATACATATCTCTCTTTATTTTTCTTCTGTCTGTGGCCAAAACAGAGACGTGTACTGTAAATAAAAAATGATAAGCAGTTCAAGAAGTCCTGATAATAGATCGTCAGTCTTACAGTTAAGACCACGTGATATCATGATGTTAACATTGTGTCCTGAACCTTTGCTTTCTTCTAACCAAGGCATGAAAAAGACTGACAAAAAGTGTCCCCAACCTGTATTCACCTTGCTTTTCAGCCACATTTGAGGGCCAGATGTTTCCCATATTTACTGCTGTGAGAACAGATAATGCAATGCATATTTTCCACTCATTTTTCACTCATGTTTTCCACTCTAATACTTAAAAGACCATCGAGCCGGCAGATCTACCTCCAGGGTTCATTCCCTCTGGTTTATTCCTGTACTTAAGTCGGTAATGAGAGATCCCAACTTTTACTGTCACTTCACTTTGTTGTCTTGTAAAATGTTGTGGGATTACACATAGCGTAACTCTGTAAAGTTTTGTTAGCTCCCCTGTGTTGGACCTAAATGTGCCACCGTTAAAGCTGACTTAAAGGATTATTTTGACACTTGTAACAGCAGGGATTTTGTCCCTGCTGGTTAAACACATAAGGATGTTCTCTTTTTTCATGTTAGATTAGTGGGAGGCAATTTTATTCATTTCAAAATTTCAGGATCATAACTAAGGCAAAGAAAAATACTGTAGCCAGATTCAATCAACAGTGACTTCAGAGAAACAGGCTACTGTGTCAGGCTGGAGAAACAGATTTCATGGAGCTGTGTTTTATTTGGGTTACTCAGATGTCTGTACTGTATCACCTCAAACTGTCAGTATCTCCAGTTACATTGTTCCACATCAGCAGTGGAAATGTCTTTATAGTATTTTGTAAGATCAGCATATTAGAGATGTTGGGGTGCACTCTCTTTTTCCTTTATTGTATTTTAATGCTGACAAAACTGTTTTGATTTTGTTTATGCTACATTTGTTCCTGTGACTGAGAGGTTTTAGATACTGATCACATTAAATCACAAATGGCAAAGCCCTCATCTATGACAGCTCTCTGTACAGTCAGGCTCTCAAGTTTCTTCCTCCTTGTTTGTCTAAGAACTGAATTTTGAGGACTAATAATTACAGGGGGAGACCACGGAGAATCGTTCCTTCTAAAGTGAACGTCACTGAGTAATACAAAGATACACTTTTAGTAATGAAAAGGGACAACTGGTACAAGAAAAAACGCTGTGCATTGGTATTAAAATCTCTGTCTGTTGTGTCAGTCCTTATTAAATATGACTCGTACTTTTAATATTAAAACATTAATAAACAACTGTAACTTTCAGCCATTGGGAGCTGCTGGAGAGGAAGGTGCAGTAAGAGACATTTACAAGCTAGAGCCATCAAATGAAAATGGAAGCGTTTTTTAAATCCAAAAACGAGTGCTTTGCTCCCCTGCTGAATTTTTACATTTTAAAATGTAAGCTGATTTTACTAATGTTCAAAGTGGGCTTCATGACTTAATACACGTTGTGTAATTTTAATTGAATAAAAAAATTTTTTTAAATTACCAAAAAAACTGAATTAAGAAGAATTGATTCCTTTTTCTGTTTCTGCACAGAAGAGAAAATTGATAAAGAATTCATAAGAGGAAGAAACGATGGAAAAATTTGGCTTGAAAACTACCAAACAAAATGCCATTTTCTAATCTGATATAAAACATCTCCAATAAAAAAGTCTTTGTGTTTAAGAACATGAAAACTGAAATCACAGTGTTTAGTTTCTATGAAAGTATCCTTGAGCAAGACACTGTCCATCTGAAGTGGATGCTTGTCTGTTTGTTGGAAGTAGGCCTGGGCCATACAGCTCAAAAACCTATCACAATACTGAAGTTTCATATCAATCGATATCAATAATTATTGATAATGTAGGTTGTGATTGATGACTTGTGTGCACTCCAAGGGGTGGGAGTGGCTTAGGTGATAAAATGAGTAAATATCACAATATTTTTGTCCAAATACCTTGATACTGAGACAGTTGTGTTAGTATGACTATTGGTAATTTCACAAAATATTAACCCGATGACATGTTTGATAATAAATGATCAGTTATGTGGTTTAGTGGGTAAAGGTAAATAAAAGAACAACGAAAACAGTCTGATAAGTTCAGAAAATCATGTCACTTTACTGTAATGAAGCCTTTTAAGCTAGGAAAAGACAACACTTACACCATAGGACGATATAACAATAGTCAAAATCCGTCAAGATATCTTGTCTCATATCATGATACACGACAATATTGATATTGCCCAACCCTAGTTGGAGGGGGATAAGAAAAACAGTACTCTTTAATTAACAATCAACATTACAATTAAAATGAAAAACTGTTTTCAGTTTCCATCTTTTGGTTTAGTGAAGCTTTCTGAACTCTTTCCCTCAAGTACTTCAGAATTCATTTGCACTTCATGCGTCGGACTGAGTGCAAGTCTGTGACTGCTTACTAACGCACACAGCTCTCGGTTAAAGTAAATGTGTTCTATCATTTAAACGAGGATGATAAATAATAAGTGAATCATCTTATTGGCTTTGATGTTAGTGCTCTCTTGTCTCCATATGTATCATCTTTGCTGCAGGCAAGCAGGAAATTCAGCTGGTGTCCAAAAACGCATTTTTACTTTATCTTTTCATTTGCAGCCATTTGGCATTTGAAAACTTATTCACACTCCTTTGTCCTTTTATATATATTTTTATCTCTTTGTTTCTTCATTGCCTGACCCCACAGAGCAAAACGCTCTCTGCCTACCGTGGTGGCCAGACAGCAAATACGGAGCTGCTCCAGAATGTAACATTAGAGTGAGACACAGACTGAGCTGAGACAGCTTCTCTGGAATCAACTGGCCTGTGAACAACACAGCTGGAGGCAGCAATGAACAGGAAGTGAGAAAATAAAAAGTTCGGGTCAAGTTGCAAAGTCACCAGAGGCTTTTTAACGATCAAACTCTTTGACGTGTAGCAGACAGTATTCTCTCAGTTGACCTAATTGTTAGATAAAACTATTGTCTCTTCCTTACGTGTCCATGCAAAATATGTATACTGAAAATGACATGATTAGGGTGTTTATGATAGAATATTTTAAATGCCTGGATCATATTGATGTCTGCTGTCTCATTTATCTGTGTGACAAGCACACCGTACAAATGTTGATGAGTGTTACATTTCAAGTGAAGAAATCATATTGGTTTTAGGATTAAACAAACAGAATATATCATGTTAATTAGCACGCTTTAAAGCAGTAGGAAAATTTTGTTACCATTGGACAGGGCAAGGCTAGTGTTAATGCGAAGCTAAGCTAATCTGCTGCTAACCTTAGCCACATATCACACTGACATGAGGTTTATACTCTTATACACATAACAAAATAATATTTCCCAATATTTCAAACATGCTGGTTGAATAAATTAGCAGTTTAAAGGACATGCATGTGATGTTTTCAAGCAGCATCAAACTAAATGAAAGCTACAAAGAAAAATGTCAGTAAAAACCTGGATTCTAGATTACCTATGTTTACGTAATGACATCAAACTGGCTTTTAAACTGGGGACAGGGCAAGTGTTCCAACACTGTCACCATGAAATAATAATGTGTTCTGTGATTGTGTCAGCCTTAATAAATATTCACCATCATTTTTTAAAAATATTTTGGAGTGTTTTTCAAGAAATAGATTCCACTCGCAGCTGCTGGAGCAAACACGTGGATTCCTGTGAGTGTGATCGTATCTGTGCCTCTCTGCGTTCTGTCATACTCACTCAGATGGGCCTGTTCTGGGCCTTTTAAATGAGAAGAACCTGCGCACACTGTCAGAGACTGGCTGGAGGGAAGATGAATGGACAGTCCAAATTAACTGTTAGTCCCAATGCTCGGATCATTTAAATTGCCAATAATAATTTATCAATAATAAATATTGTAAAAGGTTAGACTAATGCCAGCTTAATTGAAAATTTATGAAAGAAAAAGTGGTGTTTTTTTTTTTTTTTTTTGTCCCCTGTAATGTGTGTTTCATTCCTGAGGCTGTTACTATAACTGAAGTTCAATTACTTAAAAAAAATAATAAAATCCTCTTCAGTCGCAAATTGTGACCTCTATAAAGTTCTTTTTCTTATTGAGATTATTATTCATTGAGAAATAATTGATATTTCTAACATACAATAGGAAGTGAGACATAGGGCTTTTTTCTTTCTTTCTTTCTTCCTTCCTTTAAAAAATTTTTTTTTTTTTTCTTAATTTTTTTGGTCAGTTTGGGCGTAGCGCAGAGGAAGGTCAAAGTTCTGGGTGCAGGGAGGGCAAGTAGGTATGGCAATCTTTTTTGGTGATTTGGTGAAAATTAATGCAGGCGCATCTGCAGTGCAGCCTGGTGCAGTGGAAACACAGGAGGAATAGACAAGTAGAAGGTTTGTCATAGCTGAGCTCAATCATGGCCAACCAGATCAGTTTCTCTCAATCCCTTTAAGACCACTGTGACGCAGCATAGTGTCAGTTTCGTAATGGCTGATGAAGGAGCAGACAGGTGCCACCAACCAAATTTCATGCAGGAGCAAATTGATGTACTTGACAGGGAGGTTCAGGCTTGTAATCACAAAATTTTACAGTACTATGAGTAAGTCTCCACAGGTGCAGGCGTCAAAAAAAGCCACTTGCACTCTACCAAATCACCAATATGCCTGGACCTGTGCTTTGCACCGGAACAAAAATAGATCCCCTGGTGACCAACCTTTTCTCCGCTCTCATGTAGATGTTTCATCCCCTCTCAACATCGAGGCTACTCAACAGAACATCCTGGTATGTTGACATTTGACAAGAATTTGCTCTAAAACTGATGGATGATATTCCTTGGAAAGAAAACCACATTGCAGCTCATATCTTCAAAGTCTCAGCTATTGTTCATACAAGTCTGTCCAAACAGACACTTTTCTGTTGTCCAGAATTTCAATATTTGACAGTAGTGTTCACTACTGAAAACTCCTTTGAACTACTACTTTTTTTTTTTTCCCTCTAGTATTGAGCCAGTCTGTCGGACTATAACTTAGATTATGTAAGCTGGTGACACACCATGCAAATTCTCTATCTGATTTATGTTCTGGGTGTTCTTAAAAAGTTTTGAATGGGGCTTTACATGCAGAATGAGTCAGATATTCCTTTAAAAAAAAAAAAAAGAAAGGTACAGGTGTGATGAAAACTTCAGAGACCAAATAAGGACAGACAGAAAGTGGCTGTTTCAAGCGTGCCTTGTTTTTTGTTTTGTTTTGTTTTGGTGGTTTTTTTTGTTTTGTTTTTTTAAGGCTAATCTACTTGTTTGCATTGTGTTTCTTTTAGGGCTGTCAAACAATTAAAATTTTTATCGCGATTGATCTCAAAATTTCCTGAGTTAATCATGATCAATTGCATCTTTTTCTTTTTTGCTTGAAATTACAACAATATGAATGGAAAGCATAAGAAACATCGAGATCTGGATATTTCTTTTGCTTTCCATTCATGGTATTTAAAAATCAGCTGTCAGAGAGAGAGCAGCCTCGTTTGGTGTCAAGAAGAACAAGTTCTGTTGTGTAGGAACATGAGGATAAAAAACATGCAGGTTTTCTGTAACATTATAAGACGGTGCCACCTCCCCCCACCCCCACCCCCCTCCCTCCCTCACCAGGCTGAATGAATGGGGGTGGGGAGGGACTCGCTAGTCGAAGTAACAGCTCTATGTCGCGCACAACCAACAACAGCAACTACAACATCCTCTTACAAATGCATGATCGTTGGTGTGACGTGCGGACCGCAGTGGGACAACTCCTCAGTCCATGAGTTTCATGTCTCAGACTGGATCATGTAAATCCAACTGCAGAAATATCCGGGGGTTCGGAGCGTAACCTAGGAAAACTCACAAACACACGCACACACATACAGCAGACTATGCTGCTGCTGCTTCTCTGTTTTCCCAAACTACGGAGTGGGCCGAGGTTCAAATGTCACAGCGTTAATCGCGCGTTAAAAAAAATAGTATAAAAGCATTTTGCGTTAACGCGTTAATAACGCATTAACTTTGACGGCCTTAGTTTCTTTAACTTAGGCAAAATAAAACTTAAATTGAGAAAAAAAACATGAGTTTGGTTTCTTATTAATTATTAACAATTGACCATGATCATTAACTTTGCCAACTATCGTTTAAAGAAAATGCATGCAATTGTACCTTATTCTGAAATCACCAAACTGGTTTGTCTTGGACCACAACGCAGCCACCTGCATCACAATTGCTTGTTGCACTGTGTTTTTACATAAACGGTAGCGATCCAGCGGGTGAATGTATGAAGAGAGCCTGGCGACAGTGGTCACATGGCCATTTCATGGAGCACTCCCATGGATGCACATCGCTAAAACCGAGGTAGTAAGGACAAGGGTTAAATTCTCTTGGTGCAATTAGAACCCACTGTTAAGACAGGTCTTAACTAAGACAGGCTTTGGAGTTATGACCAGTCTTTCATTTGAGACCAATTGGTGCAACCGCCCCAGTGACCAAACTTCATCTTGGATAAAAGACACAAGTTGCAGGGAGCTAAATCAAGCACTCAACACTGTGTTGTGGACAAGAAACCTGGTGTTTCCAATACATTGAGCTACAACTTGTCATGGTCAATAGCCCTTTTATCATTGCACTGCAGTTCTCTTAGACGCATCAAAATGTCAGTAGTACTTGGTGTTAACAGTCTGACCCTGGGTGACAAAGTCACAGTGCATCACCACGCAGGAAGACTGTGAAGACTGCTGTTTGGCCTCTGAGTGGTAACACAGCTCTTGACACCGGTGATAATCCTCAACATGAAGCGTGGGTCGTCGTGGGCCTGCTGACAGAGATCCTTTCAGATTCCGACACACTGGGGCCAGGAAATCACTAATGTACACATACCAGTGTAACAAAAACACATGTAACTCAGGTGTTCAGCCATGTAACTTGGAATCCTTACTCACTAATGTCATTGCTTGCAGCTGCAACATCGACATTACTGGCGATGTTTGTTCATGCGCAACAAGAACAGTCTCTTATGTTCTTAATCGCACCTCGTATGTACCCATTCAAAATGCAAGTTTACTTAAAAATTAAATTCAAAATTACTTATGATCCACTAGATGAGTGTGGTTGTCTCTATATCTGCAGAGGCCCAGTCCCCTGCCTCTGTTTTCTCTTTTTGCTCTCTTCACACCCAGCATCAGGGGTGTGAGGGCAGGACTCTATAAAATGTAGCAACAGGGGCCAGATTGTAAGAAAACAACTAAGAGGAAACTTTGAACCTGGGAGAAGGGGCAAACTTTGAATGTGTTTACAAACCACAACTGACAAAGTCCAACTCACTCTGCCTTTAATATACTACACATAAAAGCAAATAACAAAAAAGGTCAAAAAAGAAGATGCCGCCCACATTTTCAGCATTGTGTCTCGTGCATGACCTTTATCTTTGAGTTTAATGAAGTTCAAATTTTTCTTTAAAAAGCAACAAACACATGCTTGTGAATGACTTGAAAATCTACGATATATATCACTGATGACAGGATTGTAAAAGAACATATGACACTGCAAATAAATCTTAAACCAGATCAAATGAAAACTGTGCTTCTTAGAAGTGGGATGTTTTAGAAAGCCAAATACCTCATTTGTGATGGCCCAGCATGACCCAGCACTATATTCCTACAATGAATCAGCTTGCAACAAGTTCTGACTGACTGACTGACTTCTGACCCTGAAGGTCGGCCAAGTCCTTCAGTCCTCATTGACTTAAGCTTGCCTCAACCTCAGTAAACAGAGGTTGGCGGTTCTACAGATGGAATGTGTCAGATTACAGATGTTGTCTGCAAGCGTAAGACAGAAACTCCATTAGCATCCTTTTAGAAAATCTGCAATTTACTTTCAACTCTTTGTTGCAAATTTGAAGGGAGTAGAGCAATACCGAAGCAATTACACAGTCTAATGATTTTGGATGGCAGTTGATGCAGAGAGCTGTGGTTGCTAATGGAACTGCTCTCTGACCCTCTTAAGTTTTAAGTGGCTATTTTTGCAACTTGGGGGCAGGACCCAGACTGTTCGGCTATTGTTGATTAAGGTCATCGAGTAGGAGGTCATGGTGAAAGGGGACTTCTTAAAAAAAAAGCAGAGCTTGTGAAATGAGGTGTCAAACTGTTTTTGTGGAAGAATTTAAAACCTTATTACAGCACACGCTTAAGCATAGGGTTTTTGGCGACATCTCTTGTCTTTGAGCTCTGAAAACACACCTAGAAATCCTCTGTGTATCTATAAAAGAAAGGCTGCAACAAGCACTCGTTGATAAAAGATTAAATCCCCTCCAGTTTATTCATTGTGTGTCTGAGTCATTCCCAGACCTCAACTATTGTGACTCCCTTTTCCCAGCACCGGCATCTGCTTGCTGGTAAAAGATGATTTCTCCTGCATAAAACAGCTTAAGTACATGGTAAAAAATGTTGGACCATTGTTGTACCAAATGTGGTTTTTATCACTGCTTGGCAAATTGTTGTTTTCCAAGATTCCCGCTGTTAGTATACTTTAAGAAGATACTCTGTCTAAAGCCCCTTGAAAATCTCTGATATCACCATATATGACACTGTTGCTCTGCAGCAGATCTGGACCTTCACCAAAGCATTCCCATCTAGTTTGCAATTTGTTGGGTTGTTTTCACTTATTTTTCTTTATGTAGAACTTATGAAATCCTTTAAGAATTTATGTGGGATAAAGAGTAATACAAATAGCATGACTGGAAGCAATATGAAATGGGTTTAAGGGCATTTTTATTCACCCTGTCTTACACATCTTGTATGCTTAGGAGTAAAGCTTCTACTTTAACCAGCTGCAGATACCATTATATATCACAAGCCTCATTCTGTGGAGGGTTTCCTATTGCTATTGCTTTTTGGCTGCCAGAGTGTTGAGCTAATGCTCCCTCACCCTCATCTGCTCTTCTGGCTGATAGCAACAAATGAGATAATCCTCCTGTCTCACTGAGAAATATAGTGAAGAAGGGATTTTGTACATGTGCTTGCCTGTGTGCCACATCCACAGAGAGTGGGGTGTGTTTTTGCACATGTGCATGTTTAAATGGGTGTGCAGTGTGTGGGTTGATGTTATTTATTGATGTGAGTGTGCCTTATTAATCTGTAAATAGTTGACTCACCATGACTAGCCCTGGCAGAAACCTCAAACCCCATTTCTGATCAAACAAAGTTATATAACATTCGCGCCAGGTGGCTCTATGTTTGTTTGGGATAAACAGCTAGTACGGAAAATTAAAAATTTCTGTGACAAGAGCAATATTGATCTTGACTGTAATGCAAGTCTTCATGAAGCAAGCAGGTGTACTGTTATGCAAACTTGGTCCCCTAAATAGAATCTAGAGAGGAGAGTGGTGTGTGACACAATTCCTGGGAAATATCATCCTCAAGCTGAGCATGACATCATTTTTTTTCTGTCTCTCCTAGCTCCTGACTGGGACCTTGGATGGGAAGTTGAGACTTTTTCACTCCAGCAGTGGGGACTGTCTATCTCATGACACCAGTGCTGCTGTGCATAGCATCCCTAACATGACTGAGTAATTACAGCAGGCTGCTGCAAAGACCATGCCGGTTTCATTACAGCAGTTCAAACCCCCTGGCTAGGATTTTACTGGGAAAGAAAAACATAAGGGTTTTGTTTTCAGTTTGTGGTTAAATGAAGATCAAAAATAGATACAAGTTTAAAGAGGGTTTTTTTTCTTTGTTCAGTTTGCCTTTTGTCAAAAGGAGCTGCCTGACCAACTAACTAACTTCCAGTATGCACATCATTAGATCCTTTTCCTTTTGACTGTGATTAAAAGTGATAACAATAGTATGATTGAACATGTTTTCACTTAACCACATTATTGTGGTTCAATGTTTACTTAGTTACAGATAATGACAGCCAAACTTGCCAGAATTTTATCAGCAATTATTCATATTCACATTCATTCGTTCACATTCTGGAGGGTCAAGCAGCACATTTTGTTTGTTCCGTATGTTGAGCAGATGGACTTCATTGGCTCTGACCACTACTTAACAGATCAGCACACAGAGCTATGACATCATTTGGGTGCAACCTTTTCAGCTGCCAGACACACAGATGCTACTACTGTTCACATTGACACACCCGTCTGTATTGTGTTGTGCATTTAATCTTTACCAAGACACAACAAAATGTCAGCTGAGCTCAACTCTAAGAGAGAGAACAGACTAAACATCAGTGACGCTGAAATTTTGATTTAAAAGGGCTGCATTGTTGTTTATAAGCATGTCAAGTATAAATAAAATCCTATGTCTTTGATAAAAAGTAAATACCGGTCTGTTTTCTACATAATATGTATCTGTGTTACTGCTTGTCCATGTGTATTAGTATGTATGTAAGGTGTGCCTCAAGGTTTTGTTTTGAGACCACTTCTGTTTTTTGTTTTTTTACTTGTGATCTCCTGATAGATGGATTTTTTCTGATAATTGTTGCTGTTATATTATTATATATTGTGATATTTGTTTTTGCTCTCATTTTTCATGAGCTGAGAAAATAATCTAAGACCTTTTTGTGCAAATAAAAGGCTTCTTTTTTTCTCAAATTTTGAGCTCAAATTAAAATCTGTTTTATTAAGCTCTTCCTCTTTGCTAAAATAATCCATCCTCCTGACAGATGTAGCTCATCAAGATGCTAATTAAGCAGTCTGTGGAATGTTGGTCCATTCCTACTTGAAGGCTCTACAAAGTTGTTGTATATTGGGGGTATTTGAAAGATGTTGTCATACATGTCACCTCCTGATTGCCAGTATGGGGTACTTTGTTCACAGTGTTGATAATAGCAAACCGCTCACCTTCTTGATATCATATACAGTGTCTGCCATTTTCCTGCATCCGTTTTCTGACAGTTTGCGCAGTATTTCTATGGTTGTGCAAATCTATTGTTGCATCAGCTGCCCTAGTGGTTGGTCTCACATGATCTAGCAGGATGCAAGATGTGGAGGTCCTGGCTGGTGCAAAGATACGTGATCAGTGGTTGTGAGGCCAGTTAGATGTTCTGCAAAATATTCAGAAAACACATTTGAGAAAGTTCATGGTAGTTACATGAACACTGGATGATCTGGTGGACATCCTGCAGTCAGCATACCATTTGCACAATACTGGTACCTCAAAACTTGCAACATCTGTGGCATTGCGTTGTGATAAAACTGCAGATTTTAGAGTGGCCTTTTATTGTGAGCAGCCCAAGGCACTCCTGTGCTTTAATAATGCTGTTTAATCAGTATCTTAGTATGACACACCTGTCAGGTTGGTGGATTATCTTGTCAAAAGAAAAGTGCTCACTAACAGATTTTACAAATTTGTTCTCCAAACTTAAGAGAAAAGTCTTTTAGATTTAGACAGATTTAGTCTGAGACCTTTTAGTCTGAGATCCCGAAAATTGGCAGCTAAAGCAAAATTGTTGTTTTTATGTATATGTTGTCTAGGTTAAAATCTATCTAAAGCCTATTCACTCCTATTATTAAGTAATGTGGTCCCTGACATCCAATGTTATTGTAAATACTATATGTGCATCAGAACCTTATTATCAAATATTTAAGAGACTTTTGAACAAAGGATTAGAGTTGGCTGTTAGTGAACTAACCCAGTAAAAATAAATTCTTACACAATGGTCTTTGGTATGAAACAGAACCTTAACTCCAAATCCAACTCTCTGGTTTTTGTTTGTGATGATGGTGCATCGCATCAGAAAGTTGATATAATCAAATTTTAGCATTTATGGACTGACTCTGGACTTACTTTTAACCACACATTTATTATATTGTAAAATCTTTTAATGTTGGTAAAACAAAATTGTTTTCAATTTATTCTCAGAAACAGACCTGCCTCATAACTTACATCCCTGGTACTGAACCATGATGATGCTGTTGAACAAAAACAAACTTTGCTTGTATCATCTATAACATTGTCTATAGATGTAGTCATATTGATGAATTGGTTTTTACAATTCTCAATGCAAATTGGCTCCTTCAAACAACTGGCTCCTTCAAACAAGATGGCACTTTAAATGGAATCAATGTTTTAATGCATTCATTTAATTCCATATCATTTTAAGTCCATATATTCATATCAAATTCTGAAAAATTCTTTGTCTTTTGCACTACATTGCTCATTACTCATTAAAGCACTCCTAAACGGATCCTATTTGTGGTCCCCTTTGTCTCCAAGGAAATGTAAAAGAAAAGAAAATGTACTTCATGACTCCTGGTAATTTGCCTCTACACATTTGCTTAATTCATTTGTCTTATTTTTAAAAATGTCATATTCTTGTATTTTAAAACAAATTGAAATTGTTTACCAACTGTTTTATATCTTTTTTTCCATTCAGTTTTGCTGTTACTTTTGCTTTGTTTTTGTTTTTTTGTTTTGTTTTTTGCTTGTTTGTTTGTTTTTTTGTTTGTTTTTGTTGTTGTTATGGGGTTTTTGTGCGTGAGTGTGTGTTTGTGTTGTTTTTTTGGTTACATCTGTTTTTTGTTTTTGTTTTTTTTTTTAATTTAACTTTCTTTTATTTATTTGTGTGGGTTTTTAAAATTTTAGTTATCAGGTGCTATTAATTTCCCTCCATGCTGCCATTACCATTGCCAGCATATTCTTACACACATCTCAAAAGAGGCTGAAGTTAATTTCATTCCATTACTTATCTGTAATGGAATAAAATTTCAAGTGTCGCTCATCTCCCATCCCATTATGAAGACATATTGAATTTGATGCATTATCTGACACTAATGATACAGTGATAAATCCACTGATAGGCTGCTTTGTATTAACTCCTTCACTTGGAGGGGAACTGTGGTAGATCTGCCCTTCTCTGCTTTTTCCCCCTGTCCAATATGCTGAGTTTGATTTACTCTGCTTTTTGGACTGTGTGGTCTAATTGATACCGAGAAAGACTGATTGTTGTCTTTGCACCACCAGCCTCAGCTTGGTCTGATGAAATATAGCTTTGACATTGCACAGTATCTGCTGTTAGGTTTCCTATCACAGAAACTGATGTTATACATTAGGGAAGACAGAGCTAAAGCTAAATAGGATTTATGGGGTGGTACCTTCTCTGCGTGTGTGTGTATATAGGTATGTACTGGCAAGGCTGACTCTGCCCTGTCATGGTGAGCTTTAGTGTTCCTGCAAGCAGCAGAGATTTTGCACTGGAACAAAACATAATAAATTGTCTGTGGAGTAAATTTATGTAGCTCTGATATTTCTCCATTTTAATGTGTGTGTGTGTGTGTGTGTGTGTGTGTGTGTGTGTGTGTGTGTGTTTGTGTGTGTGTGTGTGTGTGTGTGTGTGT
>JAQLOL010000003.1:11210379-11224298 GCA_029783665.1 Naso thynnoides
GCAGACTTTGGTTGAAAGTGCAATTCCCAAAAGTAAATGTTGGTTTTCAGTACAACCCATCAGCCCGATGCTGTTTGATGATTGTATGTGGTAACTTTACATACTTTTTACTGCCCTTACGTCAGGGCATCTGGTCACCTTTTCACTGGAGTAATCCTGTCATCACCCAAAATTGAATTTAAATTAAAACTTTTACTGTTCATTCAGCTGTAATTGCATTCACTATTAACATTAAAGCTAAACAACTACAGTTGCTAGTGGTCATGTAATGAAGTTTTCTTCCTTGCAAGTGTAGATTTAAAATATAAGTATTGTAGATTTTCAACCGATTTACAAATAAATTTCCATAAAATATAACAAAACATTTATATCTGTTATTCTGATCAATCTTTCATCCAGGGGGTGAGTGCAGTGTCTTTTTTAGCTCAGTGGGGGGCGCTGGTGTGCTCATGCTGCAGTGAGGAGCAGCCGGTGGAGGTGAAGATGACAGCTGCCAAGGTGTTGGTAAACATCACAGCCACTGTGCTGACCAGCGCACATCTGCCACTGGGTGAGTCTGGTTTATAGAACCACTTGAGGAAATGTTTACCTATCAGGCAGTTGAGATAAATTCAGAAATACTTTGATGTCAACAGAAAAAGTCCAGCATGTTGCAAAAAATAAAAAACCTTTCAGTTCCATAAAAGGGCAAAAAATCCTTTTGTGGCTCAGAAATCCAGGCTTTGACTGAGAGTATTTTGTGTGTTTTTGTGTGTGTGTGTGTGTGTGTGTGTGTGTGTGTGTGTGTGTGTATCATTCAGTCTCTTCACTTAAACGTATTAACCTGCTACTCTAAAGGTCAAAGAGCACAAGTTAACAAACCACATTCATCTATCAGTGTACATGCACAGTACTTGTGTGTGTGAGGTCATTTTGGGTGCTCTCCTTGCATTGATCTCACCAGTAAAGAATGATGTGTTTATACTTGTAAATAAATAGATTTCAGGGCTAGCCACACCCCTAACATCAGAACATGTTTTGGTCAAAAGTTTGATCTCTCAAAACGCTTTCTTTTTTGATTTGACAAGAGAACTTTGCAATCCAACTTTGCAGAGTACTTAAACACCGGAGATTAGAGCACTCCGCAGAACTCATTGTCAAGATGTTCATTTTCCATCTCAGCATCCCCTGCAGCTTGAATATAGTCTGCATGCCTGTGACATTGTGATCGCTCACCGGTTCTGTGGCGTGAGCTCTGAACACAGGTTATAACTTTCCCTCATGAGTTCTTTTTGTAAAGAAAAACCAACATATACATCATGAGGCACATACAGCTTAATGAACCCCCAAAGACCCCTGAGGATCTCTATTTTTTTGTTCATGAACTCAGTCCAACCCAAAGTCAAGGGAGGGAGATATTTACTCATATAGCTGTGACTCATGCAAGTCTTATGCAAGACGTTTATGAATATTATATAATGTTCAATGAATGATTTAGAGGAAGTAGACCCTGTGATGGATATTGAAGTAAGCATCTTTGACATGAGTCTTGCATGTTATTTATATTTTTTTATTGCTGACTGGTAAACCAAAGCAATCACTAGGCTTATAGGCAATCGACTGCGCCTTAAACATCTGGTGTGATCAGACTGCATGATATCAGCCCAATAATGGCCTGTCATGAAGGACATGTGATCAGGAACAAAACTGAGTGTTGGGAGCTATCGTTGCCTGTGTTATTACTCACAGTGTATTAAGTGAAGTCAACAGAGGCAGCACCTATGACATCTCACTATCGTCCCAATAATCCCAATCCCAGTAAGCATGAGAGGGAATAGCTGTTTAAACGAAGAAAACAATGCTGTTTGCAAAATGCCAAACTTTAGTAAGATTTAGTCAAACTCAGGAGAAAAACCTGTCCCGTCACTGTTGCAAAAAGAAACATTACTATGAAATCTAAAATACTAAAACATTTTTTCTATACATGTGGAACATTTCCCCCTTGTCATAAGTTCATATCACTAGTCACATACATTTCTTTGACAATGTTTAAAAAAACAAAAAGCTGACACATCTTGAAGCCTTGGCTGGCCTGTGTTTCTCCTTTTGTGGTCTACAAATTACACAGTCATATTTTTGGCTTGAATGATACCACACGTGCCCCAGTCCTCAGCTTTCAGTGTCTCACCAAGTTTTTCTGACTACATTATACAAGGTAACTGTAAAGGATGAACATCGGAAGGTAAACTGTGGAGTAACTGGTCAATATTGGTGAAATATCCAGATGGAGACACACAGGAAGGGCCAGCCTGGGAAATCAGTGTCTTTGTACTTGACTCTGTCTCGAGATGTTCTGGGCTGCTGTGTGCAGACAACGACGGAAATACCGATTAATAGCAGATGGTGTCATCCAGGGTACGAGACATAAACATTCAAGTGCTTAACACTCAGATAAATCAACACAAGACCTTCAAGGAGGGGAAAATGGAGAAAACAGGAGCACGTAACACGAGGTGCCAGATCATTGAATGAGACCGAGGCCACTTAGGAACCCTGTCGAGCTTTTGAAATCCCTTCAAATAATGACTCTATAAAAAACCTGAGAAATCAAATAAAATGATCAGTTTGCTTGTTAATTCCCAAATGTTTGTACCCATCAAAAGCATATTTAAGTCCAAACAAGTGCTGCATAGCTAGATTTTTCTGCCGAAGAACGTGTTTGCTCAGTGCACAGTCTTTTTTTAAGGTCTTTATAAGGTTCAGACACTTTGTCAGCTCCATTCAGTCAAGGTGAAAGGGTGTCATGAAATTCTTCTCTTACAGTTGAGTACAAACCATCAAGTCTTTCCACATTTCTTAGGTTCATCAACTCACCCCATCAACCTTAATTCTACCTTTCACTGACACGAAGATAGCAATTTAAAATCAACCTCTACCATTAACAAATTCCTTTGTTTTATGACTGAATTTATTCCCTCAAAGAAACTTTTTTTTTCTCCTTCAAGTTGGAGAATTAACAGCTCATGGTTGTGCTCAACGTAGCTTCTTAACCATTCACTATTGAGATAAAATGATCAAACAAAAAACCTCTGAAGAGGATGAGAGCATCAGAGGTATACTGCTAAGGTTTAGTGTGCAGGCAGCATTTGAAAACATCAAAGTGGGCAATATAAAGCACCCAAATGCTGTATATCATCTGTCATTGGTTTTCAGGTTGTGTGGTTGCCAACCAGCCATGGTCATCACCTGTCTGACTAACTTCAATTGTAGCAATAACTTCAGTTTATGGAATTAATCTATTTCATATTGTGCCAGATTTTCATGCTTTAAATAAACTCTAATTCAGCAGCAAGGGAAATGTTTCAAAGTCTGCTTTGCTTCAGCTCTGAACACACTTGCTCTTGCAGGAATTTAGACAAATATTATTCTTTCACAATTGCTGCATTGCTTACTGTAATTGCAGAAAGCTTTCAATGTGCAGGCAGAATAACATAGTCCAAAAGCGCTTCATGAAATAGAGTTAGGGCTAAGAAAAGATTATGTTTGAACACAAATTTACCCAGTTTTGTAGGGTATTAAAATGATTTAAAAATGGCCTAACTGTCACTAAAATAACCCGCTTTTGTCAGCTGTAGTCTAGAGGGTGCAAATGCTCTGGTTACAGAGTGCAACGTGAAACATTGATTGTCAAGCACTTTATATGATAAGCCGGTAGCTCTTTTCTCTTTCATTTCTCTTTCATCTGTCAGCTCTGCCAGTAGGAGATGTTTTGTCTTCAGCTGTTGTTCAGCCTCCCTCAGAGCTGCCTTAAGCTCTTCTCCTGTATTTTTACATCACATTGAATCATGAAGGAGGCTGTGGATTTAGCCATTGCCTCCACAAGCGAGGCTTTGACCAGGAGGCTAACAGCGTGCAAAAACTCATCCTTTCAGGGCAGATCAAAACTTTCAAGCCCCCTCTTTGTGTTCTTTCAGCAGGTCAGCTTTATGGACTTTTCCCTTTTCTTTTCTCTGCTTCATGTTAACTTGATGTATTTTTTCCTCTGCAGTCTGCTTTAAAAAGAAAAAAAAAGCATTGTGCTGTCAATATCTCCTGATACTTCTTATCTAGTGAAAGATAGACATATGTTGCATCAAAATTTTCCACTTGGGCTTTCAGACAATTTCTCTTCCGCCATCAGCTCTCGCTCACGGCTGAGGAGACCGAGTATAAATATCTATTTGCAAACATTTCATAAGTTTAACCGTTGAACACAACCCAAATCACCAGAATAACTGTTAATTTCTGCAAGATTCAAGAAAAATGTGTTGTCATTTTTGCTGTGCAAAAAAAAACCCAAACAAACACAAAAACATGCAATATCAACACTTAATCCTGGCAACTCAGCACTCTGCGTGGTCATGATAAGTGAGGGGTTTGAAAGTAATAGTGAAATTTTGAAAAAATAATATTGATAGTGTGAATAACGCACATATGATAATATCAAGTAAATAATACAGATCATTTTCCCTTCATTTGGTGCATCCTATGCCACAGTAGGTCTTACCATAAAATAGAGAAACTTTAAATTTAAATAGAACAATGACCTGGATGAATGAGAATATTTGTAGAGTTTAAATTTAAATACTTTTCTGGACACTTTTTTGCACAGTTATGGTAACAGCATCTCTTTCCACTTCCCATCACTTATAATTTGAGCATGATTCCTTTTCCAGCAAGAAACAAAAAAAAAACTATTGAAAAAAATTTTAAGATAAATTTGACTGATATTATTACTGTTTTAAATTTTCTTTCTGTTTTTCCATATTACAATAATATCATTATTGTGAATTCTTTGGCCACGATAATCATCTAGTGAAATCTGATATTACAGGTCTAGACAGAACTGTGGTTAAGGTTTAGTCACGTTTGTGCATTGTAAGCAGGAGGATTAGGTTTAGACATGGATGCAAATTTCCCATTTTTTCCAAAGTTTAAACTATAGGATTCATGTAGGCCTTGCATGTGTGGCCTTGAATTTTCCATCAAAAAATTATGCCGTCTCAAAATATAAAAAGAAGAAATTCCTGCCCGTTTACATGAATCCTATAGATTACATTTTGTGACTGTTCCACGAACTGCCATGATTCTGGGTTGGACAGAAGCGGGATGCCAGCTACAAAACCTGGAGTCAATAATGAGCAGGAAATTCTCCCTTGGAACATTTGGTCTTCTTCAACAGATCATCTCTGCCAGCAGCACCTATCCTCAGTCCTCTCAGTGTGCTCTTGTGTCAAAGTCGACATGCAGTACATTCTCTTCTTAACTTGTCGATACAATTACTAAGGTGCTTTGTGTTCATAACTATGCCAGCAGCAAAGTAAGACTATATTTTGCTGTCCAAATGATATATGTGGTTTCTAAATCTTCCACATAGCAAGATGTCAAGATATTTGTATTCTGTGACGCTTTCGATGTTAAAACCAGTCACAATGCAGACATAAAAATTTTTATAATCCATATCTGAACATCTGTATATAGTATAAACTTTGTTTTGTTTTTTTCCAAGTATTTATTTGGGATTGATAAGGGTATTTTGTAGTTCTTTAAAGGAGAGTTGTAATTTCTCAGAGACCGATTGGACATAATCAGCCCCCGAATATGGCTGTAAATTTATATGTAGAGACCCTTTTCAGCTACCAGGAAAATCAAAGTTTTTTAGCCTAAATAAGAGGATTAGAAAGGCCATAGTAGAAACAAAATATGGACACATTAAGGATTAAAGAGTGTGGAAAAAATAAAGGACAAATAGAGAATAAACAGATACAACAAGTGAAAAATAACTGGAGTTCAACTAAAGTGTGGCTCAACTAAATAGTTCCCAATTTAAATTCTATGTCCAAAAGATGATGAGTGGAGGGGCGGGGCTAAAATGTAGGAGCAGGGCAGGCAATGATCAATGGAAGAGTGTGTGCGTGTTTGTTTTTCTACAGTTTGGCCGTGTTACATGAATCCATTTAGAAGTTATGCGCCATTTTGTCACATGCCACTCCCACTGCCACGTCCCTTTTTGTTATTTGGCCATAAAAGTTAATCTGCCGTCCTTTGTCTCATGACCAACTTTTCAAATAAATCTTGTGCAAGTGTGTGAGTGCATTTGGCAGTTATGCACCTTTTTGTCACTCCAATTGCCACGCCCCCTTTTAGCTAATTGGCATGAACACACACACACACACACACTCTTAACCTCCATGCAAAATTTCAGTCTCCTAGGGCAAAAACTGCAGCCACCAAAGAGTGGGGAATTTTTGCAGACCAACCAACCAACTGACATACCGCCAGAGCGACCTATAGAGCTGCTGGTTGTACCTAAAAAGACAGTGGCAAACAGAAAGATTTAAAAAGAACTGTGAGTTAGAGTAGATCTCAAGTTTTCTGGGATACTGAACAAAAACTGAAAGCTGCCTCTCTGTGAAAGTAGAGTCATCACAAACCCTCTGAGCGGTCTGGACAGTTCACAACAGAGCAACGCCTCATTTCAGAAACATATTCAGAGCTTCATAAACCAACAGTTGTATTTGAAATGCAATTCTTTGACACACAGGAAGCTGTAAAGATCTAAGAATTGGAGCAATGTGATCTGCTTTCCTGGTCTGAATTAGGAATCTGCCGCAGCTGTCGACTTTTTAGAGAGATCTGTAGAAACAGCTTTACTATTGTCAAACCTGCTAAAGATAAGCACATGGAGGAGGGCTCATAATCCTGCTCAGACAAACATCTTAAATATTACTATAATCTCCAGGTAATAGTAGGTTGGAGCTGTTGAAGGGAAGTCCATGAGTACACCAAGATTTTCAGCTCAGTTTGTGTCTTTTATTGTAAGTAATTAAAGCTGAGCACTGACTTCATCTTGCATCTTGGCTCCAAAAACAATTGCACAAGTTTTATCTTTGCTTAATTGTTGCAAGTTTTGCACATGCACACCGATTAAATCCACACTAAAGTCAGCTGATAATAATTGTTTTATAAATCTGTGTTATCTGCATAATTATGAAAAGATTGCTTTGTGACTTTTTCAAATACATAGATATTTAATAGAGGAGGCACAAGAACAGAGCCTTGGGGTACTTTAACAGACAGAACAACCTGAATATAGGACAGTACTTATTAGGTTCAACCATGTCTCTTTAGGGGAATCATATTAGTGCATTTCTAGACATTGCAGTCAGGTTAAAGAAAAACACAAAGTTCTTTGCTATATGCTCTAAGGTTTGAAGAAGGGCTTGGGTGCTTAAAGGCTGAAAGGACAAAGAACTGGAGGAGGCCATGTATAAAAGGTTGCTATGTAGAGGTAGGTTCCTTGTAGCATCAAATCCATGTCCAGTGGCAGAAAAATGTTTACTGAAAATGTTTTTTTGAAATTCTTATCTTATTGACTGCCCTCCAGAATTAGCTGGGTGAAAAGAAGCTGGTAAGTAGATGTAGGAGGTATCCTACCCTGCTTCCTCTGACAGCTGTGAATTTGTTCTGTCTCCCTGGGATTGGGTTGTGACTTGTGTATCTCATCCTCTTAACATTTTTAAATAGTGTATTTTTATTTGCTGTGGCAAGAAATGAGAGGGGTACGTTCAAGGCTAAATTAAATAAATAGGTCAGTGTAGATTAAGCTAGTTTTTTTTTTATTAATTAATTAATTAATTAATTAATTAATTAATTAATTTTTAATGCAAGCTGTTGGACAACTATGCTATTTCCAAGTGAAGTACTCCAGAGGTGATATTTTTTACATTTTAATTGAACAGAATAAAATATATAAGGGTGAAACTCAAAAAACCTTTTGTTTAGACTACTTGGGTCACTAAATAGCTGAAATAAAGAGAAGTAGCTTTGCATATCCTGTTTTTCAGCTGGTCGGCAGCATCAGCTCAAATTAAAATAAATAAGAAATTAACATAAAAGTATCTCAGGGTAACAATTTGGTCTTCACCTCACCTTGCAAGGTTTTAAGTTATTAATTTGTGGCCACACCACAGTAGTTCATGAGACGGCAATAGAAAGTGCCTTCCCTTTTCAAAACTGTCTCCAAAGACAAACTGATGGTTGTTAGCAACAAAACATCTGGCATGTCCCATTAGTCTCCACCCTTGCACTTTTCATGGAGTTATTTGAACCATTGTTACTTTTAAATATTTATTACTCCATCTGTAAGTACTGAACTTTTAGCAGCAAAATGGACTTTGGCAGAAGCGCAAGTACTTTTTTTGTAGGCAGAGTGACCCTTGTCTCAAATTTATGTTATTATAAACTCATTGGATTATTGATATAATGCATTTGTGTGTGTGCTGCATTTAAACAGTGTAGATGGTTGAGGTGAAGTTTATTTTAGTAGTGTGTAAAATGCCTTATGGGTACTTTAGTGCAGTTTACTCTTTAACATACATTGTTTTTAAATCTTAAGCCACAAAGTAACAAGAAACTTTAACTGCCAAATAAATGCAGCAAACTAAAAAGTAAAGAAATGTACTCTAAAATGTATAAATGTCAAGTTTAAAGTAGCAAAAATTGTAAATCTTTGTGAAGCAAATGTGCTTAAAATTGTCTTTGAGTAAATGCGGTGAGCTTCAGTTTGATGGTGTCCATTAACATAATTAATAACTTTAAAATAAACTTGTTAAGTTTGCATCCATGAGCCACAACAATGCCAGATGAGTTTGTATAGGCAGTGGAGCTTTAGCTATACTGCAGCACCTTCTGTGCCCAGAGACCCAAGGCCAAAGCTCCTCCTCCTCCTCCTCCTCCTCCTCCTCCTCCTCCTCTGCACTCCACTGAAGAGATCTCACTCTCACTTTGTTCTCTCTCTCTCTCTCTCTCTCTCTCTCTCTCTCTCTCTCTCTCTCTCTCTCTCTCTCTCTCTCTGTCTCACACACACACAACACTGTTCATGGTGCTTGCTTTCACCATCCATACACATCAATCCTTCTCTAGGACCTGTGTTGTTGTTCCCTCTATTTCTTAGTAACACTTGAACAAGCTTTCTATAAAGTGAGCCCAGAATTCTCCCACTTCTTAGGCTCTTATAAATTAGTTCAATATATCATCCTGCTCTGCCATAACTCCACACATCCCGTCAGCACAAGGAAAATGGGAATCTGGAAGTTATTACCAAATGATTGCATCTCAGAAATGAAAATTCAGTTGTGAGAAAAGAGGGCGAAACAAAATGGTGATTGTTCTTATGTAATTCTCCACCCACTAACCTAAATGTTGGTAATTATGAGTCAGTAAATTTAGGGAAACACTCCTATCACTAATACTTTCTTTGATTTTAAACATTTTTTAATTAACAAATTCTAAAAAAAGAAAAGAAAAGAAAGGCTCGATCTTTGCTTGTGTTAAAGTCCATCAGTTCAGAAATACATCTGGGAGTAAGGTGGAGCCCCCCTGGATTGACTGCAGAGTGATTACATCACTATGACAGGCAACGTTAAGCTGGCAGTGTTTGACCCTCGCCAAACATGAACAACCAGCAGGCAATTAATGGGGTTCTCACAGTCTGCCATCCTCCAACAGTCCTGCAGGCAACAAAGGAAGTAAACAAGATTCCTCCTGTTCATTCTTCCACTCAGGATATCGACTAAGCACACAAACAAGGGTTTGGCAGGTCTACATTTTGAGCCGCGTCATCTGATTTTGTTCCCTTTGCGACAGTAACACTGAGGTGTTCCCCTGATGTTGTCATGATCCCAAGCATAGGATCACTCAGGAAATATTCAGTTGTGTTGAATTTACAAATCATGTATCAACAGATCCAACCCACAGAGGTCATAGATAAACCTTTAAAAGGAGTGCAAGTCAAACATTAGTTATCTCACTTTGATGCAACGCATGCTTGAAGCCAAGGTATGTGAGCCATTTTTATAGGAAAACTGGATTTAGACACTTTGAAAGCAAACATGTGGTATCTTGGAAACAAGTGCTCTATTTTTTTCATCTTGTGGGGTTGTTACATGCTGGATTCTGCCGACACCAGATAATACTATAGTATTATCACATAATACCACATAGTTCTTGTGCATAATGTAAACTTTTCTGATGCCGGTGCTAAAGATCGCAGTAAGATCTATGATAACAGTCTCTTCATATCACTCCCAGCCCCAGTCAGTAGCTTTAGTTTGTCAGTACACAGTTAGCATTTCCTCAAAGCCAGAAATGTCAAACTTGAATCCTGCAGTGTTGCAATTTAATGATTAATGGTGTGTACAGATCAGCACGAATGTTTTCCACAGTGTTCTTGCTCCCCTGTTGACTTCTCAATTGCCTCACAAAACCTATGAGAACAACTCATGGAGCTCTGTTCTGTAATAAGAGGCCTGTCGAGTAACTCTAGTGTTGTTGTAAATTACCAGCTGAAACAATCCAATCTCCCTATGAGCGGAAGCGCTCGGTACATCCTGTCTTCAGAATCTGATCAGAACATTTACACAGGATTTTTTAAGCAGATTATACAAGTAATATTTCATGACGTGGAGGGATATGGTAGCGATCGTCATGCTGTCATTTTTGTGCACAAATCCGGAAGTATCGAGAACAAACTATTCAGAAATGTCATCACATGAGCCATTAAATGCACACTTTGCTGCTTTTGTCATGAAATGTGTAGAAACTGATGTTGGTTCACAGAAAAAAATATTATTTTGGAAGTAAAGATCTATTGTTGTACAGAGACGATGCCAGTTTTCTGTATTTGCACAGCCCAGAGGCTTTGATTTTTGGTTGATGTGGCTCCACACTTCAGCTACAAATGATAAACTGTGTAATCTTCAGGTCAATGAACCGGCATGGTGGGAGGAAATATTTTGTCTGAAGTTTGCAGACATAAAACAAGCTTAAGTGCACATATTTATTGAGAAAAGAGACAAAAACAAATATAGTTAGTGACGGTGAAATTTATCTGAGCGGTGTTTGCCAAAGGAAACACTATAATATTTTGACAGTGCAAATGACTGTGGATGAACTCCTGAAGAAAATGTCTGAAACTTCTATCTTTCTTTCTAAGGCAGCAGTACTGAATAATAGTCTGTTGCCATGCTAGCAGATCTGTGTGGCTGTGTTTGTCGCACAGTGGTGCTTTGAGCTAATTACTAAGGTCAGCTTTCTACATGCTCACAATGGCAGTGCTAATATTATTTTGTAGGTATAATTTTATATGCAGGCTAAATGGAGGTAAAATGTAATTTCCTAATGTGTTTGCCATTTTAGTTTAGCTTGTTAGCATGCAAAGAATCTGCTAACTACCACTAAACATTAGTACAACTAATAAGAATGTCATTATTTTTGCAGATGTTTGGTCATAAAGCAAAGTATTGGACAAATTGAACTTTTAATGGTACTTAATTCACCCTGAGAGACACATTTTGCAAGCACCAAATTTCATGGCAGTCCATTTAATGGTTTTCATGACATTTCTCAAAAAATTACAATCGTCCACCTCATGATAACGTTAGAGAAAAGTCAAATTGACCAAAGTAACGGAGGCTACCAGTGTTGTTTAAGCTCACCCTCCAGAACATGCCTCCCACAGTCGGACTGAGTGGCAAAACATCAGTCAACATGCCTGAGTTTATCAGGGGAAACAGTGAAACCAGGAGGTAAACAAACAATTATCTGCTTAAATTAGTGGCAGGTGGACTCGACAGTGATTCTTGCAGCTAACTGATGCACCAGTGATCCACCCACGATGACAGTTAGCAAAAGTTCGGGTTTCCTCACATATATTGTTGGGCTACATGATTTTGACGCTGGGAAAGTACACAAAGCCTGAAGGCCTACAAAAGTCTGGATGTCAGCCACCCATGAGGAGGCTAATGAACACAATTTTAACAGACATTGAGCAAAGTTTGAAAGTGATCTGGTTAACTGCCTAAACTTGTTTTGTAAAGAAAGAGCAGCATTATCCCCTTGGAAAGGAAAACTAGGTTTGTCTTGGCTGCTAGCTAACACTAACCTTATATAACCATTGCCGATTTGTTTGTGAAACACAATGCTCATCATCATGAATCCTTTTAATACACACCAACAAAAACTTTACAGCTACACAGGAGAAGAGTTGTGGTATGATAATACCCCAAAATCAAACTTGATACTGCAAGTCCATCTTTCTCTAATTTTAGTTCTATCTGTGAATTGCAGCGATCCATTTGCTTCTTTTTTCTGTAGCTTTCCACAGTCGGTAAAATAATATCTCCAACTTTTTGTTTAATCTATTTGTGCAGTCGATCAAACAACAGCTCTTTCTCATTTTAGATGTGTTTTCTGCACACTATGCCACTCAGTGGGTGGATCCACAGTAACTTTCACCTACAGTGACGTAATGTGCATGCCCTCTATGGTGTGCTATAGGTAAATGTGGATGTGGACTGCCACATTGCCACATTGTAGTGAATGGTGATTCAAACGTAAGTAAATACAATAAAACCATACAATGTCTCCATACAGCTCATCCAAAATAATCCAAGTGTCCTAAAGCCTCAACATGACTTTTTTTTTTTTTTTTTTAGCTATAACTCCTAAAATAGGAGCCACATCTAAGTGGATGTGCCGGAACCCACTGTCTGAGATTCATGCAGTGGCGTGCAAAGAGTCAGTAGATAACAATGGAGTTTTCATTTTTAAGTGAACTATCACTTTAAGGTGTTTACAAAAGCCACAAGCAAAGTAACACCAACATGTACAGAGCACAGTAAATGAGATGTGGGGACAGTTAACATCCAAAGAAAATGCTGCTCGTCCAGATATTTAAATAGCGTACATTATGGTGCAATTGTCGTGAAAAAGAGCCGTCATTCCATTTGGGAGATTATGCAAGGATGTTTTACAATGCCAGCCATCCTGGCCAAATTTCTTTCATTGGTATTACTCAGCTTTTGGCATAATCAACTTGAAGGGGCTATTTGAAGTAAATCTTAACTAAAAGAACCAATACTATCTAACCCCTTTATATGCATCATTCCCCGAACTCTATTTTACAGATGATGTGAGATTTTCATGTTACATGTGTCACTCTCTCCAGTTCTCAGTAGTTTAAACATTACAGATGCCAGATTTCCTTCTTGGATTGTGCTCCTGAGTCACACTGAACCAGTTTTTTGTTAAAAACACATAAACCTCCATAGTGAAGTCACAGCTTGGAGAAGAGAACTGGAAACTATAGTTGTTTATCAACCTAGCTGACATCCATCACCTTCATTTCATGGCTCCTCCAGATCTCTGGTATTTGTTGCATTAATAGAGGAGTCCATATTTATGTGTGGATCTCCACTCCAAACTAGGTCAGCTTGGGATCATGTTTTGATCCAAATGATCCAGGAAGTTTGCAAAACTGTCTAAGTGTGATGGAAAAAAACTGTCCAAATTGAGGTTTTTGAGCACGATATTAGAGCATAGTGTTCTTGACTGTCTCTTTATGGCACAGTTTGGTGTAACAAAATCTGATTTGTTGCTACATGTTAGTCTTCTTTTGTCGTTTATCTGTATTACATGACTCTGCACGAGTGAGTCCACGTTGCAGTTCCACCCCCAAAACTTGCTTTTACTCTGCCGTAGCTCTGCACGTTTTCTAAAATGATGCCAAGGTTTACCTTTTGTCTGAACTGAGCCTCCGTTAAAGCCTCATTACTCAGTGCTGCTGTTTTTCAAATAAGTGTATAAATGCAGGTTTTAGAAATGAAAGGTAAGAGTGGAGTCACACTGGTGACAAGATTTACATTGTTAGAATAATCGTTGTTAGGAAAAAAAAAACCTCTTAACATTTTTGAAATTCTACAAGTGGTTTGAAAGTCTATTTTATAATTTGAGGGGACACTAATATGCAGCATTTTACCAAAACAGCCAATGAGGACTTGACATTACTTTGATGATTTGTGATTTAAAAGAACAAAATCATCGGATTAAAAACTTATTTT
>JAQLOL010000003.1:11244907-11257738 GCA_029783665.1 Naso thynnoides
CGATATATAAAAAATACAGTACCTGCTACAAAAATGTTTTTAAAAAACCCCCAAAAAACAACGAACTACTGTTTTAACAGGATTAACCTCGTGTTAGGGAGGCTTAGTGTGTAAAAAAAAAAAAAACATTGCACATCACAAACAGAAAATTAGTGTGAATTTTTAAAGCACTGCTTTAAAAAATGACGCCAAAAGTGTTATTTCTAATGTTTATATGTTGAGTTGAGGGTGAGCATTTTTTATATGTGAGCAAATTCTCTGTAAAAATCTATATAATATTAATATTCTATATTCTATATATTGATATTTTAATAGGAATACCAGTGAAAAGTTCGGTGCTACTGGAGTTAAATTTATGGCTCAGAATAAATGAACAACCTTTGAAGATGTGTATTATATACAATTTTGTGCATTTTTAGACGAGTGGTGAGTAGGTTAAAAGATATTGAATCTATGCCAGATGTTTTCTTAAATTTACACTACATTGTTTTTGTATATTTTATGTTAGAATACATCCAAATGAGGCCATCTAATTAAACATGCACTAATTTTCATACATTTCCAGACCAAATCTGAACTAAAATGTACCTAAATGTGTATTTTGGGTGTTTTCTCTCCACCAGACTGAAAGAAAACATCTTAATGGATGAAAAATCGCCCAAAATCCTCAAATTTACCAGTGATGAAAATTTTTATTTCACCTAGTATCTCATTTGAATGTGAAACAGAGATTTTTTGACTTAACAAAAACCTCTCATCACTTCAGGTCTGTCTCCTTAAATTTCCTTCACAGTAAAATAAAATCAGAAAATCTGCATCAGTTCAGCAGAGGTCTTTGCAATAATATATTGACTTTGCAAAATCTTGTGGTTCAGAGACATGAAAAGGTTTTGTCTGTGGTTTGGCACCGGACCATCTGCCTGACATCGCAGAAACCAGGCCGTGAAGGGGTTAAGTAAATGATGGTGAGGCCAGGAAAAAAATGTGCTATTAGGGAAAGTGGGGAAGTGAAACCCTCGCTCTCGTAGCTCTGTGGCAGAGATATTTGGGTTGAGGCTCTTGGAATAGTCCACGTGGCACACACCAAAGACTGGCTATATAGGTCTGGCACTAGTGGCTGGTTCTAAGCCCAGAGCACGTTCCAGGGTGGTTCATACAGCTTTGCCAGAGGATGTCAATGTGTGACACAGTAAACCAGCATTTTCTGCTGAGGCGAGTCTTTAGCAACCAAGCATTTTAAAATGATGAATAACCTGATGCACATTGGTTGCAATTAACTGAAAGAACACCAAGAAAAGTTGACTTTCACCAGTTTCTGAGAAAAAGTGTCACAAGATGAGCCACTTGGATCGACCCCGAGGATGAGATCATCATTTCTGAAGGAGTTGAAGCTCAGATAGTTTGGTGATGATATGTATTTATTTAGTAGGTGTGGATGTGGCGCTCGGCACCAGATTGTCAGTTTTAACAGCACAGGGAGACACAGAGAAAGCTGAGGGCGGATGGAAACGCTTCTTATTCAAATACGACTTTAAAAGGAGGACTACTCTGTTAGCAATGTTCCCCCTCAGTCACAGCGGTGTGAAATACCAGCTTGTCCGACGTCAAGCCACAGTAACTGGAGATGATATTTAACTTAGTGAGTTTCTCCACTCTACTTATACCAACTCTTTACAGAGTCATGAATTTTACCTCTTTGCCTATCTTTCTCAAATCCTTTGCTGATGTGACTGTCGAAAGTGTAATACTCAGGTCAGCCTGGACGGACACAAATGAGTCCCAAAAATGAGTCAAAGATAACAGATATTATTATATGAAACACACACACACATATTTGTCTGAAACATATTAATGTTTTTTTTAAGTAAGAGCTCATTAACAACAGTCACTAAAGTTCTGCCAAAAATATCCATCTGAAGGTCCTTCTGCACCACAAATCTTATTTTTCTTAGAACACGAAGAAACCAGCCCATAGCTGAGATAATTTAATCTGTTTCCAGTGTAAATAACTATATTTTATAGAGACATTTAGTTTGTCGACCTCATTTTCTTTTGTGAAAATGAGATAACAATTCTACAGATATATTATTTGTTGAGGGAATAATTAAACATTCAGCTTAGGTGAGAAAACTGATACTGGGATAAAGCTACCATGGGTGGAAAGAGTACTTAAGTAGAAGTAGAATTACTGGTGTACAAATGTACTCAGGTGAAAGTAAAAAGTAACTCATTTAAAATGTACTCAGAGTAAAAGTTACTTAGTTGTTCTTTGGGGGTTGTGGTGGGTTGTAATATCATTTCTTTATATTCATCCTGCTCCACTTCTGCACAAAAATGCCCCTTTGTTGTCTGGGTGGGTCCGACTGATTGTTGTTCACCCTCTGGCACTGCAGCTAGTCAGCCCGAGCCAATCAGATGGACAGTTACTGGCATGCAGTCGCAGCACCAGTTCATAGAAAACCTGGAGAAACTCATTGTTTCAGCTTGTTTTTTTACTCAGCAACTGATGTGATTTAAAACAAAACCTACTTAAGTAAAAGTAAAATTACAGATTTTAAAAAGTACTTTAAAAAGTACAAGTACACAAAAAACTACTCATTACAGTAATGCGAGTAAATGCAATGAATTACTTTTCACCTCTGAAAGCTACAGCCCATTAGCCCAGCTTAGCACATCAGCTAGCCTGGCTATGTTTTAGAGTACAGTCATATATGTGCAAAAGCAGGAAAATGACCATTGCCAATGCTAACTTCACTGATATGTGACCGTGTTATTTAAGTAATAAAATCTGCCTTATAGCTCTATAACTCACCATCAATTGTAATTTCAAACCTTGTCCTTTGCTTAAACCCACGCCATCAAGTGGTGCATCAACGGAAACATATTTCAGATCAAAGAAAAATGAAAAATGGTCATGTTGACTACCTGGAAGCTTCCTGCAATCCAAGTGAAATCAACCTTTAGTGTTCCCACTGGCTCTGTTAATGAGTGAACCTGTTTTGTTGCTGAACAAAGTGACAGCAAGGCTGCCAAGGGCAAGTACGCTAGGAAAGAAGTAGGTCTGTCATTTAAAATAAAGCAAGCCATTTATTTCAGGACATGAGTTCTCCTAGTCATTGGGAAAATATCCATGGTCCAAATCTCTGCCAACCTTGGGGGTGCACACTCACTGCTCCCAGAAAACAGAGGTGCCAAAAGTGTTGAGCTGCAAGCTGAAGTCCTGCAGCACGAGGGCTCCAAGCTGTCTGCGTGAACCCAGCTCTCTAATATTAGTCATGGGTTTGAGATGTTTCTCTTCAGGCGTTTTAGCTAGACGACTGACATTGGAGTGGTACAACAGTCAAGATGCAAGAACTAAGATGTAGAAGCAGAGGGAATTTTCAAGTGTAAAAGCAGGAAAAGAGAAAGTTTTTCTATGCAGCAGTAATTATATGTTTGGACGTTTGTTAAATCTGGGCTGAAAAGGGCTCATATCTTTTGGGATATATATACAAAGAAAACCAAAAGTGAACTGCATTTTTCACAGATGATATGCAAGTATGATTCTCAGAAGCATCCAGATCAGAGGGAGGCTTGTTTCCACTGGAGTCTTGGTGGTACCGGTGTGAAACAGGGAACAGCTGCACTGGGTCTCATTAAATCAGGTTGTGAAGTCTTGGCCTGACAGTAACTTGCACAAAACAAAGCCAGACAGTGCAGATAAGCTGCAGGACCTCTAAAGTCGGATGTATCTGACTTGCACTCATTAACTTACAATCACATTAAGCCCTCATATCTTTTGGAGAGCAAAGACGGTCCAGTTGTTCCTTACTTTCTGAGATGAATCCCCTTTTCCACTGTTTTCTTAGTGTTATCAAAGAATATAAATGTCTTCTGAAATGATTTAATATTTGAAAATCTGTGTTGGCTGTGCTTTGTTGAACTAGAGCCAATCGAGTCCCATGTCACCAAAGAAGCTTTAATCTTAGCTGAATTAGCTGTTCTAACTTTTTAAAAACACCCGATCTGAATGGTGAGTCAATCCGAAACAACGCTGTTGAAGTGTCCCTGAGCACAGCTCCCACATACTGATCAAATCATCTGTCTGGGTCACAGAAAGGTCAAAAAGAACCTGAACTAGTCTGAAATGAGAAACAAAGTGACAGCATGCTGCAGATATAAAATTCAGTGGATTTGCTGAATGTAGAGCATAAACACAATGTCTGAATGAGGGCTGAAAAGTGAGAGGCTGTGACAGACTCATAAGTTCCAGCTGTAATTTTGACATGTACTCGCTCAGTGATGGCTGCTGCACAGAGTGCTGTCTGCAGGAGGAGCGTCAAAGCTTTTTGGCACACATAAACACTTTACACAGTTTGGACAACACATTACACTCCAGCTGCACCTGAAATAACAGTCAAGCCAAATCTGTATGTTGCTGAATTGTCACAAGGCTGCACCTGTTTGCTAACTAGAGCTTTAAAGTGAATAAAATCAGTCAGTGATGATTTAAGAGAGATCACTTTACTTAACTTTTTATTGCATTTCTAATCTATGTATAAGTTTATAGGACATTAAAATGTAGTTGTAATCACTTGTGAGGACACATTAAAGTGTTTAAATATATTTTTTATTAGTCATATTTTTTTTTCCTTTTTAGCATTCTCACAGGTGTATGTTTGATAGAACAGATGTAATCATAATTAATTTGGAAAAATGGGTAACTCTTAACTTAAAGCAGCCATCTATGATGCATTATGAACATACTTAAAATGTGTTACAATGTGCCTATAATGCTGTATAATCACAGTTATAAACAAGGTTAGGGTTAACCTAGACCATAACCACATATAATGCATTATATAAGGTGTTATATATGTTCGTAATGTGCTATAATACATTAAAGAGACAAGCATCATAGAAAGTTTTACCAAATAAAAGATTAAAAAACACAACTATTTTCTTTAACATGCATGGACAGTCATTCACAGGCGGTTACAGTTTATGAATGTTTCCAAAGTCATGAGGCCTTAAAAGATATATTGGTAGCATAAATATATAGTTTAAGAATTTAGAAAATACATTCGCTGAGTTTTTAGAAAGGCATGAAAAATTTTTTTTTAAATTTTCTCAGGTTTAAAATGGGTATTTTATTTACTTCTATCAAACCATCTGGCATCTCTGTGTCTTCAGTGATCAACATTCTCAGCAGTGATACTAATAACTGAAAAAGGTTTGTTATATTTATATATATATGTATATGTATATAACAAACCTTTTTCAAACCTTTTTCATATATATATATATATATTATATAACAAAATGTGTTTATACATAGAAAAATGCTTTTTTATTTCATAGCTGTGGCTGCACTTAGCTATCAGTCATTCCTTCATATGTTCATAGACCAAGTGTGGATGCTTGCATGATGAGTTAATAATACCCTTTGTAACCTTTTTAAAAAAAATCTACAAACATAATTCCAACAGTAAATTTATATCTAATAAAGACAACAATTCAAACAATTGAAAAACTGAAAAGTTATACCAAGAAATCAAAAAGGCCAATAACCACTCATTATGCGGTGAAATCAGCCATTACACATTGCAAATAAATAGTTACATTAAATCACTCATATACGCTTATGACTACAGGGTTGTTGTTTTTTTCCCAGTATATCCAGCCACATATATTCCATGTTAGAGTCCATGCAGCCGAAGCATTTGAGGCCCGCTATTTATAAGGGGGACGACAATGCTACAAGCTCCCCTCCCTCTTTCACCAGTGGAAACAAGCGATCACACCATATCCTTTTACATCTCTGATGGGTTTTTCAGCCATGTTGCGCTCTGCTGTAATGGAACATCCACTCATGAAAATACACATGGCAAGCTGTTTGAAGACATCAGCCATTCACTCCTCTCCTTCCTTTTTTTTTTTTTTTTTTGAGGGGGGGTGGGGGGGGCATTTTCCCAAAACATAACTGCTGGAAATTCTGCCACAGTTTTCCACTTGTCCTGCCAAAGCATTTTGTGTTAATAAAACGTCAAGATATGCAATATTCCTACACATTCAATAATTTCCTTTACCTAACGACTCGACCTTAAACTGGTGTCTTAGTTTTGGTGTACTATGACTTTCCATTTTCTACAGCTTTGTAATATAACACAGAAGGAAAACATTTTATTTATGATTTACATTTAAGATCAAATTGGCTATATTGCTGTATAGTAATTCATTGGTGGACAGGACAGCCACTCATGCCTAAGTTGTGATTTTGTTGTAAATAACTTTTATCTGAGCACTAAAAGAAATGCTTAAAAAAACATCTGGACACTACATCAGTTTAAGCTTTATCTATTTTGTTTTATTTCTTTATTTATTTATTATTTAGAAGGGACAGTGTACATTAATGGACATTTCAGCTACTGCGTCAATATAAAAATGCCAGATTTAGCCAGAAGGCTAATTTTCATCTGTAGTCCCTGGCAGGTCAATACGGAGAAAGGAGAAACAGGAAGAACACAAAACAATATAATATAACATGAGACATAATATAATATCACAGTACATCAAGTATACAAAAATAATCATTTTCACCATTCAGTTCATGGGGTCAGCCACTCTACAGGTAGAATAGTGTCATTTTCTTTGTAGGTGCTGATTATGTAGTTATTAATATAAAGTGCTCAATTGCAGTAAAGTGCTAACTATATTTTCAAAGTGCATTTTTAGGCAATAAAGTGCTGTTTACTGCAGTTTATTTGAGTGATAAACTGATGCCAGCATGTCAGTTCCTCCATGCCAACACTACGGCCCGACTGACTAAAGCTGACTTACTTAAAAAATTGAGAAAATGAGAAATTGTAGCTGCTTTCAACATAAATAATTAGTCTTAAAGAATATGTGGTGAGACCTTTGACTGCACTGTGACTGCATACACCACAGCACATCTAATGATATAGTTGGATATATATAGACTGGCTGGTTGTAAACTCATGTGTTTTATATGTTATATTTACGGCTCTTCTGACTTCTCTGAGAGGGTTGTTGGCTGCACACATGCTCAGAAGCACAGCTGTTGGCATTTTCTAAAACAAAACAAAGTGAATGTGTGACGAAAGTCTTTTAAGCAAATCCTTTCTGTACCAAACAGATGGAATGGCCTTCAGAAGCTGTTTGGAAAACACTGGTGGCATTTTTATTATTGTTGGAGCAGTAAAACTGGCCCTGATAACTTGAGTTATTTGTCAGAAAGGCTGACACAGAAGTGCAGTGACTTACTCACTGTGTCTGGCGGACAGTGTTTGTGAGGAGAAGGTAACTAAATTTTGTTTTTTGATGAACCTTCACCTCTTAAACTAATCACCACATGGATCAGAAGGACTGCAGTAATGAAAAAGCATGGTATATTACTTCAAATGTGTTTAAATAGTATTATATCCAGTTATTATAATGCTACCTGGGATGGCACTGACTGCAATAAAAGTTTAGCTTGAAGGATTTCTTGCTCTGCTCTATTCCGCTTCTGTCATGTATAATATGTAACTACAACTTCATGTATATTTGCAACAAATATGTGAAATTCTCAACCTTTCGTTGGTAGATTATTTTAATTTTTTCTGAGCTATATCTGGAACATTGTTATTCTAATGTTGAATAATGTGAAGTGTGCCTCATCACTGATCAGTTAATCAGTATTTATTGTTATTTAGCCCACTGATCACTCATCAGTATATGCAGAAGTACATGGTTAGATATTTTTGATAAAAACAAGAATAACACAAACAATTCAAGCTTATATCGTTGTGTGTCTTCAGTCCTGTCTGACCGGGACAAATAAAACAAAGCACAACCTCCATTCAAGGCAAACTATATCAAAGTCATTCCACATTTGTACAAAACAGCACCTGGTATTGATAGAGCACACATGTGAGTTGTTGATCACAACTGAAAGTAGTTTCTGTCTGTTTGTGTTTTATCCATTTTAGCTCTCCCCTGTCTTAACACGTAACTATTCTGCTGTCTTCTTCAGTTTTAAGCCTGTTTCACTGATGAGTGTGGTCGGGTGTTGTCATGTGTGCTTTGTTACACCTGAAATCACTCCCAACAGTGATGTCACAGCATCCTGGAGTACATCTGTACATTACTGCAACAAGGTGAAAAATTTAAGATTTTTTAGGGTGTGTTTAGTTACTCTTTAAAAAGTTTGTTAGGCTGTTGGTCTTTGCAAACAGTTACTTGATTGCACATCCTGTAGGCATGTAGCGACAGCCTTCATTTCTACATTCAACATTCAATCTCCTTTAACCTCTGTTTTGGTATTCAGCAACTGAATGTCAGGCTCTTTAGCTTCTAAATGCTCCACTATGTTCACCAGTTTGTACTTAGATTTATTTATCTATTTATTTATTGTGCTAAAACTGATGAAAAGCGGTAAAGCGTTGTTAAAGTGAAGTTATGTAGTTGGCATTCTGGGTATTTTTAAAAATAATTTATCACTAAGAAGACTGACCATACACTAAGACAACATTTCTCAAACTATGGGCCGCGAACCAGCACCAGGCCGCAGAGCGGTGCCTGCTGGTCCGCAGCACCCCCCCTCAAACAGATGAAATAACTGTATTTTCAATTAAATGTGTGTTCAACTATTCACAAAAATGTCTGCAAAAAAATTCATCTGGCTCTACAAGATAGCCATGACCTCCTCTAAACAAAAGCAACTAGATGCTTATTTCAATACATCTGCAGCGGAATGGAGAATAAACGAAGAGCCTGAGGCCAAAAAATGTCGTCCATTCAGTCGCAAGTATGACCCAGCATACATTAGGTTTGGTTTTATATCCAATGATAGTTGCCCACCAAAGCCAGTCTGTAATCTGCTAAATGGCTTTCAGCAATGATGCAATGAAACCATCAAAAATGCACAAACGTTTGGAGACAAAGAACACACATCTCAGTGACGATTTGTTGATTTGATCTTCTGAGGATCTTTCTCAAAAGAAAGGAAGATGAAATGGCCAACCAGAACAAGGTGCTGCAAAGCAATTCTTTTCCTGAAAAATTACATAAGCGGGTCCCAGAGGTTGAGGGCCATACATTACTGGGCCCTGGCAGGAAAAAAAAGTTTGAGAAAGGCTGCACTAAGAGACTTGTGTTTGTTGCAAGCTAAGAGAGCCGTGGCTATAGATTGAAGAAATGTGAACAAAGCCAAGTATAAATCAATATACTAAGAATCCATCTTAATGTATTGCTATTGAAAAACTAACATGCATCACTGAAGGGAAGCCAGTAGTGTTTGAAAATATCTGGGGGATATTCATGGAGTTTTTGAAGCAAAATACTGGTAATACTCCAGAAAGTAAAAGGATGGGGCGGGGGCAGGGCAATTGTAATAAGATTTTAAAATGTGTCCATTAAAAATGATTTACACTGTAATTTCTGTAACATCTGTATATTTACCTCTGTCTCAACTACTGTGTTATATTTGTTGACCTATTTAATTGATGGCGTACTGTAGCTGCTGCCAGGACTGACATTTCTTTGGATGTGATGTGTGTTAGGTCAAAAAACATTGTTTTAAAAAAAACATTTAGAAGTCAGTTATTTATAAAAATGATTTTATTAAAATAATCGTGTGTTTTGTATGTATTTTTTTTATGTCCAAAGAAACTGGTAAAAGTAGCTTACAAGTAAGCGAACAGCACTCAATTAATACAATTAATTAAGTACAAGTACCTAAAAATTGGAGAATATGCTGGTAGATGTAGTAACATTTTACCTTTGGTCATCTTAACTGAAATGACAAATGATAAAATCATCAAATGCAGAAACAAACATCATACTGCAATGGAAAGATAAGCGAAATGTGTGCTTTACGGCTCTCTTGCTACTGTGTAACTGGAGCAAACTAGTTCAGAGTAATGTGAATTCCCAAACTGGAAAATACAGAAACATCCCTTAAACCAATTAACAGTGACATATCTTCAGTTTTCAACAACAAACGAGCTTTTGTCTGGATCGATTTAGTGTTGTTGTTTTTTTTTGTACAATATTATCTTAGTAAAACACTGATATACAACCTCATTCGTTGCCTTTTGTACTGCTGCATCTATCACATTCTGCACAGAAACTACAACAGTGAAACATTAGAAATATCATTACACTACCAGCACAGACTTTTCCTCCACATATGTGCTTGGAACCAGCACCCTGAGATCTGCACGTCTGACCTCATGCTGAATGGCTCTCTCATCCGAGCATTCAAATCCCAACTCTGACATCTGTCAGACGAGGCAGGAGTAACAGTTAAGAAGAGGACATGTAATTGCATAACCATGCAGTATTTTAATCTTCTTCCCCTTGGTGATGGCATTACATCAAATAGCTTCACTCAGGCCAACACTTTTTGGCTCTTTAGCCGGGCTTCATGCGTGGCAGCAGAGCAGGTGTCTCCTGCAAACCTCCCAGTGTTTTACTGACAGTCGGATGTGTAGGTGGGGCCCGCAGTTACTCGCTCTGATGGATGAGGCTGCTGAGGCAAATCCTGGGAGAAACACACATTGCCTACATCAGGATCTCATTACAGGCTTACTGCATATATGCACTGTGTCATGTAGAGTTTCGGCTCCAGGCTATGTTGTCACTTTTTCTGATTTGTACTGTTTTCCTGCATGTCTAAGAGCCTAATGCATGCATTCAGAAAATCTGAGCACATGATCTCCTTTCATGACACTCCAACATGCAGCCATCCAAAGTTACTTAATCAGATTTAGCACCTTATTTACTTAAGCCTGTACAAAACCTAAATGAATGCAGCATTTTTTCCAGATTTTCCAGAGTTTTTTCTGATTTATTCAGGCCATTTGCACAAATGCAGTCAGTCATGGTTTTCCAGTCAGGATACCAGCTAATGCAATGACTGCGATATCTGGTTGAATCATTTGCATCAGACATGCTGTGCAGCTGCATGCAGCTTTTCTCTTTTCCTCGCACTTTCAAAGCAGTCTGTACTATCATCTGCATTCCTGTTACTGAGCCTTACAATGTACTTTAATGAATAAAGTCACTGCATTGTGAGGAATATGCTTGTACGCTTTCTCACACTGAGATCCAAAACCTCAGTGAAGGTTGAGAAACGTCCGCTGACCTACTAACTTCAAAAGTTATGTAGTTTGAATGAATGAGTGCTAATTTGTTTCGGATAAAAGGAGTGAAAGCCAGTCACAGCCTATTGACGCAGAATGGCTCATAAATCACACTTATGCAGTGATTTCACTTAATCCTCTGCGCATTCTTATACAGCATGCTCATCCAAATCACCCCTGTGTTGCTGAGCCAAAAGTATAATTCTTCCTGGCAGAAACCTGCTGGCTTTGGCCTGCGGCATCAACCTGATTCAGTCTTGACTGAAAAATGTCATCGATTTTTATAAGGGTAACTAATTAATTTCTATAAATAAATTTAGGAGCCATTAAAAAGCTGCTCCGCACTCCTAATAAGGTGTCAACAGAAAGATTTTAAAGGTTACAACGGATGTTTTGGTGCTGAGTCGGTCAGCTTCCCCACATGTCGTCCAGCTTCATTACATCTGGTCTTTAAATTGATCAAGCAAGGAAGCTTTTTCAAATTATTTTTATAGCCTTTCTGGTTGATTTAACAGTTAAAAATAAATAAGAGAGGGGGGATGTCATGGAGCAAATGTCAAGAGCTATACTGAAACTCACGACATTACTTGGACATGGTATCAATTGCCTGCCGTACCAAAGAAGGGCCCGAGAAGGGCAACTTTAACAATAACACATAAGTCATTTAATGGAAGATGACATGTCTTGGAATGGGGTAATTTTTGTGGTGAGGTGCCCCCCCTGCACCCTCATCCTCCCTACACATCCAGTAACCTCTTATCAGCTGCACTTTTCCGTTGAAGAGTTACTGAAATGTGAATGAGACACTTTAAGTGGGAGGCACGCCGATGTTTAGTCTTTTCAGTTTAACAACCAATTTCCAGACATATGTTTTCACTGTGATTTATGTTTTCCATCCCGCACTCGTTCTCATGTACTTGCCTCTTACATAGTCGGGCTTTGACTGTGCCACATCCGAGGCTGTTCTCAGAGTACATCTATGAGGATTCAGTAGATGTAGCACCATCCAGTTTTCAGTAGGATGAATTTTACTTGTTTTGATTAAAAGCAATTACCATGAAAAAATATGACATGTTTTACTTATTGTAAGTTCAAGTATTTTTCTATTTTTGCACTAAGAATGAATAGTACATAATTTAAAGCTTTGTATTTTATGCCTGGCTTTTCCAGCAGGCCAACATGGTGAGAGTATGCATATTAAAATTGTACGTAAATTCCACTACAGAAGAGACTCGATGGTCGCTGCAATTAGGTGTGGGATAAAATATACATATATATCAGTAACAGAATCGATTATCAGTCAAATGAGATGGAAAATATCAGAAAATCCAGTACTGTGCATCCCTAACTTGAAGTTGATGTGTTTTTATCATTTGCACCTACAGTGTGCATATTTCTGATGCACGTGCAGAGTTGTTCACTCAAAGCCTGAAAGCTGTCCACATTCATCCATCCAAGGTTCTTTTTTCTCACCTTTAATTTGATTCAAACCAGCGTTCCCACAATCAGAATCTGTGATGTCACAAAGAGCTTGAAAGCCAATCATGAGCCAGCGCTGCAACTCACATGGGACTTGAAACCTGCAGCACACGTTCTGTTGGGCCTCTGTAAATACATAGAGTCTGGTCTTGACCGCTCTATTTGTAAAGTGTCATGAGATAACATTTGTTGTGATATGGCGCTATATAAATAAAATTGACTTGAC
>JAQLOL010000003.1:11257838-11272483 GCA_029783665.1 Naso thynnoides
AAAAAAAAATTAAAAAAAAAAAAAAATTTTTTTTTTTTTTTTAATTTTATTTTTAAAAAGTCATCATTTCCAGTAAGTGCAAAACAGCAGTGCACAATTTGGGAAACTATCGTGTCAAGATTAGTGCACCACATAATAAGTGTACTGCATTAAAATATACTAATGATAACGAAGTATGCAATTTGGAGAACGGGTCATGTTTCTACAGTAGCCTTAAATGGACAAATCATCACTGCCTCTTGGGAGACCCTCATTTTTTGGGCAAGTTTTTCTGCCATCAGATTATTACCCACTTAAAAAGAGAGGGTGAGTGGAGGGAAATGTAGTTAATTGCAATCTGCCACCTCACCACGAGATGCCACTAAATCCTTTGCACTGGGCCATTAAGTGCAATTGTGAGATACTTGAACCTTACTTTACCTTACTTTATTCTACCCAAAATCAGTATCTGACAGCTTTAGTAATGACTTATTTTTTCAAATCCCAATTTGTGGACCCATTCAGTCTAGTGAGAACCATGCATCTTTAAATTTGGTGAAAGATCTGTCAAGTCATAGACGTCTTGAGTATGATAAATGAAGCTCTGATTTACTCTTCCAACAATCTTGATATAATAAAGGTGTGAGGTAAAATATAGGCCTACTCTTTTATCCACATCCATCTCCTTATCTTATGTCATTGGGTTCACTGACTTGGCTTGAGCTCTACATGAACTGGCATCAGGAAGAGTACAAGCAGTATACGCAGCATAATCCCCGAGAAATACCGCTGTCTAAAGCCATAATCCTGGAAGGCTTTAAGACTCTCGCTTTGCAAATATACTACAACAAAAAAGCTTTCTTAAGATATTAGTTTAGCTCTAAATGCAAACCTCTCACGCACATTTAGAGGATCCAGGTGAAGATGTCACGTACAAATTTGGCTGATTTATCTTTGCACCAGCCTTATATAAGCAAATCTTACTGTAGCTACTGTGTTTAGAAGTGGAATAAACTAATTTTAACTATTTAAACCACCAAGAAAGAGTAAATCCTTTACACAATGGCCAAAACTTCAACATGCACACGACACACATCCGGCTCTGACTAAAACAAGAGCGGCTCTGTATGCGTAGTGAGGAAAGAGGCTCATCCCTCTGACAGATTTCCATCAACTCCCTGGTGTGATTGTAAGAGCCTCATCTCCGCCAAGAAGAATGACTCAGGCCGCACTTATGACATGTCATTAAATGGAGACTGTAGTGAATTAAGACGTGTTAGTGACAGCCTAGTGAAAGGTTTGTTTTGCATTGTTTTTCTTTTAAAATAAGTAAGGACTGCCGTAGTTCAGCTCTCTGTGGTTGAGCGAAGAGAAAGAGGCAGGTTGAGAAATTAGGCCATAGAAACATGAGGTGGGGAAGGTATTAAGAGAGCTGATGGCTTATTTTAATCTCAAATCCACAAAAATGAAAACATCGACTTTATTTTTGCAATCGGGGTGTCCAGCTTCTTGAATATTTTGAGAAATACACGTTTTCACTTTCTTGCTAAGAGTTAGCTGGGAAGATTGATGCCTCTCATGTCTGTACTGTAAATATGAAGCTAGTAGCAGCAGCCAGTTAGCCTAGCTTAGCATTAAGATTGAAAGGGAATGAACACAAATGAAGAATAGCACTTTAAATGTGTTGGTATTTTTGAAGAAAGCTAGGTTAGCTGATTCCAAAAGGTTCTATTTTTTTATGCTATTCTAAGCTAACTTCCTGAGATAGCCTAAAGGTATCATAAGCAGCCTGGAAGCATCTCTCAAGCTCACAGATTAGCATGTTATATTGTCTTTATCTGCGCAAAACCTATAGCGTGAAATAGAAGGTTTTTTTTGTTTGTTTATTTGTTTTTCCCAGGGATTATGTACCAGACTATTCTTGTTCAGGGGGAAGAAGTGGTTTGACAAGTTAGTATGAAATAAGGCGGTGAAACAAACCAATATTCAAACGTTAGCTTAGCTTAGCTTACCATGAAAGACTCTGTAACACTACTTCACACGCTTATACTTTCCCTGAGGATTTAACAGATAAGTGCTGGTAAGTGTAGAGCCAGACCAGTCATTTCCCATGTCTGAAATTTATGCTAAGCTAAGCTAGTCACACTTGCTATCACCGCCGTCGCCAAGTGCTTGCTCCTGGGGGTTCTGTTGGGTCTCTGTAAATATACAGAGTCTGGTCTAGACCTGCTCTATTTGTAAAGTGTCATGAGATAACATTTGTTGTGATATGGCGCTATATAAATAAAATTGACTTGACTCGACTTGACTTGACCTGACTTGACTTGACGTACGCAGGGAATTGACTCTCAGCAATGTAGAAGACATCTTGAATCCTGCAGTTAACCTTCTGAAAGTTAGTTTGTTTGTATGTGGATCAATTTGAGGCTGCTAATGAGGGAAAACAAGTCGCTAAGTTTTGAATAATGTTTATAGTTTTTTATTTAATCATATTAGACAAGCTGTAATTATTAATGAAGTATTCTTTTTATATATATACAAACATGTCTCAAGGGGATCTTTAGTACCATACTTTTGCTTTCATTCATTCAGATCATTACTGTCATAAAAGGCAATAAAATCACCACTTGTGCTACCTGATACTGCAAGAATTATCCTTTGTGTCTAAAGGAAAATAAGAGCATTACTCCACATAACAGACAATGAAGAAGTAGATATACAGTGTAACCTCAAAAAAGACAAAAACAAAACAAAACTGTGACCTTTAAATGTTATCATATACCATCAACATAAGTTTTAAGTATCTGTTGACCTATTTTATATACTGATGTCTGTCTTATTCCCTTTTAATAAGCTCCTGACCATAAAACTAAATGTAAATGTATTTCTTAATGTATCACAACAAATCATGTCTCATAGGCGAAGCCACTCTTTGAATGCCAGGTGTGCCGTCAGTATTGAGCTTAATAAAATAAGATGACAAGTGTTTACCGATCTGAATCAGTTTTAAGAGATGTTCTATAAGGTTGATATACATCAGTGCAGACTTTGGCTACTTCATAAAGCTGCTAACACGTGTGTTCAAACTGTGAGTGACTCTTCCTCACTCCAGCTAACAGTGATCATCACTCCTGCAGCTCACACATACTTACTGAACATTATTCCCTCGAGTCCCTTCACACAGTCTTTGGTATTTGAACACAAAGGGCTTCCTGAGCTACTTTACTGTATGTTTGGATCTCTTCAGACAAGCGTGTCCTCTCCTCAAGGTTATTCTCTTGTAAAGGACATGAGGGCTGAGGCATTATGGGACCCGTAAAAAGAGAGCTTGGAAAAACTTTTCAGCAGCCCTTCGAGGTGGAACGTCTACGGGACCCCACTGACCTTTTTTTAGGGGTCCCTGGGTTTCAAAGAAAAATAATCAAATACTGTTTGATTTGGCTAGAAGGTCCCATATAGACAACAAATATTAACTTCTTTTGCAGGCAAAATGGAAAATATGTGCATGCGCCATAAAAAGTTGACAGATTATTTATTTATAGTATGTGCAGCAGCTAACAGAGCTGTGTTCAATGCAGCTTTACTTCCCTCTGGAGTTGGCGAGAGGAAATTGCCTTTTGGTCAAACTGAAGAAAGCTTTAAACTAATCGTCTTGGGTTAAACATCAGTCAGGAAAAGTAATGAGTTTCCACTTCAGCTCTATCTTACTTTCAGCTGAGGAATGATAATATTTTCGGTGAGAGGAGGAAGTCTGTCTGACTCAGTGTTTCCATGAGCCAACTCATACAGAAGTAATTATTATCTTTAAAAAAACTGGACTGATGTGTGAGTGCTTGACTCCCTTGAATGCGACTTTTTTTTGCTATGCTTTTGCTTTTAATTTTGGAAAGTGGATTATTTAGCTTGTAAAAGTTAATTATGTTGCAAAGTCGCTTTTTATCAAACTTGACTTCGTATCAGGAAAATGAGTGTTGTACAATAATTTAACAAAAGATGGAAAATTGTTCTGGTTCCGATCTTCTAGATCCATTGGTTTTCCACGTCATTGACAGCCTAAATTTAAGGAATGTGAAAATATTGTGAGATATTTTTAGCAGTAATGAAAAACACAGCATTTTGGTCACTGAGCTCTCTCCATTATACGAGGGTAGAGTTCAAAATTTAATTGTAAACCTGAGAGAAAGAACAACTTTAAGTACAACTAGGCTAGTGTTCAAGAATTTATTGTGTTTAATACCAGTTTTACCCCAACCATTGCAGTGGTGGGTGGCGTAGGCTGTTTAGATCCTTTACTCAAGTAAAAGTATCAACACTACATTGTAATGTACTCCACTACAAGTACAAATCAGGAATTCGAAACATTACTTGAGTAAGTCAATGCATCATATTCTGCAAGATCGTCTTCTTATGTTTGTAGCTTGTTTCCAGCTTTATGATGACGCTTTAAAAATCCAAGAGGATTTTTAAAAGTGTTAAGTTGCACCAAATTGAAACACTAAAGTATAAAAAAAAATCCAAGAGGATTTTTAAAGTTTGCTTTGATTTTAACTGCAAAAATCTCAAAGTCATGAGATGTATCACTTTAGGTAAACAGGAAGAGTATGACTGTGATCTGAAGAAGGCCTAACTAAAATTGTCAGACAAATGTATTGGAGTAAAAGGTACAATGCACTTCTGAGATGTGGTGGAGTAAAAGTATTAAGTTGCACCAAACTGAAACACTCAAGTAAAGTACAAGTACCTGGAATCGATACTTTAGTACAGTACTTGATGTTGAGTAGGCTACTGGCTGGATTTCCTTTGGGGTCTACCTTAAATTAGGCTACTTGTTGTCATGCACATAAAATAAGTGCCAGCAGGGGGTGCTGTCCACTAAAAATCAGCCCTGTTCACCAGTTTTCTGTTAAAATCCAGATGTGCCTACAAACAGTGCAAAGACTGCGCATGTTACACTGGTTATTATATAGATTTAGTCAAAGTGAGATACTGAAATGATTTTATTGAGGCAGAAAAACAAGACTAGCTGCTGAAAAGTTGCTTTCATTTGCTTTGTAACTTCGGAAGTCCACGGCGCATGTGTCTCACTCTTTGTTGACATCATCATGTTTTTCCTCTTACCAGAGAGAAGAAAAAACGAAGAACGCCTCACGCCGTCACAACTCACGGCACGACAGCTCGAAAACGCAACAGAATCAGCCCATGTGGCCAGATTAGGGCGTCACTCTGATTTAAAAAAAAACACAAAAAACATACATGTACTTGTTTATACATACCTATACACACACAGGGTCCAACAGACTAACAAACTGAGATGCGTGTCAGATAAAATTAACTCCTCTGTGACTCTATTGTTAAAATATACAGTTTAAGAAGAGCTAATATTGTTGAAATTAGTCACAGCGCAGCTGTCGTGGCTGTGATGTGTGTTGGCTTTACGCGTGCGTAAAGAAAGGCGTCGTCTGAGGATACGTTTTTACTCCCTGCTGTGTGAGTGTTTCTTTTGTTGACCATAAACGATCTCTGCGGACCCTCTAACTCCGGAGTTTCCAGAAGAAAGCCGCGCGCTCGCACGTCTCCAATCTCCATTCATCCTCGTGCCCAGGCGTGGCTTGCAGATAGGTGTGGTTCCTTGCGCAAGGAAGTATGCTGTCAGCAGTGAGTCAACTCGTGAAGTTACAGCATGCTCAAGGAGTCAAGACCAAAATCTGGACACGGACAACCATAACCAAACGTGGCATGGGCTTATAGTAAACATCACTGTTTTTGTTTTTTTGTTGAAGCTGTGTGGGGCACGAAAACGCACTCGGAAAGGTAAGTGTCACGTGTTTTTGGTTGAGTGGGAGGTGTGCCTCTGTGCTCTATGTGCTCATGAGTAATAACTTGACCTTTTATCAAAAGCAGCCTGTTCAAACAATCTTTGCCATAGTTTGGTCAGTTGCTCAGCTTTATTGAAATCTGATCTCACCACCCACAAAGGAATAAAACTTGGGAGATCTGAAATATTATGTTGCCACTAATTTACTGTTTTCTTTACAGGGCTGTCAAACAGCAGCATACAGTCTCCTAATCTGCTGAAGCAAATTTTCAAACCAAATTCAGTCCAGTTTAGCAGAGCATGCAAATATACCGACATCACCTCAGCTAAACTACAACATAGTTCTGGGTTGTTGGGATAAGGAGATATGATGGTGTGCTGTGGAGTCCACCACCGCTGAAAACGTCATGTGCACTGTCAGGAGCAAATTTACTGGCTGATTGTGCACAGTTTAGCTCAAAGACTCCATTCAGAGTCCAGCCAAAGACAATCTCTATGTCAGGGCGGCCAGAGTGACACTTGACTGTTACAGCATAGGCCAACACTAGCTGATACCTCTGTGGGATAGAAATGAATGAGGAAATGTGTTGGATCAAGTCAGGTGTTTGTGACAAGAGGAGGTGACTGTTTTAACATTTTACATTGCACAACTCTTACAGGACAATGGGCCTCCTGCAGCTGCTGAAATCTCAGTTCTTGTGTCACCTCGTCATCTGCTATGTTTTTCTGGTCAGCGGCATCATTATCAACCTGCTGCAGGTCTGTACTTTACCCCTGTGGTGGGTCAACAAGCAGCTGGCCCGCAGGCTCAACGTCAGACTGGGTTACAGCATCAGTAGCCGTGAGTATGGAGCTGCAACAATCGATCGAATAATCGGTGATCGATAGAAAATTAACCGGCGACTATTTTGAAAGTCGATTAATCGTTTCAGTCATTTTTCAAATAAGAAAGGTTTAGTGTCTTAAATGTGAGGCTTTGCTGCTTTTCTGTGTCACTTATGAAAACAAATGAGGAGTTTTTGTGTTTTGGGCTGTTGTTTGGACAAAAGAAGTAATTTGACAATGTCATATTTGGCTCTGGGAAATTGAGATGAGCATTTTTAGCATTTTTTTGACATTTCATGGAATGAACGATTCATTGATTAATCGTAAAAATAATCAGCAGAATAATCACTAATTAAAATAATCATTGGTTGCAGCCTTATGTTAGTGCAGTTCCACCTCCCTGCCACAGAGATGATACTGAGGCCTGTTGTCTCTTGGCTTTGAGTTTGTTTTGCTGCTGAAATTTGTCATTCAGCTTTAATTCTCTTGCTGTGAATATGATGAAATGTTAAAACTGTGCATGCATGCAGTAGAGTAATTAATCAGTCTGCATGAAACATGAGAATACTTGGCAAATGCAGTCATGTTACCCCTTTTTCCGCAAAAACCTTTCCATATTTTCTATATTACTGTGTCCTTATGATCCTCAGAGATGGTAGCCCTCCTGGAGTGGTGGTCCGGGACAGAATGCTCGCTCTACACAGACCCAAAGAGTTTTCCACTGTACGGAAAAGAGAATGCAATTGTGGTTCTCAACCACGGCTTTGAGATAGACTTCCTGTGTGGCTGGACGTTCTGTGAAAGATTCGGAGTTCTTGGGGTAAGAGACAGTCTCACAGAAATCTAGGCAGTTGCCCTTTATTTTTTTTGCCTCTCTATGGTCATTTCTTTGATGACTAAGATTTACCTTGTAATCCCTCCTCCAGAGCTCGAAGGTGTTAGCCAAAAAACAGTTGAGTTATATACCCATTATTGGCTGGATGTGGTACTTCCTGGAGATCGTTTTCTGCCAGAGGAAGTGGGAGGAGGACAGACGGACGGTGGCTAAGGCGCTCCAGAACCTGCATGATTACCCAGAAAACTTCTGGGTACGTCTCATCTTGTTGTAAAATGAGTACAACTGGAAGTGATAGCTCAGCTGTCACGTGATATCACAGAGATCATTTCAGACTTGGAATAATGTCTTTTATAACAACCTGCTTTCCTGGCGCTAGTTTTTGCTGCACTGTGAAGGCACACGCTTTACACAGAAGAAGCACCAGGTCAGCATGCAGGTGGCTGAGAGCAAAGGCTTACCCAAGCTGAAGTATCATCTTCTGCCCAGGACCAAAGGATTCTGGGTAACTGTCCAGAACCTCAGAGGAACTGGTGAGTAAACATCACTGATAAAGTGCTGAAAGGTGGAGTCAGGAGGATTTTACTAAAAAATAAAATATAGACGTATACAAAAGTAATGCTGCTCAATCATCACTTCTGGGTCTCTGTATATGTGTGGTGGTGACTGTGTATGGAGACACACCGCCCTTAAGTAACTATAGTGTGAGAGTACTGCGGAGCACAGCTGCTGGACGCTGTCCAGACCAGAGACAGTTACAAATGTGGACATAACATAAAGAAAAGGAAATATAGTCTTAGTGAGAAAGTGGAAAAACTTGTTTCAGAGTGAGAGTGAGTCTCGGTTTGGCTTCCAGCCATTTTGGAGCACTGAAATGCCACAACACGACAACACACTACAAATGCCACTGACTCCTCCTTTAAGTTTTATGTCTTTTATTTAAGTATAAAAGGTTTATGTGTTATGGATGCAGGATTGTGCATTAGGTGCAGTAGACAACGATCTAAGCAGTGTTTAGTTGTAGTATAGCCGTGTTGAAGGTGAAAGAATAATGCACCTGTGAACAAGAATACTAAGTACCACGTACTTTATGAGTCTTTAACAACTGGAATCCCAATCAAGGCAGTTTAATAAGTTATTCATAAGACTGCATGTCATGATTTTCCAATCATAGCACTTAAAAAAAAGTGCCTGCTTTGACAAAGTGTTTTCAAACAAGAGTAATGGGGCACAAAACTGGCTTTCACCTCTGGTAAATGAACACCACAGTGCACTTTTTGACACGCACTTACAAACACTCTAAAAAAAAAGCCGAAATATTCTCAGCTGTGTATCTGTAAGTCCTATATGACACATTTACATCTTCACCCTTCTGTTTCAGCACTGTTCAAAGGCTACATGGAGACCTTCCCTTGAGAGAAACTGCACTGTGAGAAAATTGTAGATATGCAAGTCCTTTAATGTGGGTCTCAGGCATGCATTTACATGTCAGGCTTTGTACAAATTGCCTGTGTCAAGTTTTATTATTCCTCTTTTGGGGGCAGACACCAACCTGACTATTTTCATTGTTTTCATCTCCAGCCTTGCCAGCATGGTGACACCTCAACGTTATACTTGAATGTGAACACACTGCAACAGACGGCAAGTTCAAACTAAGGTTGAATGACGGTAAAGGGCAGGAAATTTGGTTACCCAGTGTGAGACGAGACTTCCGTATGAGTGTAAACCTGCAGTCTGAACTTCCCTCCCCCCCAACTCTATTTGCTTGCTCTAAACCACACTTACACTTCTCCATCCCTTTATGTCAGCCTGTTGTTTAGTCTGTCACTAACTTATGTTTCTTCAAGTAAATACAAAACATACTCTTGTCAACATTCACAAAGGATTTGTTTAGATATCTGTGGTACTTAGTAGATAGTAATCATCTACATTGACAATACAGTCGCTGTCAGGCGGAAACTTTGTATTACAAAACTGTTAATTTTCAGGACATTTTTTTTTAGATTATAACACTTCCTCATCAAAGGTGGTATTGCATCTTTATTTTGTGTCTTTGTGTCTATTGTACACTTTCTTTCTCTATTTATTCATTGTTTACTTTGGTGTATATTTTGTACTGCAACTTCTTTTTTTTCCCCCTTTTTCTTTTTTATGTTATATCAAGACCGAAATAAACAAACAGACAACAATATATGGTGAAATAGCTGATATTTACGTTTCTAAACCCAAAGACTGGGTAGAGCCCTGAAAATCTAAGTACTTAAATATAAGAGGAAAAAAATTACCATTGTAAAAACCTACTAGAGCAAGAGTTAAAAATGTAACTGGTTGATAAATAACTCAAAGTATCCTTTCTATTTTCATTTCAATCTCTAGTTATTGTCAATTAGTAGTTTATTTATTTAAAAGCCTTGAAGCCCACTGCAGCTGCAAGATCAAGTTATGAGTACCTTACTTCAAGGATTAACATTACACACAAATAAAACGACACCTCACTGTTCAGCTAATATAGTTACAGTTGCTACGTGCAACTTCAATGTGCTTGTAAAGGTTAGAGGAGGAGTCTTACAAGAGGGAAATCTTTCCGTTTCAGGGAAGTACAGCAAGCACTTCATTATGTAACTTTTTTTGAGATTTTTCTTGTGCTAAGTGTGGCCGGATGGACAGGCAGTGCTGCTGGAGGCTGCTTCTTGTTCTGATTTGCTCCGTCATCCCTGCATCGTAGTCAAAAGACAAGTGATACTTCTTCTTCTTTTTTTTTTTTTTTTTTTAATTCATACTGCTTACAAATTGCTTAAAGGTGCACCCTACACTCACCCACCCAACACCCAATCCCCACAGAGCAGACTGTGTTGCAGAGAGGAAGCCTATCTGGCAAAAATAGTGACATAAAGAACAGATTACACTCTCAAAAAATACAATCTAGTAGGCTAAGGGTAGAAAAACAATTTTAAAGGAGTAAGTAATAAGTGGTCTACTCTTCTCCGGAAAAAGGCTACTTCTTTGAGCATGCGCTGGAGTGAGTTACTACCTACAGCTGACAAAAAGACACAAACATTGAATTATTACAAGAAAAACGTCAAAAAGAAAAAAAAAAACACGATAAGAGGTTTCAGTCTAATAGCGACAAGACTTTATAATTTGACCAGAAACAGGCTACAGAAAAGCCTTGTAAAAATCGAAAATCAATACCAAAGTAGCCTAATGTTACTTTCATTTCTTTATAAATAGGTTAATTCCTTGTGCACATCATGGCTTCATCACATCATGTCAGATGGTCGCTGATAAGTTTAAGGAGCGGTGATGATTCAGCTCATGATGACTCATGTTGCACTGTCTTGTGTGGCACAAGTGTATGTGTAAAATAAGTGAACAAAGCAACTTTGGCAATAACAGTTTACAGATTCGTTATGGGTTATGTATTAGATCCAAACAAAACCGATGCATCGTTTTAACGATATTTTAAAAGACCACCACCAACAACAACAAACTTACCGGGAGCATTGCTCCACACTTTCACTGAAAGCATCTCATGGTAGACGGCGACAATTACAACAAGCAGAAGCGCTCCAAATAGAAGAAATTTGCTGTTTCTCCGCATTTTTTTGTATGGGAAAATCTCCGCCATCATCTTGGTTTTCGAGTGAAACGGGAGGGAATCAACACCGCCGCGGGTCAGTGACTGCGTGCAGTCCCTACCGGAGCCCTGGACATCCCGAAAGATCACCGTCCGCGGTGACTCATCCAGCGAAAAAAAATTCCAATCGTTAAGTTACCTGCGAGGGTGGGACTCTACATTAAGGACTCTACCGTTGAACTGTTCAAATAGCTGGGCTTCAGCGCCCTGTCGGGGCTTGTTACTCCGGCTGCCTGCTCCGGAGAGTGCAGCTTCTCTCTCGGACTGAGTAGCACAGCCAACCGTGGAGGCTGAAATGACATTTCACACAACTTTTTATTACTGGGAGCCAACATTTCCCTCACAAGAAATGTCCAGAAAGTGAGCGGAACAGACCCAGCTTTGCCTTCAAAATAATAGTACACGTGTCACAGTGACGAAGAATATACGATACTTGCCAAGCAGTTATTATATTTCTCACATAAATTACACATTAATGATAAACTGTGATATTTTGTTTATAGTTTGATAAATTTTAGTAGGGTAGACATGTCAACATGTTACTCCCTGTGTGATGTAATTTGAAATTTTCTACCGGAAACACTCAGGTTTCTCATGTTGGTAGCTAGTTTGACAGCGCTAGCTCGGAGATTGGAGGGAGGCGTGAACGTAGGCTGCTCTCATCAACCGTTACCTGTGACTTTGAGGGTAACCTACTTGCTACAATTAAAATGACTTTATTGATTTTTACTCCTCGGATTTGAGCAACACACACACTTTAGACGTGTTACAAATTAGATCCGACCAGATCATGTTCGTCCTCAGGAAAAGAAAAGATGTGTGATTAAGTGCTAACAAGGGGAGGTCATGTTGCCGCTGTTAAACTGGTTTGAACCTGATCATGTCATTTTAGCGCTATCGTAAACCTCTGAATGCTCGCATGTTTTTACCTGCAACAAATCTGACCAAGAAAATACAGCCCTTCTTTGCCAGCTGTGGCGCAGTGGGTCCCCTGTTTGTGTGGGTGACTGTTTGTTTGTTTATTATGTAGCCTAAATTCGTCAGCAGAAGACTGAACGATGGATCCACAGTAGAATGTAAGGAGCCGCGCGCATGCTCTGACCAAACAAACAAACAAACAAACAGACGATTAAATAAATAAAACTACAGCAATTCTCATTTTTGGACACTTGTGGCCTTGGTAGTGTTGCTGGTGCAGCTCATCACCATAGCTGGTCAAACTGGTTCAGTGGCTCTGAGCTGACCCGTTAGTCAGGTATGTCGATGGAATTCACTGATAAAAAAAAAGTACTGTAGAGCAGAGATGGGGGGACTCGAGTCGATGACTTGACTCGAGTCCGACTCGAGTCGCCAGATTTGTGACTTGTGACTTACTTGATCAACATTAAGAAAAGGCTTGACTTGACTTTGACTTGCCTTTCCTGACCTGCGACTTGACTTGACCTTTGTCATGTGACTTGCCAAGTCACATGACAAACCTGTCTTGTTAAAACATGTCTTGTTTTTTAAAAAAATTAACAAATAAATTATTAGATGACATTGCTTTATTGTGCGTGAGTGCCCCTGACCCGCTGCATATCAGCAAACCTGGCAACCCCTCCTCCACACAACGCAAGGTGCCTGCATGAAGCTAGTGCGTGATCAGCAGAGAGATGGAGGGCACGCAGACCAACACCATCCTGAAAGTCATACTTTTTGGATTCAAAGATTATCAGACAGCACAAAATAAAAGAGGAGCGACATGCAACATCTGCAACGTTAAAGTTACTGATGCTGCAAGCACTACGTCGAATTTCATCAGACATTTCAGGACAGCTCATAAAGAAAGGTGGGTAACATGATGTAACTTAGGCTAAAGCTAGATGGATTAACGTCCTGATTATTATTTTGCTTAATGTTGACAAAGCTTTCAAATCTAAATCCTATTTGTTTTGTTTTATATTAGATGAAAATGAACATTAAATTCATGTGTAACAGTTGAAAAGTTAACAAGTCTCAGTCTGTGGATTTAAAACATTTGACATGGAAATGAAAGAAGAGATGCAGATGAGGGAAATGTATTTAAAAATGTGTAAATTAAAATGGAAGATAATTTACAATTTTTTTTTTTTTTAATCAAAGCAAATAAATATGCTATAAGCAACCTTTTTTTGTCTTTAACCTGACAGAACTGCAGCAGATTGATGACAACCATGAAAATACAACCATGACACATCGTTGCACGTGGGATCCGGAAGACAGCCGCTGTTCTTTCTGTCCGGTCTCTCATAGCAACACAAAATCTTTCCACGGTACTGAGTTATGGACTGTATTGGCCTGCTTCCTATGGTCAGTGCAGGTCCGGCGTATTCACCGTAAGCCAGCCATTAATAGTGAGTGTTTAGCATGGCTTTTTATATCAGCAAATTCAAAAGGTCGTGTTCTGGGTTTCCTGTTTGAGTTTTTCTGTCCCCAACAGCTATATTTGTCTTTGCAGCTCACCACAGCTACATCAGGTTGCATTATGTGTGCTTGTTGCACGCATATGTCGCCATTCTGCATCTCTTGCTTTCTGGGCCACTTCAGGTACAGAACTCCACTGTTTTTAAGTGTTAATTGGCTTTTCGGGGCTGCATTCATCTGAGTTGGAGATACTCCAACTCATTTATTCCTTCGGCCATCAGGCTGCTAAATGCTGAGAGCTAAATCAGATGGACTTTAATGATGGTAACGATACTTGGCATTGTGTTTATTTACTTATTTATTGTGTTATTGCTGATCCTGCTGACCTGTTAGCACTGACAGGCGAATGTGAATGTGCCTGTCTATATGTTGAGTATGATTTGCACTGTTTTCTGTCTCCCGATTTGTCTCGATTGTTTTAATAAGGTGGCGTCACTGCAAACTGAATTGCCCTTCGGGGGATTAACAAAGTCGTCTGAATCTGAATCTGAGATTCAGCCAGACCTTCTTCAGAAACTTGCCCGTGAATATCTTGTGGCTAACCGAAAACTAATGTATCCTAAAAAAGGAACCACCAATCATCTATATAACTTTTCACTCTCCTTTCAGGCTCAGATTCACACCCACGGGGATTTTACAGTTGCTTGCTTAACTTGCATGTCTTTGCAGGAAGCTTCAGCACCCAGAAGAAACCCATGCAGGCATGGGGAGAACATGCAAACTTCCCCAGCTAACCACTGCACCTTAACCCCCGAAGAATCATAGAGTCTGTCAGTCCCGCCCTTCTGCTTCTGGTCCTTTAGAACTAATTTCGGAAACATTTTGTACAGTACTCAATGGAGTGAGCACATTATTTATTTTTTTTTATCCTGTTTAAATTGTGCCCTCATTCTCAAGTATGATGTTTGTCATCTTAAAAGATAAATAATCAATGAAGTAACAGTTTGTTGCGAACCACTTAGTTGCTGAGAAACTTCTCAGTTAGCCACGTCTCTTGTCTCACACACTATTTATTTTATTTATTGCACATAACAAAAACAAAAACATAAAGTACAATACCTAGGAATACATGTGGTACATAATGATTTGGAAGTAAAGAAGAAAAAAGTTAT
>JAQLOL010000003.1:11279335-11298702 GCA_029783665.1 Naso thynnoides
TACAAAGAAAGTCTGCAATTAGCAGCTCAGGTGTTTCTCACTCTTTGGTGTCCACAGTTGTCGCCCTAGGAGGCTGAAATTTGGCATGAAGGCCAAGTGTGTGAGTGTGTGAAGGTGTGTGTTTGTGTTCTTGCCAATTAGCTAAAAGGGGGCATGGCAGTAGGAGTGGCCTATTGCAAAAAGGCACATAACTTCCAAATGGATGTATGCAACATGGCGAAACTTTGCAGAAAAAACACACACTCTCACACACACACACCCACACACTTACTTTCAATGGTCATTACTTGCCCTACCCCTCCCCTTTAGCCCCACCCCCTTTAAAAACTCATCGACCGTTTGTCGTAGACTCTTGTGGGAGGCATCATTGCAATCAGTAATTTCAATTTTTCACTTTCTTGCCAAAAAATTTGGTAAACAAAGAATTTAACATTCAAACAAGTACACAGTATTTTGCATCCCAACATTTTTCGCTGCTGGTTGCACCTACTGCAAATTTGCGCTTGTTTACTGAAACATTCCATCCACATAATGAGCCCTTTACAAAATGAAATAGGATCATACAATTATTTGTCTCTTGCCTGTAATTACTGTACATATTTTTTCCAAAATAAAGTCCCATGGTTGTCCACCAAAAGAGGAGGGAATTGACTTCTCTATTGTGTTGCTCTTCATCGAAGTCAAAGACAGACATGCACAGAGCTAACTATTTCAACAACTGTTCTAAGACCAGTTTATCTTGAAGGTTTCACAAATTTTTGCCTCAAGAGTTGCATTTGGCACCATGTGTAGCTTTCCCCCCCCCTCTTTTAACTAACTTTTGCATTGCTCTTAATGGGAGGAACGAGGCTGTGACATTTTGCAGTTTGCCTGGTTATTTTCTTTGCTTTTTTTCTCCAGTAGGATGGTTAGAAATGTCTTAGGTTAGAAATCAAGATGGTGCACAGAGAAGAACCTAATGCTCAATATCAGCTTAAGCAAGGAGCTAGTTGATGATTTTAGTAAAAAAAGAAGCAAAGACAGACAAGCCTGTCTAGAGTAATGCAGCTGAAGTTTTAGGTTCCCAGGAACAGACATTACAGAGAACCTGTCATGGACATATTTTATAGAGAAATGTTTGTTGAGTAAACATGCTACTTCACAGTCATAACAGCTCACTTTCACACTTGCCTGGGGCAAACACAGTTTTCTACTGTTGGCCACTTAGCAACAGCACCGAGTTGCTCATAGGAATCTAAGTAACCAAGGTGGTTACCAATAAACACGGGGTCATCTACATGGTTCTCTGTAATTCCATGGAAACTGATATGATATTTCAATCCAGTTCAATTCAAAGGGCTTTACTGGCATGAAAAACATGTTAACATTGCCAAAGCAAGGGTACGAGTAAAATACAACATTAAATACATATGTGGGAAATGAGTGATATGTTATTTCATTTTGGGTGCCTATGACACAGAGGTTGAACACAACAGCAACAGACTGTAACACTGAATGCAACCTTGATCTCTTGACTTTGAAGACACTAACAATTCTTATCACAGTGGAACATCTTACCAATGTACAGACCAGTGACTGGGCTATGAGGTTTTCCAATCACATGTCCGATACATTCATTCATCAGAGCTTGTAAATTCTGCAAAAAAACAAAACAAGTTGCTTTGATATGATAAATACGCCATATTCCAAGCATGCTTGATGTGAAATATATAGACAAGGACAAAAAGAAGAAAACAGGCAATTTTACCAGGAAGTCATCCTCTGGCAATGCTGATATAAAGGCAGGTTCAATAGCCTGAAGAAAATCAAAACCCTGAGTCGCCCACCTGTAGGCGAAACACAAATGTCAATCAGTGTCACCCTAAACTTTCTGCTGCTGTGCATTTTCTTCTCTTTCACTCTCCAGTGTGCATTTTGACAGATTAAAATGAGCAAACTTATTTTAAAAAAAAGGAATAGTATTCAACATAAGGGGTAAGCCATGGAAGGGAAAACTGAGAAAACAGGAACAAATCATTCAGGTAATTAAAACTTTAAAGGCAACATACAAACTCTAAATAATAAAGAACTGGTGTAGCTATTCATTTAGCAAGGCTCCTTGTGTCTCCTTGTCTGTAGGCAAAGCAAAGTTTTAAATAATACAAACATAACAACTGACTCATGCTCACAGATAACTGAGCCTATTTTTGTCTGCCTATTTGTCGTAATGTTTATAAAAATGGTATCTGTAATGTCTCCAAATGTCAGCTTGGGTTGCAGTTGTATTCCGTGAAATAACCTAAAGGCTTCACGCTGTTATCAGAGTAACGTCGCCATGGTAGCTTGTTATGGCTCAAAGCGACAGCTCTTGAACTAACAGGCCTAAAACAAATGTGTGTCAAGGCTGTTGCTCTTACACAGAAGATAAATATATCTGGGTTTACGGTCGATGATGGCTCTAACAATAACAGACAGGAATTTGATGAGGAATTTATCACACAAACAAAACCCCATTAACTACACTTTTTTCATAGTAATAGTAAAAGTCTCCAGTTTATTTAAAGGGACAGAAAACATTGTTTCTTTCCTTTCCTTTCCTCATGCTTAATTGCACGCCTGATGAGAGGGCAATAAAGCATCCCTGGGCAACATAGTCCAGTCCTTAAATGCTTCCTAAGGGAACATCACGCTAACAAACCCTGCACTCCACCAGAGGGCATTTAAGAATGACCTAAAAACGTGTACACATGCTCATCTGACATGAAGTAATGCCTTACCTGGGCTTGGTGCCCCTGCCACTCTCGCATTTGGTCAGGACATAGGTCATCCATTTGCGGGCAAAGGCTATGTAGCGCTCCCCGATCCTCTGCCTGAACTCCCCTGACATCAGGCGCACCACCTCTTTGTGGTACTGGAAATAACAGCAAACAGTTTTTAATTTAGCATTACTGCCTCAACTTCCCCTCATCTGATGACTTCATGATGATTAATTCAGCCCTTTGCTGCTCTTTTAAAAAATATAACCCATCCCTGCGCACAGTGACTATGTAGAGCCTGAATGTTAGATAAGTAGATATGAGACTGTTATTTCACAGTCAATAAAAACCTGAGCGGAAAAGGAAATAAATAAATTATATGTCTATTGTGGAAAGCATGTGTTGTGTAACAGTTACCTCGAAGGCAAAATTGTAGCCCTGTATCATTGCTTCCCTGTAGTACTGATGCAGAGTGGCTGACTCGGACTCCTCCACCTCTGCCTCAATCTCTGTGGTGAACATGTACTCCACTCGGTCAATGGCAGTGCTGATCTTAATGCATAGCTGTAGTGCCTCATCCTGTGATGGGAGAGAGGAGGACACGGGGAATAAAGATGAAGATGAGTGTTCTAGTCTCTGATGAAAAGGTACTGCAGAAAACCTCAAAGTCATCAGTACAAGCACTCAGAACGGAAAACTGATAACATCCACGTAAGATACATGTGGTATTGTGGCTGCATATGTAACATGAAAGCTTAGGGACTTCCCTTTTGAGGATCACTCAAGTCTGGCTTGAAACTTGCACAGTTTCAGAAAATCATGGTAACTGACAACAGTTGCAGTAAAAAACAGATAAGAAAGTAGGACGCCAACATGCACCTATCCCCACAAGTGCGCAAAATAAAACACATAATTTAAAAGGTTAAAAATGATCAGCGTTGGGTTATGTAAGTACCTTGAGCTCCTCCAGAGCACCCGCGATGAGAGGCTGACTAGATGTTTGCTCCCGGCTTAGAGTGAGCACATCCTCCATGGACTGCTGAAAGGCCTTTCGCTGGGCCACCAGGTGAGCTGACTGCATCACGATCAGCAGCATGTTCTCCACCTGACAGCACAGTGGATCAGTGAGAGGCTTGTACGCGCTGAACGTATACAGAGGCTGGATAGAAAAATATCTCATACCTTCATGGCCCTTAGAGTGTCAACAGTTTCCATTTGGGGGACCAGTTTGAGCAGCTCTCCAGCCCACTGAGCCCAGTCGGAGTCAGTAGCAGAGTCCCCGGCTCGGTGTTTACTCATTAGCAGGTAGGCTTCATCCTCTGCTATTTCATCGGGCTCTTTGGAGCAGTCTTTGCCAGCAGCAGCATTGAGAAGCTGCAGGATGACAGGCCGCTGATCCATCAAGCCACAGGGGACAAAAACCTGCAGCTCCTCCAAGCCTGGAATCTGAACCTGAATGTAAAGGATGATTGAACATGTCTGTAAATTACCTGAGGACTAAAAAGAAAGATTAGACACTTGTAATACAAATACAAAAACAACTGCACCTTGACATAGTTTCTCTTTTTCAGTGCCTCCAGGAGACAAGTCACCCCGTTAGTTATTGTGAAAACTGCAGCAACTTCTAAGTCCTGCAGAGAGGGAAGCAAACAAAGTGCGTGTCAGAACACACAGTCCCAGTTCTTCAGTGAGCGGAGGAAACAGGGTCAGGGTTATGCTGCAAAGTCAGTACTGTTGTGGCTCGCTGTTTCAAGGGAGTGAGTTCTTTGCTGCTCTCCCTCACCTTGCGAAGCATCTTGGCAAAGCCAAGAGCCTTGGACGCTCGCTCCCTGGCCTCGTGGAACAGCTCCTTAAGTGACCGACTAGTCTCAATAACCGACCGCCTGCAAAAACAGAAGATTCAAAGTTTGAAACACCTCCAGTGCGAATGACTGTAACACAAATCTATTACTCAAGTTATCCCCCTTACCTGATCTCATCTGAGGCTGTGCTGTCATCTGCACTTTCCCAGAATTCATTACCACTCCTTTGAAGGCCAGCATCGAGGAACTCTCCAGTGGACTTGAGCAGCATCCCAGCTATATCACTGCGAAGAGATGGATAACCCTCAGTGTCATGGAATTTGTCTTTTGTTTTGAAGGTTCTGCTTGCTGTAATCATTCTTTGTTTTCACACTGGCCATTAAGAGATCTGAACCCAAATCGATGGGGGACAAAACTCTCGGTTCTCGCTCTGAACCTATGAAAATCCTCTTACATCAGGTTTAGTTTACAGGCAAGTCACTGACCAGAAAAGCTTCCCAGACTGGGCCTCCCCTCCTCGGATGTAAGGAGTGATGACCTTGGTGAAGTGCCATTCCTCTTCTAAAAGGTTCTTTAAACTGTGAGAGGCCTGAGGCAGCTGCTGCAACATCTGGATCCAACTGTGCATGTAGTCAAAGTAGACCTACAAAAATAGTGACAGATAACCAAAGGATCTTTTATGCACAGTTTGCTTTTTCAGTAAGGCATAAATCCACAAGCCTATCTCTGTGATGATTACACACTCAAGAGAAATCTGATCATTTAAACTCTGTGACCTTAAGCAGAGAGACGGTCTTACCACCAACATCTTGTGTAGGTCCTCTTCAAACTCATCAATATTGGCATTTGTCTGCAAGCCCTGAGCATCAGTCACCACGCCACGCAGCATGAACTGATAATACTGCTTCATCAGGAGACCGCCTTTAAGAACCTCCTTACACTCACGCACCAACTGCACAGCACAAACGACATGTAGAAGCACAGACATTAGCGCTTAATTAGGCCATACCTGCTGTGTATCACTGTCTTTGAAAAATGTTGACCAAAAAAAATGATTACAATACCAATAACACAGCTTTGTAAAAGACATTTTGCTGACCAAAAATCCACTTAAAATGAAGGATTAAAAATGTAATATTACAGTCAATTGTGTGTCCATATGGAAAAACTTGTGCACCATACATGAAGGCTATTTGTTCTACCAATTCTGTGTGTGACTGGACTCTTTTTATTTGTGAAAATTAAGCATGCATTAGAGATGCACTATGTAAACAGGGGTCACTTAAAGCAAGAGTGTGCGATTCTTTAGTTCTGCTGTTCAAAACACATTTTGTCTAATTTAGTATATATTACCTAACTGCATGCAACGTCTTGGGTCTGTGTATAGACTGAGAAAAAGTCCTGCGATTTTGCGCCGTCCCTGCTCTGTTTTTGGGGAAAAAGTCCCCAGGGTGACTCCCTGTGTAACCAAACTCAAAACACCACACCAAACACTACACCAGCCAATCAGCTGCAGGGGTGGCTTGCTAGGCTCCTCGTGCATGAGCTCAGGTAGGGGAGGGTGAGGGGGAATGTAGCTGTGCGCAGCTGAGTGAGAAGAACCGAACTGAGGCAAGCAAGCAGCAGCAGAAATGTCGGACAAACCCGAAAGAAAAATGCACAGAGAGAAAGAAAGTCAGACAGAGCAAGGAGGAAGACAAGGGTCTACATCGGCGACACCTTCCAAAGGTGAAGAGACTTACGAGATTTGAAAGGCTTTAAGACCAACATAGAGGTGGCTATATTTCTACTGAACATGTGAGTAACGTAACACATTAGCTAACATTAGTCTTGCTAACCTAACTTGCCCATTGACGTTCATGGCTGGTCACATAACTTACATCTCTTAGTAATAGCTATGCATGGGGGGCTGAGTGGAGTGTCAGAGGAAACACGAAGGGAGGGGTTTGTTTGTTTTGGGGGGGTTCAATTCAAATACCAACCGACGTTTCCAGCAGAACCTCGATAAACGTACACACCACCTCTCAGTTAAAAGGCTCAAAGTCCCTTCACATTGAGTAAAGTGTTTCAGGTGCTGCTTGCCTGTTTGATGCTCAGCAGCGAAGGCTCTCCAGCAGGTCTCTGCTCAAGTCGCAGTTTAAGGCATTCGTGAATGACGTTGAGAAGGACTCGACACAGCACGAGAAAGGCTGGCCGGAAGGATGGGAGGTCCATGTCCAGCAAATCCTCCCAGGAAACCTGGTCAGCTCCAAGCTCCGACTGTGTTTGACCAGTGCAGGAATCATGGCGCGACAGCTCTGGCAGGTAATCACTGTACAGCATGGGATCTGGAAAGTCTGAAAACTGCAGGTGGAAGAAAGGTCCAATGACGTTAATTCAGCATAACGTACGTAAAAGAGCGTAATGGCTAACCAGTGGAATATAATATATGGTTAACACTCTCTATGAAGCCTGTCTCTATAATGCATTCTAACACATTTTGAACATATGTAACACATTATAACACATTCTGAACACATTTATACTGCATTATATGTGGTTATGATAAAGGTTGACCCTAAACTTGCTTATAACTATGATTACACAGCACTATTAGTGCATTGTAATGCATTATAAGTATGTTTATAATGCATTATAGATGGATGCATTATGTGTTACCAAAATTTGTTATACGAACATTTTACAACTGACTTTATACTAAATCCAAATTTGTTTTATATTTTGTCTTCTAGTTATTAAATGACATTCAAAATTTTATTTCCATCGCTTTATTCATCAAGGCTGCCCAGTCTCAGACAGCACTGCAAAAATTCGGTTGCAGTGTTGTGCAGCTACAACTTGTGTCTCCACCTTCACACTTAACAAATCAATCTGATAAATGCTCACATTCCTTTCCTTTTGTTTGCAGGAGGGCAGTGTCTGAACCTCCCTCAAATCCTCAACGTTTTATGATGATTATCCATGAGCTGATTATCCACTGCAATAAACTCAATAACAATCCATTGTGCAAACACATTATTTATATCCTGGGTTCAGACTTCTTGGACGTTTCAAATGCTACTTTCTCAAGTGCCTCATTTAATTAAACATTAGCACTACAAACATTATATGTGCTGTTTGAGTGCTTTTGTTCTCCCTTTTAAAACAGTTACAGACTGCAGACAAAGTGCCATTATGACTGAAAAAAATGACATGGGACATATTTAAGGCAAATATATATTTTTTAAATGTGTCTGCGACTATTTACAGCTTAAACTTTGTCTTTAAATTAATCTTCCACAATATGCCCCGTTTCTTGCAAATGGAGTTCTCGAGAAAGCGTGCTTCAACCTGTATCATTGCTTTAATAAATCTGAATGATCCAACAAAAATAGAGATTTTTTTGGACAAAACTCATCTGTGGTCATCTCTGAATAGGAATAAAAAAAATGTTTGCATGCAAAAAGGAATCATTACTGATTGATCTGCTCCATTATATAAAAATGATTCCTTCAATGAAATGTCAGATAAGTGGTGAAAATTGCAGTTACAATGTCACTTACTGACTTGTTTAAACTGCCTGTTTTGTCCAACAAACGGCCCAAAATCCAAATATTACTTGCTTGTCAAAATTACTGTCAATTACTGGCTGTATTTTGATCGTATCTGATCCCTCTCTTTCTTAATTGTTTTACAGCTTAATAGTTTGATATATTTGCCTAATGCATTTATAGTAATTACCTTTTCAGGGTGTTTACTGAGACTTTCATTAAGTTAACTGTTCCTGTGATCTTACCTGTGCATGACTACGGTAATCATTAAGTGTGCAAGTAAAGAAATGATGGGCTTACCTCTGGTGGAGGAGTGTGGCAGAGCAGCGCTGCTCTGGACCTCTGAAGTGAGCGGTCCATCAGTTTGAGCAGTCTGAGGATCAGTTTACGCAGTCCCATCTGTTTCAGAGCTTTATCCACAAATGGTCTGTAGATGGCTGTGGGACAGAATACTCCCCCTGCTGCAACAGACTCTGCAGTGACTGCATTAGCAGTTGGAAGAAACTCGTCTTCTGACAACAATCGGGCCAATTTAGGAGTCAGGGTCGGAGACAACTCCTCCTCCGCTACGTGTCCCAATCCCCCCTCCACCTCCTCAGCGTCCCTCTCCTCTCCATCGCTTTCAGCTGTAAAAGTGGCCGTCGAGTCATTCTCTTCATCTTCCTCGTTCTCCTCCTCTTCATTTCCACGGGAGCAGCGAGGTGAAGGGATTTCAAAGACGGGCCACCCGATACGGGATAGATCATGGAGGCCAAGCACAGTAGCCATAACTCGTAGCTTCTGGTTGAGGTCCTGGGTGATGTTGAGCCACAGACAGAGTGCCTGCACCCTGCCCTGGAAATCTCGTGCTGCATACTTTTCATAGTCCTTCTGCAGGGCCTGCAAAGAGGGGTACAAAGCTTCCACCGACTCCAGCAACTCCATAACACGCTTGACCTGATCAAAGGCCAGCCGCTGGCGCTGAAGGTGCCCTCTGCAATCAGTGCCAGAGCCCAGAGGCTCTGCTGCATTCACTGCTGATGAGGGGCAGGCACTAAAGCCCCAAGGATCTACTCCACAGTGGTTGGTCTCCGCTACAGCAGGCTCCCTCTCCTGTCCGCAGAAAACATCTGGGACACTCTGATAGTCCCCCTCAGTTGCTTGAGAACATTGGGCCTCTTTAAGGCTGGCATAGTTGACCTTAAAGTGCAGCACCTCATTGATGATGTCAGGAATGGCCTGGCGGGCAGTGAAAAGAAAAAGGTCTTGGTCACTAGTGGAGCGTCGTGCATGCCAAGCCTGCAGCTCCAACCAAATGACCTCATTGTTGTGACCCATGAAGGCCATGTTCTCCAGGCCTCTCTGCTCCTTCTCCTTCCTCTTGGAGGACATAGACGTGAGCTTGAGCAGCAGCCGCAGAGTTTCAAAAAACTTTAGGCGGTCTGCGGGACAGTCAGTTCTGGATGTTTGCCGGTGGGTCCGGGCCATAAGTGGCATAGACACCGGAAGTTTGCCACTGCTGCAGCCTAAGCTTAAGTAATGCTTCCTGGGATCCATGTTGAGGGCACCAAAAGGACTCGACTTTGAGAGTGGATCCAGCATGAATGAGCCTTCAAATGTCTTCTTGTGGTCTCTCTCAGTGGAGCGCAGTGTAGCCCTCTGCTTCTTCCCTTGTTTATAGCTGTGCTCCTCAGTGGTGTCTGCTGGCCTTGGACTCTCTCTCAGGGTAGATGGGCTATGGTCTGCTGAAATAAACACAGAAATAACAAACTCTCACTTAGTGCAATGCATGTAAAAGTGTAAGCAAAAAACAAGCTGAAAAATTTACTTGCACATATGCTTCAGTCAAATAGATTCATTAGCTTACCCTTGTTAGGAGACCGACCAGCACTCCTCGCCTGGCTGTTCCTTTGATGTTTGCCAGACATGCGCTTCATCTGACGATGGGTATAAGGAGGAGATGTGCCATACAGAGGTTCTTCTTCCTCACTGGGAGAGTCCCAGGATTCTCCCACCTCAGAGTTCTGTTTGGAGGCATCTTCCCCTGGCTTGGCCTGCCTGTCGACATTTAATGACATTGTGGCATAAACAGACAAGACAAATGATCAACCTCTGCATTCTTCCAATGAGAACCATTACCTGGAAGTGATGTTAACAGCAAGCCAATGCTTTGGCACTGAGAAACTAATTTCATAGGCACACCAAAGAAATGTGTATGCAAGGTCAAACAGTGCCGGTCTGTTTGTACCTATAACAGGGTGTGCAGCAAATCTCCTCTAATGCCACAGCAAACACGTTGCTAAAGTGCAACTAGACTGAATGTCTGCTGCTACCTACAGCAGACTGACGAGTTGTCTGTCCTCTGGAGCCTGGCTGGCTGTCTCCCAAATGTGCAGCAGCAATGCTCTGTGCATGACCACAGCCCTCCAGACACAGAATAATAAGCTGTGGGTTCTCTACTGGCACCCTTTCTTGGTCTAGGTAAACATATTGGCTCAACCGGAGAGGGAGAAAAAGTAACCCTCATTAAATCTGTCTGCTAGGTCATCAACCATACTGCACAAGTCAAGATTTCAGAGAAAACTACCACAGAACACTCCCTCTAAAGAGCGGAGAAGTTGTTTGACTGTATGCAAACACAGTGCTAATGCAAACCAACAAGTCACTTTCATGTGATCATAGTAAATACTAAACAACAAAAAGACGTGAATGTCATGGTTGCTTAACAACACTCTGGCTGCAAACAGGAGGCCACAGCAGCAGAGTACATTGCATCTAGTTCTGCGGAGAGGAAATGCTGTAATCACTTGAAACACTTCCCTCTGGGAAAAAAGTAAAAGGAGAGTGCAGGCAGCACGCCTTTCTAGATTACAATGTCAGAGCTTTATTCCCTAATGCCTTTCTAAGGGTTTTTTAATAGGATTAGAAAGAAAGGTTGGAAGGTCTGACCCTGCCGACAGAAACAAAAAGACAAAGAAGAATGGGGGGGTGGGTGATTACAGGCATTCTATATGTTGGTCGCCATGTGTCCGACCATCGATCATCTGACGGAAAGGCATTCCCCAACACGCGCCTATTAGCGTCTGTGTAGACTGAGTTGAAAGGGGCACACACGGGCTGGGGGAGTGTGTGAGTGTTAAGAGGAGTAATCAGAAAATCACTTGCTTAAAGAGCCACACAGAGTCCAGACTTCTAATGCCCATCTGCCCCCCAAACACAGAGTCCTCTGGGAGCAGCTATGAACCACATGCAAAGGCAGAAAAACACCTGCTGCAAATCCTGCAACTTTATAAGATTCCACATGCAATGAATGAAACATGAACGAAACATCTTGCAAGAATAACATCAGCAGCACCACCATCTTAACCGTGGCAGTCGTGGAATTACAGAATAAATCTTGCACGAAAGAACAGTGGTGCCTTTATGAGTGTGCTGCATGGGAAATTGTGATGGGGCTTGTTCTGCAGAAGCAGCACACAACAGTGATCTTTTCAGTATGCAGGCACAAGGCACAGTAAGCAATCTTATACGCTACAATGAGGCATTTTGCACAACAACAACAGACAAATTGCTGTGCTTTTGCAATGCAAACATAAGAGACAGGTATCAGGAAACTGCATAGAGAGAGCCGACAGAGTTAACGCCCAGTAAATGTCTCCACTGTGTCAATCACGAGTGAGATCAGCTTGTGCGCACATTTGTAAACATTCCAAAGCATGCACGGATGGATGTGTGAAGTCAAGGGATAAATATAGTCCATGCATGCGAAAGGGAACAAGACCAAGTTTTTAAAAAAACACTTATCTATGCAGGACAGCATGACTGTATCACTCAGGAATGACAGCGTAACCAATGATGCCATCACTGCCGGTTGTTTGTTAGGTTGCCATGGCACACTTCAGGCACAGATTGGGCTGCTGCTGTAAAGAATGCGCAAACTCCTCTTCTGAATTCTTTGCTTTTTTTGTGTGTGTTTTTTTTACTGAACCTACATACAGGCCGCACAGAGAGAGAGAGTTACTGCCATGCAAGCCCTGCAGTTCAGCATAGCCTCACTATGGTGTTCAAGCTGTCCCTGCCTGGCTGCGGCTATGAATTATCACTGCAGATGGTGTCTGGCTGGTCTCAATGGCTCATCTGATGGCTCATTGGGGCTCCAATAAAGGCCAGTGGAATGCTAGAGCCCCTAGGCAGAAACACTGAGTGCATAATAAACAGCACAAAATCGAGGGTCTTTTCTGTAGAGCGACTGAAGCAGTGATAGCAAGGGCTGCCAGAGTCAGGGGGGCCTGACCTTTGACACCAACCATCCACACTATTGTACCAGAAGGGGCACTCTATTGTATAGCTGTGACACGTGGCCCGTGAGGCCCACTGCTGAATAGAGCACAGCTGGTTAGTGAGCACGCTTGCTTACAATGCTTAAACTAAAGGGGATTTTTTAGAGAGGAAAGGGAGGAGAAGGTGGCCAGGGTTCTGAAAGAGCACACTCTCCACCAGTCAGGTTATTCTGGTATAAATGATGCTCAGTAGGATAAATCCAGATTTCGATTACCCCCTTCTGTAATTACTGAAAACTATTTGTGCACATGTACACAAATCTCAATGAAAATGTGGCTCATGTATACGACAGTATGCATCTCTGACCTGCAGTCATTCCCAAATAAATAGTCAGAGCTGACGCAGTGATAGGAATATGCGCCACAGCATGACTGAATACAGAAACAATGTACACAACGTTCCTGACCCCACCCCATCCTTCACTGTAAGAGTATGACATTGCCAAGAGTGGACCTCCCCACCTCTCCTGCATGCAACTGTGCAAAGCGTACTGTACACAAAAAACAGAGGAGTTTGCTTCTGCAAGACACGATACGTATGCAAACATCTACCTTAATTCTGAAGAACCATAAAGCCACTGCAGTTTTGAAACACTGCAGTGCTTATTATCTGGCCTGATTAAATGTGTAACACCTGAGAATATCCTCAGTCTAATAAAACCTTTCTGCATTAGTAGAAATTCATGCCACTAACCACATCGAGACACATGATTTAAATGTATCTAAATGTGGACGCTGCTTGCAAACTCTGGGCTGCAGCATGAGGTAAACGGTGTAATGACATGTTTTTCTACGTATGCATCATAAATGCAGTGCAGGCAGCAGTCTGCTCCACCTTGGGATTCAGTCTGTACCTGCAGAGGGCCACAAGCAACACCGCTGTCAGTTCCTGCTTGCATTTTGCTTTCATGCAGTTGTGCACGTAATAAATGCCAAATCAAGTCATCCTGCAAGACTAATCTTCCCTTTCTCTCTGTCACGAATTATCTTACATCATCTTATTGCAGCATATCAGCAGCAACAGTTTTAGCTGTTACGAAGATCCTAGTACATGACAGATGAGAGCGACAGAATGTGAGAGCAGCAGAAGTATTTCTGAAGCAGGTGTGGGCAGAGACAGGATGCGGACAGGAAATGCTATAGGACGGTCCATCTGTATTCTACAGGCTGTGCTCCTGGCAAATGCAGGCACTAATGAGTTTTGCCCATGAATGTCTCGAGGCTCCAGGCAGCTATCTACTGCGCACAGTACACCACATCCTGAAATCTCTGGAATGCTTGCGAGCCACAATGTCTTCACACTGACTTTGAGAAGGAGACATTATCGACAAAGGACCACTGTACTTGCAATGATAGCGAAGGCTAGCGCAGAACTCATCCTCCTCAGAATAGTTGCCAGTTCAAACTAACTTCACATTTGGTTTTAAAGTATGTACGATCATCGAGGTGGGTGAAGGCCGTTTCTGTGTCAAACACAAATAATTTCTGCACGTTGTGAGGCCCATTTTGGACTGCAGTTTCAACTTAATCACAGGGGTGTGCAGTGTGAAGACAACACAAGCTGGACTAAAGTTGTGCTCAACTTCTGCTGTGTTACCTAAACGACGGTCCGAGTTCTGTCTGTTTCTAATCCTAATACTGTGCAAATGGTGACTCCGGCTGAGCCCAATTTAGACCTACAGAAAGTATAACCTAACTGGTGAAACTGTGCCAAGCCATACATTTGAGCTCTCTGGGTCATGCTTCACTTTTCATTCCATTCTTTAAGCGCACACCAAATACAGACATAAAACTGAATGGAAAAAACATGAAAATGTCTTGAAATTACGTCAACTTCTGACACTAACAAACGTCCATAAATTGCATGCTTGATGTCCCAGTGTTGCCTTTCTTTCTGTAACAATACTGGACAGCAATTACAGCAACAGAGCCAGTGTTGCACAATCATGCGAGCTGTTTGTGTGTCCACACTGAACTGAGCGGCCACCACAAGAGAATAACAACCGCCTGCTATTCTATCATTGCCGAAAAAGAGTCACTTGGTAAAAAAAAAAACAAACAAAAAAAAACTAGGATTACTGCAGATGACAGAGTTGATCCAACGTGGTAAATGCCGACAAAGTCCCTCGCTTCAGTCTGCAGACAGAGCTGTGTGTGAGGGGGAAGACAAAACAGCAGATTCCTGAGGGTCTGCCTGCCGGCGGTCAGGGGCAAACACTGCGGAATTTCGATTTGGAGATGCGCACATATGACAAAAACATCTCAAGTGTCACTGTTTGTATGCATTCCACTGCAAAAGCTTTTCATGTGAGCACCGCTAACACACACACACACACACCATGATAAACCTTTTGTTTCTGCACATTTGCAGCAGCTTGTCGGGCAAAATTGAGCGAGTAAACCGTTTGCAGTCAACAAGCCCGTATCATGATTCAGCAGCGGAAAGCGAGACAACAACAACACGAGCGGCGAGTCTAGCTGGAGGATTAACAATCACAGTGAAGCAACATGCTAGCTATAGCCAGCGAAGTTTGTGCTTCGGTGTTAACGTTGCGTTAAAATGCATGGTCCGACGCCGCCAAACAATGACCAAGACACTTCCGAGTCCACATTAAGAGCCGACATTGCAAAACTAATCTAGCTTCAGTCCGGTCCGTTCCTGTTAGTGAACTTGTGGGCGAACAATAAAGTGACAAGCGACAGCTAACGTTAGCTAGCTTGTTCCCTGACATGTTGCACTATCACAGCCGCTGTTAAATGTTCGTAATGTTACCTTATCATTTGGCGAGCATTGTGCCTCTCTCTCTCTAGCGAACGAGAATGGGACGAGAGGCTAATATCTGCAGCGAAGTACGCCTGGAAATATTTGCTCCGGAAAGTTTGCAACTCCAGTGTTGCAAATGCAGTTAACTGCACGCGTCGCACTATTTGACAGGAAGTCGATTTCAAAGGGATGCGCAAGCGCTCCCATAGAGCCGGCTGCGGTATCACGTTCAGCTCCCTATTTGGCAAGTACGAGGTCCTGATGGTGTAGTGTCTGTTCAACAAATTCGCATACCTGCTGGGCTTGTTACGATCCGGAGGCTCCATATCAAAGCAGTGGCTTCTTGATCCTAGCCGTGCATAGACGAAACCATGTCTAAGCGATATCACACAGACTTTGCACCGTCAAATCGTTGCAACAGAGACGAATTTGTCTCTTTAAAGCACTTTCTATCCGCCGGCACGATTGACTCTCGCTTGCGCGTATGCCGTCGCCATCTTTCCAACGTTCATTGAGGAGGAGTGCCACAGTCTTGCATTACTACGGCAACCCGCATAGGTCATCTATGGTCATAACTGTGGCCACCGTGCTTGTTTTTTTTTTCTTTTTTTTTTGTCCAGCGCTCAGTCACAGTGAATCAGTTATCATACTGATATGACGAATTGTCATGCTCTAAATTACTTGTTCTTGCCTACAGTGGGAAATCAGTCTGCTACAAATGATTACTTGGGAAAATTTCAGTCAATTATTCATGACGACCTAGCTTGTAGTTGTCAGCAGGATGTTAGATGATCCTTCAGCATCAGACAGCACTATACAGCAATACACTACCAGGGGCCCATTTTGACCTGATGTCAGGGGCCCAGCAACTGTCTATTGAATAAAGACTGTCCTAAGAGTGAATGCAACCAGTCTCCCATTGCTAGATTCACTTGCTAAAGAGGCCACGGGGGCAAAAGAGCCCCTTTGAATCCCCTCATTTCTAGCCCTCTTTGAACTGTATGCAGCATTTCTATGCTGTTACATTACATGAGACCACATTTGCAGTGAAGTAACCAGATTAAGCACAAACTGACTGAGGAAAGTGCACATAGCGGGCACAAATCCAGCTAAAATAATGCTCCTGAAACTGATTCTGACACAGAGTATCACTCCACCTCAGGACCCTATAGGCTAATAAAACAGGCACACCTTATGTCGCGTGATATTGTGGGAGTTCTGGGGGCCCTTAGTGGTCTCAGGTCAGTTGCTTGAGTGCTCCCATTTCTATATTTTATGTGGTGACACTGAAATACACCTAGAACTGTGTGCAAGCTCACTATAAATAGGCTATCATACTCATAGACTGTAATTTTGATTAGTTATGATGTTGAACGATTCAAAATGAGCCCATTTGAATCAAATAGGTTTCGGTTGAAGCATAATGCATAAGAGTCACTTTTCACTCATCCCACACAAAAGAGTTGTGTCTAAACATCTATAGCAGTTTTTCTTAATTTGTCATACATGTCCTGAAATGATGGAAGCTGAAATTACGCTGATCATGTGTGTTTAACTTAACTTCTCAGATTAAAGTACCCTAATCCCCTAGTCAAAAGGTTAATCTTCAATAGCTTGTAAGGCAAGAGTCAGTGCCACAGTACAAATTGTATGATTTAAAAGCCGACAAAATGCTACTTCAACTTTCTTTGGGATCAAACCGTTACTGTTTTCTGAAGTAATTGTGGTGAATTAGTTTTAGATGCAGCACCAAATGTGATAGGAATTGAAATAGTGATTTACTCGGCTATTAAAGATGTTTTTCATTAAGACTGAGAAATGTCATCAATAGGCGTACAGTAAATTTACTGAGAGCATTTTATTTGTGGGCAAAATTGTGTATAAGGCCACATGGGAATGTCACAATGATTCACTGGGGATAATAAACAAACAAATGCAACCTTACTTTAGTTGGCTTCCCAAGTGCTACAACCAAAAGAAAGAAGTGGAGATGAAGGTCAGGACTTCAAAGTACTACAAGGCATTGGCCCGCGGCGATAATCGCAACTTCTGTGTGTAAATCCTGTATAAACCACATGTGTTTCTGACAGATTGTGGTATGCAAAAGCCTGTAACAGTAACATTACAGTGCAGTGCATGTGTGTGGTAGTGTGTGTGTGGTGTGGGGTGGGGGGGTGTAGGGGTTTAGGAGGGCCTCCAAGATTTTGCGCCCAGGGGCCTCTGCATTCTTAATCCATGCCTGCTGCCAAGTTGCAGTTTGATTATTATCCTCCAAACTCAGTGAAGGTCTGCTGCACTTTAGTCTGTTCTGCACTTTAGGTCTGAGGTTTTTCACCCGTCCAATTTATCACATCTTAGCTCTTAAAGATTTATTTATTGGTTTGTTTATTTTTGCAGCAATGCGTTTAAGGTTTATCAGCTGTGCAGTTTATAACATTGTACCTCAAAGTGGGCTTTTTTGGTATTTCATTGTACGTTTCTGCATTTTCAGCGGGGAATGCAACTGTCTAGTTCATTTAAAGATTATAATAAGGTGCATTCCATCTGCAGCCTGATAGGCCAGGTTCTCCTGAGGCCACCTGTCACTCCACGCCCTAAATTTCTCTGCCCTCAACCTGCGTTATGTGACGCGTACCGGGGCGTTTCATCCTCCCTCTTCCTAATCCCCGTCTTTTGTTGTGAAACAACAGAAGGAAAGACGGAGACAATAGCTGTCTCACATATCAGATGCCTTTGAATAGAAACTGAAAGATGTCTCAACACGCGCGATTACCTGGGTGGAGAGAAATTCTTGCGTCACACGGCCTTTGTCGCCGCGCCACATCACCTGCCGCGTTCAGGATCAGTCAAAGCTCGGAAATATGATAACTACAGACCCAAGAGCCTTTAACTTGGCGAATTTTTCCTCAAATAGTATCCAAATGAAAAAAAAGTAGAGTAAGAGAAATGGCGTAGTTATGCCATTTTTCAGAAATCAAGGTCCCGTGTGCTTTTTATTTATTTTTTAGCATAAGTTAGCGACAGAGGGAAAAGAAACAGAGTTGCACGTGATTCTGTGCATTTAAAATGGCTTTGTCACAATTGTCTCCCAACAGCAGGACTAATTATCTGCTAAGCTGTCCACAATGTCACATACAGCCGTTTACATTGAGGATGTCAGCTAATCTAGCCAAAACACTTCACCTAGTTGAGTTCATGACATTTCCGACTGCAGTGAACGTCCCACAGCAGGTTTCGCGGAGGGGGGAAGAGAGAGTCCTCATTTGAGCTTTGTCTGTCACAACATCCTTTCTCTTTTACACACATTTCGACGATAAAACACGCGAGGCGGCGAATCTAACAGCGTTATTTTATTGTTATATCTACACAAAGTCGTAACAAAAGGTCGAGGTGATTTAGAATAAAAATGCTTCAGTCTCTAGCCAGCAATTCGTGCGTGCGGTTGATACAGAGCCACAAATCGACGTGGTATTTTGCATCTCTGGTGTTGGGGTACCTGCTTTATCTCATATTCGGCGCCGTCGTGTTTTCCTCGGTCGAGCTGCCTTATGAAGACCTCCTGCGTCAGGACCTGAGGGCCATTAAAAAGCAATTCCTCCAGGAAAATGACTGCCTGTCCGAGGAGCGTCTCGAGCGGTTTCTAAAGAAAGCCCTGGAGGCCAGTAATTATGGGGTGTCCATCCTCAACAACGCCTCGGCTAACTGGAACTGGGACTTCACCTCTGCGCTGTTTTTTGCGAGCACCGTGCTGTCCACCACAGGTGAGTGTCGCCGCCGATAGAGCTGGACAGTGCAGGTGATGCTCCAGGCAGCTGCACGAGAAGACATAGGATTTATATATTTTCAACTAGTATTAGTCTTTTTTTTTTTTAAACTTACATGAGCCACTAATAGGCCACACAAACCTCTAGGCCAGGCTACTGAATATGAGGCAAATAATGGCAACTAAAGCAGAATGTGCTAATTGTTGGATACCAAAAACATTTCAAATGACCCTTCCTTCTTTAATACGTATTCCAATATGTATGCAGTCAAGCCAGAAGAAAAAGTTGTTTAGCTTCTTCCTCAAATAAAAAAAAAACAGGTGAGTTCAATACATTAAGCCCTCATTTTAACTCTGGATATTTAGGCACAGAAGCTGAAGCAGTTTGTTGCTGTGTGTTGCATTTGTGTTGGCACAGTAAACACTGCCTGTCATGTGAAGAAACGGCCCTCTT
>JAQLOL010000003.1:11298802-11316543 GCA_029783665.1 Naso thynnoides
GACACAGTTATTTTATGTCATCAATAATTTAAAAAAAAAAAAAAAAAAAAGACTTGGCTTGCAGATATCTGTCAGTCAGAATACCTGGAGAACTTTAGTCTGACTGCATGGCAGCAGTTATCTGTGAGGTTTCAACATACATGATAATGAAGATAGTTACCATGTGCAGCAGTGGCTGCCGTTCTGTTTCAGGTCGAACTGACACAAACGGACACGATTTGCTATTTTAAGCCTCAAAATATTTGCCTGTTTTCATGGAATTGGTACTATCAGAATGACGTGTACCTCTTGATCATGATAAATCCAGCACCTGCATTGATTGTCGTTGAATATTTTCTATTACTTTTGTTACTTTGCAGTTACGAGACAGATGTGTTTAAAAATACATTACCAGACACAATGATGGCATTGATTTGAATTCTAGTCAGTGTACGAGCATATATTGTATGTATTGTAATTGTACTGTATTTCCAAGTAGAAGGTGAAAGAGAGAGGTGCACCCAGATGTTAAAAAAAAAAAAAAAAAAAAAAAATCCAACAAGCAGACCTGCTGCTATTTCCTCATTTGCACACTCTTGTCAGTGAGCCCTGGTATGTTAAACACTCTTGTTAGGTCCACTTAAATTAAGCATGTTAAGTTTTTGCGTCAGTCTAACCTCAAGACTGTTGTTTGTAATCCCACTCAATACCTGCATTTAACTGCGTTAATTCAGTTCTTTGTTTAATGATTCTTATATATTTAATGAGTAACTCTGTTCCTGTTAGCTGAGTGTAACATTTTGGCACAAATTACAGAACAATTCTCGAAATTCTCCTGACTTTTTGCCTTCAAGTTTTGGTCAAATCCACTTCAAATGATTTTTGGTCTGACCTTAATTGATGGCTCGCAATATAAAGTGCAGGTTTTATAATGCAAGAGTGCTCGTATGATCTAGCGGTTTGGATTCTTGGTTTTCACTCATGCAGCTCGGGTTCAGCTCCCTGCGTGGGAACAGTTTCATGTTTTTCAGTCAACATTCATCACACTGTCATACACTATTGTACTGCTGTAGAACAGTTCAAACTAAATATCAACACTGTACAAAAAGAATGCAGCACCAGTTTGATCCCTACGTTGGCACTGACCTGTCGCTAGGCCGCATTCCCCTTAGTTACTGTTGCTATATGTGACAAGCTTTCAGAACAAGCATAGAGCTCACTTTGTCACTAACCGCTCTCCCTGGGCAAATATTTAATTTTTGGAAAAACAAAAAAGCGGTTTCGGACAGAAGCAGACAGAGGGGTCGGCGATGTGCATTTCAATGATGATGTACAGGATGTTAAAATAACTCAGCAGCGAAAACAGGTTATTAGTTATTAATGAGGACGCATGCTAAAGCCTACAGATCACAGTGCAGCGGCTTTAACTTGTGTTTCACTTCATTCATTAAACAAGCAAGGGCTCTTGTAATAATTTAGGACCCTTTAGGATGAGGGGAGGACGTGTCTCTTCGTATGTAAAAAGTAAAATTAGGTGTTTTGATGGGGTTTGAATTCAGATTACCAGCGTTGCAAACTAGAGAGCTGCTATTTCCAGACTCAAGCCATAAACTCTAGCTGAGCTGGCCAGGCTTGCTAGTACTCTGAATAGCTTTAAATAATTTAAATTACTTGGCTAATATCTGCTATTGATAATGTAATATGGCCTCAATGTTTATTTTAGGGTTACTGAAGATACGTAATGTAGCTCTGTGCTTGTTAAACTGTGAGGGGTTCATCAGGGGTTGAGGATGCCCAGACAGTTTTGCCCAGAGCACAGCGTTACACTTTTCATCGTTTCTCCTTCCAACCTCGCCGAAAAGTGCCTCAGGCCCAGACACGTTTAACCATGATGAGCTCAAATCCACAGAACCAGCCTGAAATTGAATAAAATTTGAAACGATTGCATGAGTTTCAATGGAGCACAGCCGTGTACTAGCAGATACTATGTCCTGATAGGCTTATTTGCATTAGCGGGTGAAGCTTAGCAAAGGGCGAATTTTGCTGTATTTGGTATTAAATGTTACATATAGCACCTTTAACATGGCATTAATTTTAAAAACACATCTTGGTCAACCTGTCGTACATGATTCAGTTTAAATAAGCCATAAAGAGGCCGATTTACAGGAATCTTCCAAAAAACTACCAATACATTTGTACACATTCACAGTCCCGAGGAAGATTCACATCAACAAAACAATTATCAGTGCTTTTTATTTTTGTCCATTAAGACAAAATAACAATTTTGTTCACTCAGTCAACAGAGACTTTCGAATAAAAAACTTTTTTTCTTTTTTGTGCCACTGTATTTTTAAGGGAACTGTTCTTATTTAGTTTATAATACGGAAGTAAAATATGTTTTCAGATGCGTTTGTACTGCATCACAGTATGTGAACTGAAGTTTTCCATTTAGAAAATAAAGTTACAAGTAAAGTATACATCTTCTGTCCTGTTTGTCGCCCTGCAGGATACGGCCACACAGCACCACTGTCAGATGGCGGGAAAGCCTTCTGCATTATCTACTCTGTGATTGGCATCCCCTTCACCCTCCTCTTCCTCACCGCTGTGGTGCAAAGGATCATGGTGTTCAGCACGCGGAGGCCGATCATGTACATCCACACGCACTGGGGCCTGTCTAAGCCGCTCGTGGCCATCGTCCACGCCACTCTGCTCGCCACCTTGGCCGTCACTTGCTTCTTTCTCATCCCCGCTGCAATCTTCTCAGCGCTGGAGGAGAACTGGAACTTCCTGGAGTCCTTTTACTTCTGCTTCATTTCCCTCAGCACCATCGGCCTGGGGGACTACGTGCCCGGAGAGGCTGTTAATCAGAAGTTCAGGGAGCTCTACAAAGTGGGCATCACCGGTGAGTGCGGATTATTCTTTGTTGGTGAAGATTTTTAATTAAAAAACAAAAAAACTGGTAGCTGTAAGGTCTAAATCAAATTAATTCAGCTTCTGTTCATTTTCGTCCTTAAGTGTTGTGGTACTGGCATTGTAACCACGTAGCTATGATCAAATTACAGTAGTCAAGATATTATGGATGAGATGACTGGCACAAAGCAGTGTTATTGTTATTGTTACAGAAATCAGGACTGAATTTCTTATAATCTTCGGTGCTTCCTGTTGCCAAGAGGATGTGACTGCCTGCTTTGTTTGCACTGGAAAAACACCACAGTCTTTATTACTCGAGCCATGAAGTACAAGCCTGATTCCAAAAATGTTAGGACACTGTGTACAACATAACAAATAGAATATGATCATATGCAGTTTGTTTTGGACATGCAGTATGATCAGCTGAAAACAGTACAAAGAGAACACATTTTCAGTGTCAGTCATTTTTTATCAAATATGTGCCTGTTCTCGATTTGATGCCAGTGACTCGTGTCAAGCAAGGACAGGGCAAAACTGTGGGAAAGTAGCGCAATGCTCTTAAAGCTCCTGTTCGGAAGATTCCACAGGTGAACAGGTTCATCATCAACAGGTGATAGTATCAGGAGTGTGAAAGGTGCGTCCTCGAAAGGCTCAGTCGTTCACAAGCACCGATGGGCCGAGGTTCAACACTTTGTGAAACACAGCGATTGTACAAAGGATATAACTGCACGGCTCTGGGACACTCTGTTAAACTGTTGCCTGTAAATGCATTTGCACATAATAACATTTGTTTTTATTTATGTTTTACTAAGCGACCCATTTTTTTAGATCCTGGGTTGTAATCCATCTTATTAATGGTCTCAATTTGGTCACATAAAATAGTCCCAACATCTCAGAATTAATGTTGTAATGTTTTACTTTTGTAGCTATGCCACCTGCTTAGGCCTGGGCAATATATCAATATTGTATCGTATGGAGATATGAGACAAGATATCGTGTCAGAGTTTGGATGTTGTTATATTGTGATATGGCGTCCGTGTTGTCTATTCCTGGTTAAAAAGGCTTCATTACAGTAAAGTGATGAGATTTTCTGAATTCACCAGACTGTTCTCATTGCTCTTTTATTGACCCTTTATTCCTTGATCCACACAACTGATGATTTGTTATCGAAAAATGTCATTGGGTCAATATTTTGTAAAATCACAAATGGCCATCCGTACAGTGCCGTCACAATGTTGAGGTATTTGGTCAAAAATATTGTGATATTTTCTCATTTTATCACCTTAGCCACTCCCACCCTTTAGACTGCACAAGGATCAATATTTATCGAGCGATGCAAAACTTTACTATCATGATAAGTTTATCAGCGGTACCGCCCAGGCCTACAGCTGGTTGATGGAGACAGTTACTTTTATGATAGAGAACTTTGAGCTACCTCACTGTGGTGTGACACAATCAGGTTGGTCTGTTTTTTGACCCATTTTACAGATATATACCTGTTTCAGATCTGGCTTGTGTAACACTAAATGGCAGTGGTGGTTTTATCTCAGCTTGACCCCCATTATAATTCCAAATCAGGTATTGCACTTTACACAAACCAGCTTGAGGTTTTAGACCAAAGGAAACGTGATTTACAGCCTCACTGACCTCACACTGCCCTGGTTCAGTTTAAATCATCTCTACAGATTTTACAGTATCTTCAGAAGTAGGCCACTATGATAAAAAATTACAAACAACTGAGAACAATACTGTTAGAATGAAAACTTTATTCATACAGAGCCAATGCTTGAAACATCCTTTTTGCTTCTGCCCAGATGTTTAAAGGCCTTTTAATTGCCTGGTAACTTAAGGCAACTCAGTGAGGTGCATGAGAAAACATGAGCTGTGGCCTAACGGGAGAGCAGCACGGCGCTGATTGCATTTACTGTGTGATTTTTGCAGCTTGTTGTCAGCAGCACTGGCAGGGCTAAAAGTCCGGTTCAAGCTGTGGGTGTGCATGAGCGCCAAATGCTACCAGTGAGCTGTCACCTGTGTGTGTGTGTGTGTGTGTGTGTGTGTGTGGGCGGGTGAGTGGTGTGGTGTGGTGTGGTGGTACGCACCAGCCAGAGAGACGTCACTCAGTGGGCACAATGTGTCAGTCTGTAGGAGGAGAGAGAGAGCCGTGACAGGCGCTGTGTTTGTTTTGCACAAATAATACCAGACACATTTGTGCAGCTTCCTGTGTGAAAAATTACACTTCTGTAGTGGAAGTGACATCACCACAATCTGTGCAACATTTGGAGCTGTGAAACAGGAGCACCAATAAGAAACATTTGCCGGAGCGTTTGCTGCTGTTTTTTGTTGATAAGCAGTTATTGCCTTTGTGATTTGCATGTAGGGTACACCACTGTTTTGTTTGCAAGCAGCAGCATGTGTTATGTTCACTTAACAAAAGAATGTTGCAAATATACAGTTAAATATATCACTTCCTGCAAACGCCAGACTGTGTTTTTCCAGGATAAAGGGATTTCTGTCGAAGTATTGCTCGGTTCCAACAGACGCAACATGCTCTTATGGTGCTGTAATACTACTGCTGCTTTTTATTTCGAACAGAAACAGTGCTAATACAGTGGTTGTATGCCAGTATGCAGGTGTAGACACTCCTTTGGTTTCTAAATGGTTTCACAGAGTTTTTTCTGTTGGATGCTGCCAAAGATGGTGAAAAAATGGAAGTGAAAGTGAGGCAGTGAAAGTTTACTGTTGGCACTGATCAGTGAACGTTAAATGGGGGATTTCCGGCAATGTGAAACTGATCGAGTTTCTCCCCCAGTGTCCTTCTCAACAAAGCACGCTCTCCACTGCCCTCTTGTGTCAGTACATAGAAATAACAGGTTTTACAGGTTGTCTAATAATATATGTTAATCTTACTGTGTAAATGCAGTCAGCAGTTGCAATAGTGAAAAAAACTTAGTGAAGTATAATTCTCCAGTAACACAATAAGAGATGAAATAGTGTTGTTGTGTTAAGTCTTAAGAAAAACTAACCTAGATGATTGTTGACGTGACTTCTTGTTAAGGTTAAAGAAGCATAATCATTGTTTGTTTTTGATACTCATTGCAGCTAATTCCATCCCTTTGTCATCTGTGTGTTTATCTCATCAGTCTACCTGATCCTGGGTCTGATAGTCATGCTGGTGGTGCTGGAGACCTTCTGCGAGCTGCAGCAGCTGAAGCAGCTGAGGAAGATGTTCTACCTGAAGAAGGAGAAGCCGCAGGACCGCGTCGCCATTTTGGAGCACGACCAGCTCTCCTTCACTACTGTGTCCAAAAGAGACGCAGCCCTCAATGAGACCAAAACCCATCCGTTTGTGAGCGTCTCTACTCTGGCCTCTCCCAACGACGATCCCATGATCCAATAAATATTGACAGAGCAAACATCTATAAAGGATACAAATGTAAAAAGCAGGGAAAATGCAAACTTGACTCTGAGTACATAGAATAAGTAGATCATAAGTCTCTGCCGTAGGCGAAGCTCAACCTTGCAAATTTTAGTAGTCAAACTAGTCAAGACTATTCAGATCGCACAGTCTCTATTACCAAACCACAATAATGACGTTACAGTGCTATGCAGCAGAGTTTAAATTTATGTACATTAATACTTTAACAGTGGCTTTAAAGACAAACTCACTGATAAAAGAAGCCTTCTGCTGTGTTTATGACTCACAGGAGCTAAGCTCCTTTATGAGCTTGAATATTTATTGATTCCTTAGGAACATTTTAGAAAGTAATTGATCTCTTTAATCTTCTGAAATTTAGGAAAACACACTGTGGTCTGTCACAAAACAGTACATAAATAGGGATGTATTTTATAAATAGAGATTCTTGACAGTATGCGCAGTGTACATAATTGGGTAAATGTTCTAAGATGTACAGTATGGTGCAACTAGAATGAACACTGTTAAAGATGAGCCGAAGTGGGATGAAAACAGCTCAAGTGATTAAATTTCATCTGAGTTCAGAATGTGTTTTCAGATGAACTTTGACAGGAGGTTTTGTGCTGTACCATGACATGTTGTCTGGCAGCGCTTGTTGAAAACTAGTCAAAGTTTGTTGGTGGTGAAGCTCTTTCCAGTTGGACTGGCATCTGTTGATGTATGTTGGAAGTTTTAGGGGGTTTCAGGGGGTCTGTTTCCATTTCATAATGTGGCTGACTGAGAGAGAGGTTTCAGTTTTCACTTTCTGAACAAAGCATCTAAAAGACTAGACAATGCATTATGAAAAATAAGTGGGCTGAGCTCAGAAGAACATATCTTGAAAGTGTTACGAATTTGACTGTAAAGGTTCACAAAATAACAGAAATGATGAAAATTACATGCAAGGGAAAAGTTAAGCAGTCTGCATTTGGTGGCATTTATGGCTCATCTTTATAACTGTTTAATATTCTGCTTGCACTCCACACCTTCACATTTTATCATGATGGAAAATAATTGTGTGCGGTTGTGTGAGATTTTCTCAACATGTTGAAGCAGTAACTGTCAAAACTGTCTGTGTGTGATGATAAGCACTATAACTATTGATTTGTATGAATGGCGTAATGTGTGTTGGACTGTGTGAAAAGGGAAGTGAGGGTAGCCTGGCTTGAGTATGGAACCACAGAGGCCGGCTGGCCCGTCACGTTTTACTGTCAACAATGATATCTCAGTTTGCACATGTACTGGAGCCAGGCAGTAGTAAAGGGACACCTTTTTTTTCCTGGAAAAAAGGGACATGGTTCCAGAGATTTCATCTGTTAAAAACAGATGTTTTTAATGGGGGGTGGGGGGGTGGGGGTGGGGGGGTTACTTTCATTGTGGATTATCTGTAAATGCTTGAAAATTTGCTTTTAGCAAGAAAAAGGCAAAAAAGTGAACAGAAACTTTTGTATTTACTTGATTTGAATGTAGAAATGTATATTTTTGAACATGACATGAGGGAGCTTTACAAAAACTTGTTAATAATAAAATGAATTCTGTTCTGATAATGACGTAAGAGAATCTTCAAAGGCAGCAGGAAAGATATCCCAGCTCTGCTAATCTCCACATAAAATTTTAATCTGCGTATTAGTCTCATTAATTTAAACATATATGGATATATACTTGCAAGTTTAAATGACACGGCACTCCTCTGTGTATTTTTTAGAAGTATTTGTATCTGGAGAAAAAATGTCATAATCACTCATTTCATGCTCATATCCGTCCTGTAATATTCTGTCGGGCACTTGTTGACGCCCCCAGATACAGCGTAGCGTGACTTATTTGTTATACGTACTGTTTGGTATAAGACATGCATTGACATATTTCCTTTATGTGTCAGTCTCTGTATGGAGCTGATGTTCTGACCTCATCGTTCTGTGCCACTTCGCCGCATCAAGACACAGTCGCTGCCTTTCATGGAGTCTTGAATGTAAAGTTTTTTATGCTTGTCTTTTGCTGATCAGACAGCCGCGTGACTTCACGCTGCTCTGCTGGCTCTATTAGTGTAGTAGTGGCAAGTCTGCTTGAAACAGTGTGCACAGGTGAGCAAAGGCGTGGAGTCGTCACTTGCAGAATGAGCTTTGACAGTGTCATAATCTGAGTTACTCACTGATCTATAATGTTGTGTTTTATAGATCAGTGGGATTGTATTTTATGTTTGTTTGATTGTCCACCACTCTAGGCCTTCATGTAAACTGTGAAGCATTGATACTGTTCATATTGTCTGTTGAAAAAAAAAGGGTGAACTTGAATATCTCTTTTACTGTAAGAAGCTTCACCGCATCTCATGCATCAAATAGACTGATGTCAAGGCTTTGACCCTTCAGCATTACTGTTTTCAGCAGTGTTTTTAGTCGTTAAGTTGCGAGCTGTCAGGTAATGTTGTTCAAGTTCTGTTCAGGGAGTAAACATTGTGTCAACAATTACAAACAGAAAGCACACTGACATTATTTATTTAGGCTGACAAAAGTAACATGTCTGGAATATTTTGAATCATTTGTTTCTGTACATATCTCTTCAGTTGTTGGTGCATATTGTGGATTCATATACTGTCATTTTAATGTTACAATATGAGTATTGTAATACAGGATTACTGTAGAAGTTTAAGGTTCGATGTAGAAGTCATTTTCAGCATAAGAGGCGAATGAATCCATGAACTGTAAAATATCAGTGTGTCTTAAATAAAGTGTTGGTTTATGATTACCTAATCTGATACTTGTTCATTCTTTTATCAAAATGTAATTAAAATTAGCTAATCCAGTGGTAGGATGGATATTGTTCTGTGACCCTGCAGCAAAACGTGTGATTGAATAACATATTTACCTTAAGAGTGCAAATCAAATGAATAAATTGAGAACAATTGCCAGCTTTTGAAGCAAAACCACTTGTGAATTAGAAAGAACAGCAGCAAGTCCTCAAATACACTAGTCATTTGTTTCAGCTTTGAATAGAGATAGGGGTGTGGACTCGGATGTTTTGCACATCTTTGTCTGCATCACAGAGGAGCAGTAATTGAAGTCGGGGGTGAACATGGAGGTCGCAGATTTCCTAGCAAGGAAATAACAAGCAGTGCTTTCTTTTGGAGCGTAGGAAGCTGTGATTTGCACATCAGACTCATCATATGTGGCACTTCATAAAAGGTGAGGACATTGTTTAGCTGATGACAGACACATTTATGATGAGAACCTGCGAAGACCAACAAAGCTCTCCAATTTGCAGCATATACAGTATCAGTGGCTAAAAAAAGAGAGTTGTCTGTGATTGTTGTATTCCTTTCATCCTCAGTGTTCATCCCACTGCTACAAAATACATTTTATTTTATGGCCGTGGGCAGTCTCTCTGAGCAGAGTGGATTTAATTTGATACATTTCAGACGCTGAAAGAAATGCAACGATTGTTCATTCAACAGCCGTATCTCTAATTAACAGAAGTGTAACAGCCTCTGACCTGCAGGCACCTCACTGCAGCCTGATCCCACATCCATGTTTTCAAGTTTAACTACTAGAACAAATATGAGGGTGAAGGAGCTCCTGGTTAAATATTTACTGGGTGCACATTGTGCGGACACAATTGAGTGAGCGATAAGTGAAGACAACTGTTGAGGATTTAAACTAGTTTATTAAAGCACCAAATAGCAATTATGTCTAGTTATTTACATAATGATGAATCACTGTAATTAGATCAGAATCCATGCTATAAAATATACAACCAATAAACAGCACTTTTATATTTAAAAGTCTGTACATTCACTTATACCAGCAGCTTCTGTACAAAACAAACTCTATGCTTCATCAAAAACACAATGTAGGTATAATTTAATCAGGTGGCCCCAACCCATAAAAGCTAAATAGAACCATCACATTTACTGTTAATGCATACAATAATAAGCAAATAACTACTCATTTATATGCATGTGATACATCAAAATAACATAATGCGCTATTGTTCAGAAAGACTGAAGTAGTAATGAGAAAAGAAATGATGCTGCAGTAAAATAACAGCACATTTAGTTTGTTGAAAAGGATCGCCTACAGCACTTATCACTAATTTACACTCTTATGATTTATTCATGGTTTCGAGGCCTCTGTGCGAATTGTGTCATTTATTTTAAAGTACGAACGGAACCAAACACATTAACAGTAGCAATAATAACTGCAGCTATATGATTAATCACCTGCAGGTGGCAGTGTAGAATAATCACAGAGATTATATCATTTCTCTGCAGAAGGTGGCATTTACATTTCTATGCATTTGTAATCTGCTGCTGTTTAGGTGTCTTTACAGCAGGGTTTGCATCTGTAGAACTGATCTGACAGTGCCACCTTGTGGCAAATCTGCAGCCTGCTAAATGTGATTAAAGGTGTGGTGGGAAACATTTAGAAATCAAGCTAGCTGGAGCATGAGACTCCTTAGGAAGCAACTCAGCTGCACCCTTCCCTTCCTGTTCGTACTCTAGCTATTTAATTTGTTAGTTGTCGCTCTTTCGTTTTTACGAATGACAGTGACAGTTACAGCAGAGTAAACTGGTCCGTCTCAGTTGACTCGAGCAGACACTATTGTCACGGAGCCAGTTTTAGAACGTAAGACATGTCACTTGTTTCAATAGCCAATCAGCTCACAGCTACATCACCCGTAGCTTAGAAGCACAGCATAGAGCTGCCAATAGGAACACATGCTCTCTTAAATCACTGTGATTGGTTGAAAATACCCTGTCAAAGTCTGAATACAGTAGTGATAAGGGCTTTTTGAAGACAGTGGGATCTTATGGCTCAAATAAAAGCAACACATAGTATTGTAACACTTCTCTGGCACTTCGCCGTGACTCTGTGCAATATATTGTAACATTTATAGTCTGTTATTTATTTTCAACAAGTGACCATGTCATGCAACCGCAATTGGGCATTAGGCGCTAGGCAGTGAAATTTGAGAACAACAATAAAAAGAACAGTTCTCACCAAATACGACTCAGTTCCCTTTGTTTCTACCAAAGAGCTGTTCAATATCACACTCTGACAGGCTGGACTCGACAAAGCAGAGTTGGAAGCACAGGGATAAGGAGTAGCTCAGTCCGTTTATTCAGTCCAAAGTCAAAAACTAGAAATCCAAAAACTCAGGCAGAGGTACCAAATCACAAGACTAGAATCAGGAAACCAAAAACACAAGCAAAAATCGAACACTGAAAACTCACAAAGGAACAGAGGCCGGATACGCTGACAGAAACTGACGAGATGATATGGCACAGAAGGGAGGAGAGCACAGCTTATATATACAAAGAAGGGGAAGACAATGAGACACAGATTCAACACATTAGGGTGGTGGGACAATTGCACAGGCAGGAAGAAACTTGACAGGAAGTGGGGAATGACACTGACATTTAAAATTAAAACAGGAAGTACAACATAAAGATGGGACTAAACTGAACCTAATGGACACTTGATGCTAAGGGGTCCCGACATTCAAAAGAATCAGATTGTTCACGAACTGAACATCACTAGATTACAGAGCCATGGAGAGATGCCGAAGTGTAGTGTTTTTTCAGACCACCTGAATTACAATATACTGAAAGGTTATCATGGAATTTTAGCTTGATCAAAGAAATAAACTGCCTACCTCTAAGTTAGTTAGCAATTTTTTGGGTCTGTAAGTGAGTTACATGCTTGCTCACATGCAACAAAACAATGGCAAATACAAACAGCAATGCTTTCCTTTGCTGAAAATTAAACATTCTGCATGTGCAAGCAAGTTCTGTACTTACAGCAGAATGAGGCTGGATTTGCTGACTCCAGCAAAATACCTCCAACTAAGCTACAGCACGCCAACACTTGGGGCCATCGCATCTTCTAAGGCTCCATGCTTTCTCTGCTTTATTTACTTTTAATTTGTACCTACAAGCACACATGTGCATGCAGTGTAATTGTCAGTAGATACAGCAGGGCTGTCAGTCAGGAGTGTATCCAGGCAGAACAGGATTATCCCCGGAAGGCTCATCTTTACGCATGCTGGACTGAACTGTACTTGCCACTTCTTGTTATTAATATTGCTTTTTGATCTTTTTTGTTTTATTCATATGCACACAGGAAACCACCTGAGCCAGAGCTCTGAAGATAAAACAAATTAGATGTATTTTTAACACTGCAACCGGAACTGTTCTTTTCTCTGTATCCTATGGTGGGAGCGAGAAATGGATAAAGCCATATCTACAAGCATTGTAGATGTGGCTTTACTTGTGTTAGTGTACAAATAATGCAAGAAACTCACTTCAGCAAAACCCCAGACTAACACACACTGCAGAATTGCCCAGGAATATATCGTGCAATGCTTTACACTTTTTTCAGTCATGTGTCAAAACAAGTCCATTGTTGCAGCTTTGGCACCTCATGCACCAGTGGTCCAGGGACTCTGGGGTCATCCAGGACAGGGTGTGGGTTGGGCTGGACTGAGGCGACGACTGACATCTACCCTATAGCACCGCTTTCTGGTGGTGGAGCAGCTCTATTTATATCCTGACGCACACACTGGGACTATGGGAATGCATGAGGCCTCGAGCATAAACATTTCCCACCACCAGCTCTCTAACTGCTCTATTTGCTACTATAAACATGAAGCTTTCTTTTTGCTGGAATAAGTTAGTGTTTACTATATATATATATTTTTATATATATATTTAAATTGTGCACCCAAGAAGCGACATTTCAAATATGGAATTATTACGCATTTGAGGTTGTGGTTGTTCACACAGTGCTTTTCTCTTGGCAGAAAAGCAGGACACACACTTGGCCCAGTTGTCTCTCTCAGATGTATGGGAGGTGAGACAAACTGACAGGACCAGAAGAAGGGAGGAGAGAGGAGAAGGAGGGGCGGGTGAATGCTGCAGCCACAGGCATTCTCTCTCTTGCAACAGTTCTGCAAAGAAACTTCCATCTCTGCAGGGAGAGCATCAAAACTCACTTCTCGTGTTCCACAGAAAGAATATCAGGTGTTTAAAAGTATGAACATGAATACACAAAAAGATGATTCTATGCTGTTTTGGGAATTCAAACTTCTGCCCAAGCCATCACAAGTTGAAACATCATCAGCTTAGCTGAAACATATGGAGCAACCCTCAGGAATTTAACAGCACAATGAATGGGGTTTTTTTGTCTTTTCCTCTGTTGTTCCATTAAAGCTGTCTGAATTAATCAAATCTTGGGGAAATCTCCAGCTAAGCAATGAAAGACTGCTGAGAAACTGTTGTGGCCACTAACTGATTGATAAAAGGCCAAAAGCCATATGCTTCTGACAACAGAGTTTGCATCAAATCATAAACAGCACATGTAGGAAACAACACTGACTACTTTGAACTGCCAACTCAGCCACCTATCACTGCCAATACCATAAGAGTAACCTTTAAATGACCTGCTATGCGAGATCTTGTCCTCACAAGTCTTCACACACCACAACATGGCAAAAATAATTGGTTATAAATATTCAGAAGAAGAATGACTTGTTTAGTGGTGCATGTCAAACAACCTTCAGGACTTGGAGAGCTTTCTTTCGCCAAACACAGGGTGACCAATTAATCCAAATCCCTTTTGGCAAAAAGGGCGACTAAAATGCAAAGCAGGCATTAACGGTGGGAGAGGTGCATGTTCCCTAAAGCAAAAAAGAGCAGGAGGTTTTACATGAAAACCGTGGTCTGATTTTCAATTTAGTAAAATATGTCATGCAAATACTTCTTTGTGTGAAGAAAATAAGTGAAGAACAGTATGATGTGTAAAAACATTCTCTGTTTATAATAAAAGAACATAAAATAGAGCTGGAAGGCACCTCCAAAGTGCCATCTTCTCCGTTATTTCACAGGTATCTTTTGACAATATTGGCAGCACAACAGCGTTGAAACACTTCCAGTTTTTTGATCATATATTTTTGTCTTGTTTTTCATTTGTCAGCAAAAATTAAAAAGGGAATATCTAAGAACAGAAATCGGGGCAGCTACAGACAGAGATGCCAGTCTGCTCTCCCCTGTTTTAGCTGCTCGCCTCAGCAGCTAACTGGTTCATGACACATAATAGCATCAGCAGGCCTTGTTGTCCACAGAGATACTGGCCTCTCTCCAGCTGTGTGTCAACCTTACCAATAATGGCAGCTGAATAACAAATATACCCTAAAGAAATCACAGAGGTCCCTGAGCAGCAGGGTGCCAGATCCATAAAGGTTATGTTTCTTCCTGGCTGCAACAACATTTTAACAGATAACGTCTTTTTATGCAGCGGAGGAATAGATGCTTCTCTCTCTGAATTACAACAGTAAATTGCTCCTCACCTTGTCACATATAAAAGCAGCAGGCACTAATCAAACCCTGAATATTGAGAAATTAAACGTTTGCAAAACCTTTAAATGTACAGTACTGAATGTGACCTTTTTTACAGGCTCAGGGTTTCACTTCTCATCCTGCACCGGCCAATCAGCAGTGGCCTGTCACACTGTTACCAGGCTGAGAAATGCATGAAATATTAATGAAAAGAAGCAAGAGGATTTACATCATTTTTTAAAAAAATTGTATGAAAGTGCACACGGGAGGATAAGAGAAATAATGGAAATGACTGAGGAATGAGATCAAGGTTCGTAACATACTAGCTTTTGTCTCTAAGAACAACAGTGTGCAAGTTTTTAAAGGGAGAGGAGCTGCAGGGAAGGTTTTGATGAAGGCTGGTGAAATCTTGATTGTGGTCTTTCATCAGGGCTGCGTACACTACAAGTAACCTGGAGCCCTTTTACTTTGAAATCCCACTATTGTCCAGAGGTGTACATGCCATCTTATGTGCATGCAAATTAAGTCTTGCTCCTTTGAGAAATGTACCTCATGTAATTAGGCCTTAATCCCAGAAGGCAATTTGACATTTAACAGTAGAAAAAGCACCTTTGTTTATACTAAAATTAACAATGGCTGAATTCCATTTAGCTGCCATAATTGAGGCTCCTTTTTGTGTGCATGCTGACTTGCTATCACACTGTTGTGGCCTGCAGAGACACCTAAAAAGAACAGAATCATTATTGATGTTATTACTAAAGCTTTACCTATCTAGAGGAAAAAAAGCCATGTCATTTTTCTCAAAATTAAGATGACCAACAAAAACATACAACTTTTCCACATAATAGAACAATGAATGCATTTTACTGTAGATATGTTAAAACCGAGAGAATTAAATGAATGTGCTTTAGTCGTGTAAACATAACATTACCGATGGACATAAAGTTTATCCCAAACTTATATGTAAAGTGAAATGCTTGCAAAAATGATATAAACTTAGACTGGAACACTGAAATTGGGCTTTCAATTTAATAATATTAACAGTATAATTCATAAAAAAGAGATGTTATTCAAATCTTACTAAAAAGAGAAATACTAAATTTACCACATAAGTTGTCAAACTGTTTGCTGTTTTTCTCTTGGCAGACATTTTGACTCGTCATACATGTACAATGTACAATCACAGTTGTAAGCAATGTTGAGGTTAATACTAACCCCAACTATATAAATATCCACATGTAATGCATCATAAGTGTGTTCATAATGTGTTACATATGTTCATAATGTATTATAACGCATCATAGATACAGACTTTATTGAAAGTATCACCAAAAACTTTAATAAATGGCCAGTGAGTTTTTGCATTTGACCATTTTTTGTGTCTTCCATGTGAAGCAGAATTTGGACCATTCTCACCAGTTTTTTCATTTTATGTTTCTTGGCCTTGAGCTCTGACTTTCACTCAATCTCTGGTCCATATTTAGAAAGGAGTGCAGTGCCCTGCAGAGTAGGGCGCCGATTAAATCGCTGTTAGAGGACTGCTTAAATGGAAGATGGTGCGCTGGATGGCATTGAATGACGTTAAGGTATGTATCACTCTTTTTTATGTCTGCTGTTCTGATAAATGCAGGTTGTGTCACACAGGAAAGGTGTCCTCTCTGTTAGTTTTGGCAAAGCAGAAGTTCAAACGGTGAGAATTGATTTGGCTTTGACTGGGCTGTGAAGTTGAGAGGTGCATTATGCAATATGAACCTGATCCTCTCCTCCCCAAGACTGTCGATTGGATGTGTTGACCCGCTTATTGATGACTAGACTCCACTTTTTTTTGCTCGAGTAAGCACAGCACCCTAACACACACACTCACACACTCACACACACACACACACACACACACACACACACTGTGAGGACGTGCGAGCTGTGGCTGGTCATTGATCGATGCAAAAACCTGTCTTCGAAAAACTGTTGGTGTACTTGTGCTGCTGTCCGCAGTCAGGAGCTCACAGGATGCCGACGCAATGCAGCGAGTGGACCACAGACCCGGGACCTATGGGCAACACTACCCCGTTCACACAAGGTAGAGCTCCACTCTTCCACGCTTTTGGGACTGCATGTACTTCTCAGGTTCTTTTAGGGACAGAAAACAACAAATAAGCATGAACTGTATCTTGAGCTTTAATAGGTTAGTTAAACTTACTACTTGTACTGTGACTGTGGCACAGTTCACACTTCCGAACACAAGAGACAAAGACATTAACCTGATTTTAATTTCCAAGTAGATGTAATCACTGCCAGTGAACATAACAACCCCATCACGGGAGGCATAACTCTGATTGAGCGTAATCAAATCCTTGTAATTGTCTCTGGTATTCAACAGAAACAACAGTTTCCACTGTTTCATTTCTACCTTTGTTCACTCAGACATTTAAAATACAGGCCCTGCCATCATTTGGATATGCTGCTGGTAAAGTAGACTGTGAATAATAAAGCAGAGGAGACCCCTGTGGGCTGTGAATTGTTGAAAATTCTGTAGTTTAGGCTTCAAAAAGTTGTCTGTTAACAGAGCTGGGATGATTCACACCTGTGCTGAAAAACATCTAAACAGCCTGGATTAATGCCGTCAATATTGCTGTAATATTCTGCACAATAAAGGAACTGAGTCCATTCTTTCACACCCACACAGCTCAGATATTTAACTGAAAATCAGAACAAACAATAGAATTACAAAAAAAACACAATACTTTTCTGTGTTTCTCCTAGGTATTATGACTGACATCTTGACAGAAAAGGTTCCTAAATGCAATAAAATGTTAAATTATTTAAAGGACGATTATATCATCAAGACAGCTGTGTGTCATGTTCTTATCCTCTTTTTTGCTTGTTAGTCCTTCAAACGCCACCAAGAACACCCAATACTGTACTGAGCCTCAAATAATTGGCACCATCAGATTAAAATAAAACACCTACTTCACACCTCAAAGTGAGGTGATATATGTGTGTGTGTGTGTGTGTGTGTGTGTGTGTGTGTGTGTGTGTGTGTGTGTGTGTGTGTGTGTGTGTGTGGGCGAGCAG
>JAQLOL010000003.1:11355127-11379774 GCA_029783665.1 Naso thynnoides
AGATTCAATCTAATATCTAGGCTATAGTTAAGAGTCAAAAAAAGACAAAAGATCATATCATACATTGAATGATCTGATTCCTATGTCCATTTTTTCTCCTCTGATCGAGTCAGTTTGTCTTATGTTTAAAGCTCTAAGGAGGCAAAGATATCTATTGTTGTACTTGAATCAAGCCAACATTGAGAAAAGTAAGAAAAAATATAGTTTTGTGTGTGTATTTGTGTATTTAAGTCAATTTGTATAGTACTGATTCACCAATATGTCATTCTACCTTAAAACAGTTTTGCCCGAAAGGCTTCCTAACAGAGCATAACAAGATTACCTCAGCTTACCTCTTGGCATCTCACTGAGTCTCTCTTTGTTTTTGTGGAGAGGAAGAAGTCCATTTTTCCTTTGTCTCCTAAACTGTGTATCTATTACTCATATTGACAAAAAAAGTCTGTGTAAAGCTCCCAAAGGACAGCAGATTATATGTCTTCGATTTCTCTGGCGAGCGTGCTACCTGCGTGACCGTGATGTTTCCCACTGTGTCAGTCCAACATGCATCCTGATGTGTGATGTGTCTGCATGTGTGCTTGTCAGCTTTGTCCAGATGAGGAGAGACAAGCAGAGGAGTGAGAGCTTCAGCTTTGTGAATGAAAGCAATCTTCTGCTCTTCTCCCTCTGCACCTCCTCAGATACTTTCATATCTGCAGCCGACCTGCGCTCTGCAGAATGGATTTCCCCTCCTTTTTTTTTTTTTCTCATACACTCACAACCGGCCTATTTCTCCCTTGTGCATACCCCTGCTCCCTTCCCCCATTATCTGCTATGAAAGGCCTCAGTAAGAGACAAATACTGTAATAATCCTGCTTGTCTCTCTCTTACACCCACAGCCTCTCTCTCTATCTCGTTTTCTCTTTCTCTCCCCCTCGCTTGGTGGTGGGGATTGCAGTGTTTGGATGTCTGCAGCAATGCAGGGGATCTTGGACGAGTTTGTCATCAAAGTGAAGGAGGGGAGAGAGAAAAATGGAGGATGCTAAATCATACCTGTTCAGCAGGGATGTGGGCTGTTCTGGTTATTGTGCATACATGAAAAGTTGGCAGTTTTATAGTCTCAGTTTGGTTAGAAAAGCCTTTTGGTTGGTGTGGGACTTGTTTGGATTTATCAGTTGTGACGGGCTTTAGATACAAATGAATCCACATACTGCATCACGTCAGCAACTCAACATGCAGGTGTAATGATCCTTTCCCCCTTCTGACCTTTAAAATTGTGCTGAACCACCTCAAGAAACTAAAACACCAACATACGTAGGGTCTCTGACCCCGTGAGCAAACAGTCCTTCACAAGACATGAAAGGTGTTTCGGTGACTGACAGGCAGCCTGCAGTGCAGAAAGAGCTGTTTTGCCAAAGGTGCCCAAGGGCTTTGGTCAAGCAAAAACACACGGCTCATTTATCTTCCTGACACCTCCTTAATGCAGAACTAATCCACTCAGCTGGACTGCTGCCTGTCCACATCATTATTCCTCAGCCCAGCGCAGCACATGCATGCACAGTCATGACTATATGTACTCAAACATTAAGAAAAGGCAGACGCTGTAAATGTGATAAAGCGTAGATGCCGGATTTGGGTCGTGATTCTTGAAAGCGAAGTTGCAAGGAACAGATGAAACAGATGGTTTGGTGCCGTTTTTGAAGCTAATCGCACAGGCATGTGGAGTGCGAGTGGGTGTGAGCGATGGCGGTTGGTGGATCAAGGGGGGTGTTTGGTTTGTAAACATGAAGGCAGTGTAACAAAAATCAATGTCAGACAATCGAGTGAACAGTGTAGAAGCTGCCGGTTCTGTGCTGGAAGCACTTGCTCTGTGAATTTGAGAACTGATTTGTTGTGTGAAGAAATGTGGGTACCAAATGAGATGTCTGCTGACAATAAAATAAAACTCACAAATTAATTCTACCTTTTCCCAGCCTTGTCCTGTGAGGCTTGTGATTTCTGCTGTGAATAATACAAGCGGAGGCCATGTGTGCCTGCTGTGTAGCTGCACAGCAGTAAAGGCTCAGGCGTCTTAATCACCGCACTGCGAGCCACATGTCGTCCGTCCGTCACTCACTGATATCCCCCCTGCTCTCTCCACAGATCGTAGCTGCTATCTTGGCCATAGCAGGCATTGTCATGATGACTTACGCCGATGGATTCCACAGCCACTCAGTCATCGGCATTACTTTTGTGGTGGCCTCTGCTTCGATGTCAGCGCTCTACAAGGTATTTGTTTGCATTTGAGCTGTTGTAGAGAACTTTACTGGAGAAGCACTCCTTTGTTTGCAGTGGAACAAAACATTTAAAAATAGCTAAAATGTATGCATGAGCAGTTGTGCCTTGCATAAGAAATTATAGCTCCCTCTCACTTATGTAACAAGGCGGCAGAAGACAGCAGGGGATCATGAGTGTGAGACTCTGACAGAAACGTGCGCTATGTGAGTTTTTGTGCCGCCTGTGCTGTGACGTCCTGATCAAGGAGGTTACAGTATAGATGGCTGTATTTTGACGGGGCTTTATCTCCTCTGCCCTGCTGTCTGCATTGCCTCAAGTGATAAACACTCAGCAGCAGTCCTGTGCCAGAGATATGGCAGGTGTTTGGCAGGTGTGCCCACTGCAATTTTGCTCTGCACCTCAGGAGGCGACTTTGTGCATTCAAGGCACTCCTCCCTGTTTATCCTCAGGTGCTCTTCAAGATGGTCCTGGGCAGTGCCAAATTCGGGGAGGCCGCACTCTTTCTGAGCATCGTTGGAAGCGCCAACTTCGTGTTCATCAGCTTCGTGCCGATCATCCTATATTTTACACATGTGGAGTACATTGGCTCACCTGGAGACATCCCCTGGGTTTACCTCTGCGGGGTTGCGGGCTTGCTTTTTGGTATGTACACATGACACATGAAGCAATACTATGCATTAACTAGATACTGTGGAGATTACGTGACCTATGAATATCATTTATATGTTTTTTTATGTTCCTCTGCTGTGGATTTTGCTTCTCCCCTCAGCTTTCAACATCCTGGTGAACTTCGGCATTGCAATAACATACCCAACACTAATCTCCCTTGGCATCGTCCTCAGTGTTCCTGTAAATGCCAGTAAGTTTCTTGGCTTTCCTCCCAGACCTAACTTTTTTAGTTCACCATTTAATATTTGATGGCATTAAAATCCCCCCAAATATTTCATCCATATTTGATGAATAACAGAATTTAAAAATTAAATTGGTTTCTGTCTCATTGTATAATTTGTGTATTTTATGTGACAAACATAACCTGGCTATTCGTAGTGATTTCCAGTTATTGTTTGCATGCATCCTATAAATTGCTGTTTGATCGTTACGGTGTTTTGGAATTTCTTCATATGCTTGCACTAATGCAGCCTCTCAATGTCACAGTGGTGGATCTCTACACATGTGAAATTAATTTCAACACAGTGCGTCTCATCGCTGTGTTCATCATCTGCCTGGGTTTCCTCATGCTGCTGTTACCGGAGGACTGGGACCAGTGCATCATCAAGCTCAGCACAAGGCTGCGCAAACGTGACGAGCCAGCAGAGGGCAGCGGAGAGGCGGGCGCCACTACAGGGCTCAACTGGAGAGGAAGAGGCAGGACCTCCATGTCAACATTCGCACATTGACTCCATGAAATATGACCATGCAAACACACTGATAAACACAGTACCAGGTAGGGAGACACAGCTTGGTGTCAATGTTAGGACATTTGACCCGCCTGGGGACGCGCCCCCTCTTTCACGCAGCTCCTTGAGTGAAAAAGAATTTAAGACTTCCCTCTGATCAGGAACATTTCGGCTATGAGTATGAGGCACAGACTGTCTATCATTCATTTTACGTCCATTTCACTCAGAAGTTATCCGGGTTGGTGCATAGACTCGTATCAAATGTAATCCTTCTTATCCTAGAAAATGATCAGCTGTAACTGATTGAGTCATGTATTCATTTTTGCTGTACCTCTTAATCATTCCATTCACTACATCCTCGCGCCTGAGAAGACTTGCCAACTTGCCTGATATTTTTCAGCTTTGAGAGACAAGACAGACACTTCTTGAGGCAGTGCTGACACCTTGTTGACTTGCTGTCTTTCTCATGTACACATTCACACACCTTTAAGATCCAAAGAAGAATGCCTAAAATGCTGAATGCCTGAAAACAAAAGGGAGGCCCGCAGTGGCGTCCCTCAGGTGTAAACTTAACGACAAATACCTGCCTTTCATGCACTGTACATAGCTGTGTTTTACACTTTGGATGTCCTGGAGCTGTAGACCAATGGGTTCATCTGGTGTGAGGGGACCTGTCTGGACATCTGAGGATCAATCTGAGATCAAGAAGCTATCACATCACCTCACTCTGTTCATCTTGAGAGGAGCAGTCAGGTCCTGTTTGACCACACTGATTGCCCCCTTGTGGTTATGGTCTTTCCCGGGGCTAACCTCCCACTCTGTCATGACACCAGATACTCAGGCCCACAGTTTAGTCACGAGAGATCTAAAATCTCTGTTGCATAAGTTTAAATCGTGTGATGGTTTAGATATGTCGAAAATTGTGAGTGCTTTTAGTCCGTCCATGTAGCACTTGCTTCACTTGTTGGTTTCTTTGTTTGCTTTTTTTTTCACTTTTCTGACAGTGGTACCAAACATTATTAAAGGTATACTACAATATTTTTTAAGACTCAACCCCATTTGCTATGTCTTTTTGTATACGCGACGAAAGGGCAATCATTTTATGAGACTGGTCCAGTACTGAGTGAGAGCGCTGCAGACACAAAAGAGGCTGCTTGTTATCCTTTGGGGCAAATGCACAGCCTCAGTGTAGTATGTCCACTAAAAGTGCTTTAGTATGTCTCAAATGGCAAACTTCTGTTGGTACACTTAAATGTAGTACAGAGTGTATTTATAACACTAAATACCAATTTCAGTAGGGTAGTGTCATGTCAAATTGTGGACTGTCATTTTGCACTTACCTGAAGTGACAACAGCTTTTTTTTTTTTTCTAAAGTGGAGCATTATCAGGTTATTATTATAACATCAAAACAGCAACACAAAACTGTAGAACTATAACTTACTGTCCTTGGCTGTCGCTAGCTATCTAACTTGTCAAGCTAATGCTAACTGATACATTTTACCAATATGTTCAACTTGCCATGCCTCTTACCAGACATTTAACATTAATGCTGAAGAATATTCTACCGTGAAGACAACAATATATCATACACAAAACAAACTTATGCCACAGGGTCAATAACTGATTAAAATGTGCTGCCATAGCCGGGCGCAGTAGCTAGCTGGTAAAAAGCTAACGTTAGCTAGCAAAAAGATGGTAAGTTTGTGACGTTGCTTCCGCTATGTCACCAAGATGTGACCTTTGAGGATGAGAAGTGTCCATCATTCCATTCTGAGCTTTTGGACAGTTTTGAGTGGACCAGTAATACACCACATTTTCCCAAACGTGCCACTGTGAATGCACTTAGTGCACATATACACTCAAAATATTAAGTGTCTAGTAAAGAAGTATTTGATTTTAGATACATGGCTTGTTTCTGCCCCTGACAGGCTCTAAATTTTTATCAAGTGTCTGACAACATCATGGGATGGATCCCATCATTCATCAACCTTTTTCTTGAAGAATAGATGCTTTCTATTTAATCAGAAACAGCTGTTACATCACTCCTCCCAAAGTCTCCAGAATACATTATCAGAAACACTCATTTTACCTTGCAGATTACTGTAAAACACACTTCATTTAAACTCAGTAACAAAACATTTTAATGACCCAGCAGTTAGCAACTTAACTGACCTGTAACTGACCCTTCATTCACCAAGTGAGATATGAAAATATTGGGAAAAAAATGAGAGCAAGGTTATGCATTAGAGAGGCAACTGGGAAACCAGCGTGCTGAGCCACATTATGTTTACCTCCCACTCTGTAAATGTAGGATTTATTGTTGCCAAGCCAGACTTGGTTATTGTTGAAACAATGGAAGGCACAACCAAGGTAGTTTTGGTGAGTTTTGTTGTATTTTTGTTGAGTTTGAAAGTGTGTTTCAAGAGGATTTGTGAGATTAAATTACTGCTTCTCACAATGGCATCTGGTGATTTTGAGGAGAGAGATATTAATCGCTGTTTCTTATTGAGCTAAAAGGATCTCACTCTTTAATAAAGAGGTCTAACAGACACAGCCTGAGCCTGTTGTTGGCTAAAACAAGCATTTTTTACAACTGATGATAGGGTGCCATTGCCTCAAAGGATGAGATTGCAACTCGTTTTTGCGACTGTCTGCTGTAGCACTTTGCTTATTACTTAAACAATTTCAAAAATTACCGCCTCCATTAGTTCCTTAAACCCAGTTCAGTACAATTTAGAGTCCATATTTTACCTCTGACATTTAATTAAAACAAGCAATTAAGCTAATACATGTATGGATATTTATTCCAAAAATTTTAAAATGTGACTTTTTACCCATTAGCTATTCACACTATTACATAGCCTACATTCACAATCATTGCTTCAGGTATCCCCAACTTTGGACGGTCTAAAAGCACTAACTGCTCACAATAAGACGGACTTTATGAAACTACCCCTTTAATAACTCTGAACATTAACCATAGCTTTTACTGAGCCTCCCTTTGAATTCCCACCACAATTGACTTTATAGACTTACATGCACACAAACTAATCTACAGCAATTATCTGCTCAGTTGTTTATTTACTGGGAGAAAACAACACAGTTTATACAGACTGTCCCACAGTGGTTTGTGGAGAGGTGTGTCAACACATAAGAATGACCCACATTTGTCCACTTCTGCTCTTTGTCAAAAAAGAAAGTCTTACTGTGTCTGGTTTTTTTTGTTTTTTTTTTCATGAATCACAATTCTGGGGCAAGTTAACAGCCAAGATGACCCTGAGAGCAAATGAGGCGCGCGCCTTGTGAAGCGTCTGGTGGAAACTCTGCCTTGTTGTGAATGTACGAACATCACTCAACCACACATGCTCGCTATGTGCTGTCCGTTTTTTACAGTGCCACCACAGACTGCTGCAGAGAGACTCTTTAATACTATCCTTCTTGTACTCATCTGAGTTGCTTTCTTTTGTTTTCTTGGAACAGACTTTTGACGCACCGAACAGGATTTATGATACTTATTTTTATTATTATTTTTTTTGCATTTGGTTGCTTACTAACCTTGCGGGGATAGTAAGTGTGTGACTTCTGCAGGACGAGCATGCACATACTATATGAGCAGACACAGCTGTCTAGTCCACTTCACTGCCTTTTCTTTGTTTTGCAAAAGAGTACATAGCACTGTTTCCCATTGTCATTCTCTATGACAATAAATAATAATATTGTATTCCTCTGGAATTATTGCTAGACATAAATGTAAACCTTTGTAAGGAATGATGATTTTTACACTGAGATGCAACATATGATTATCACATTTGAGGAAGAATTAGGTAGAGCGTAAATAAATGATGGGTTTATAGATCTATTGTTGGATGTCTTCAAGTGTAATCACATGTACTATATAAAAGATTTCTTTTTAATAAATTTTTTGTCGAGGTTTTCTTTTTCTCCTCAGTGTTGTAGGGCTTTGATTTGCAATAACTAAGCATGAGAAATGGCCAAAGACAATATGACAAGTTAAAAACAAATGCAGTGATCTCAGCAAGAGCTGAAATCATAGTTGATCGAACGGTCGTTAAAACAACTACTTTGATCATCTTTTAATGTCATATTTCAAACAAAAATGCAAACATTTGCTGGTTTCAGCTAATCAAATATAAAGATTATCATTTAAGTCATTTCTGTTTACAAAAATTCCATCTGGCAACAGGGGAATATTTGTTGATCTTCTATGATATTAAGAAACAGGGATTTAGGACTGTTTGGTTATGAAAAACAATGAATATGTCAGCTTGAGCTTTGCAAAACTGTGATGGATATTTTTGTAGTGCTTGTTTATACAGTTAGATTTTAGGAACCAAATGAGTAGACAATTGACTGAGAAAACAATCAACAACAAACAACAAATTAGTTAGACTGAAAATAATTCTTACAGTATGAGTCTGAGTGCCACAGATTGAGTTCTTCTGCAACAGTGTCTGCAAATATCAGATTAACACACGTCATGCTCGACTCTCACTGTTATCTGTCCGTAGAAGAAAGTGGCCTGACACTCTTTGGTCAGAGCAGAGAAAGGTAGTCTGCTGCCGTCTTGTGGCGTAGAGGGGATGGGCAGACAATCCACCTTCTTATCCTCACTGATGGCATCTTGCCACATGCAGTGGGAAGGGGGAATATTTTCATGGTGACACACACTGCATAGATCTTCTGTATTATGTTTGAAGTCAGCGCTAACAGTAAAAATGGAGGAGGAATACTTGCCATCATCACAGGTTGAAGTCTCAGAGCTGGAGGGCAGACCACAACTGGCGGTGGTCTGAGTGCATGGGTCGCTGCTCCTGCCGTCCTCTGCTCTGACCTTCCCTCCCCTGGCCACCACACTCCCCAATCGTTCCCCTATTTTTTGCTTCAGTCCCTGCAGAGCGCTCTGGAAACGCTTGCTAAGCAGAGCATACAGTAGTGGATTGATGTCAGAATTCAGCAACAACAGCCAGTATGAAAAGGTAATAGCAGAGGATGGGACGAGGCTGGATTGGCCTGAGATTGCAGTTTCTGTGGCCTGAAACAGGGCCACGCCTATGTAAGGTGTCCAGCAGAGGAAGAAGGCTGAGATGACCATGAAGAGACGCATCACTCCATGGTGGCTTTGGTTCTGCTGTGAGTTCTGCAGGGGCTGGGAGGCGCTCTGAGCCAAGAAGGAGAACAAACGTCTGGATGTTGGGTTATTCTGCTCTGGAGTCAAATTAGGGAGAGCAGGGCTGATATAACTGCCCTCTTGTCTACTCACTTCAGACACAAACTGTCCACTTACATGATAGATCAGCCTCGAGGGGCCATGGAGGCTTCCATAGTGCTGCTGAGATGAATCACCAGGAGCAAAGGCAGCGTTTGGACTCCTGCTGCGCTGGACAGAATCCTCTAGTGTGTGAATCCTCCTGGCATGGCTGCGGGCCACTTTGACAATTTTCACGTAGCAGAAGAGTATGACCACTGCTGGTATGAGGTAGGAGAGGGCAGCAATGAAAGCAGTGTAGCTGGGACTGCTGGCCCAGTTGACTGCACAGCTGTACATGGGAACCACATAGCTGACAGAGCTCCAGCCAAGCAGGGGGGGGCAACTGGTGGCCAGAGCCTGCAGCCAGATCCACATTACAACAGTGCTGCACCTCCATAGGGTGCAGCGGGAGTTGTAGCGCAGGCAGTGGATGATGGAGTGGTACCGATCAAGTGCAATAGCAGCTAATGTCAACACAGAAGCTGTACAGTACACATTGGAGGTGTAACCCACGTACGAACAGAGATCCTGTTAGACAGAGGGACAGAATCTCATGACATGCACACTCACTGGATCAATCACAACAGGTGTTACAGCATAACAGGTCATGCTTAGGTGACGTAAAACACCAATTTTTTGACATTACATGACTTAAAAGCTTTTTAAGGTACTCTATAGAGGTGGCATACCGTGCAATCCACCCATCCATGATTCATGACTGACAAGGCTACAAAAGGCATCACTCCGACGCCCACCAGGAGGTCACTGACAGCCAAGTTCATGATCAGCACTGACGTCACCGAGTGGAAAGTCTTGTTTGCAGCCACGATGACGATGACAAGAATATTGCCTGCACAGAAATTCAACAGCAGACACAATGACTCAGAGGTTATGGTTGGATTCTAGACCACAGAAACATCTTTTTCATCTGATTTAATGAGCATATTCAAAAAAAAATGAGGACTGTCTGAAACTGAAAGCATTTAAGGGGTGACTGCTAAAGTAGAGGGAGTGCACTTTTGAGAACCAAGCTTTTTTTTTTTTTTAAATTTGTGTAAATTAAGTCTTCTATTACATTTACACACATAGTCCACAGATTCGATCAAATCAAGACATTTAAGCTCAACAGACAGTTTTTTTATAGTTATATTCTGTTCACAGGTGTTTTATAAAACATGAGAAGCTGTGAATGATTTGCTTTGTGCCATTACTTGTATGGATAGAATTACTTGACAATAATACTGTTAAAAACAATCATACTGCTAAGTAACATAACACAAAGATTCTAAAGCAACAGTTAAAACTTCTCCCTGATACCTCCAGAGCAGCGTGGGCCTTAGCTAATCATCATAAAATGTATTATTTGCGTTTTTGATGAAAATGCGTATTTAAGTCTCAGAACATATTGTCAATAAAAACTTAAAAGTGATTTTAAAACCAGACTGAAACTTTTGCACAATGATGCATAAATTGATGTCTGACAGGAGCCCAGGACTCAAATATCCTTCCTGCCTGCTTTGAGAGCAGATTAAACCTCCGTATGTATTCAAGGTTAACAATTTCACTCTCAGGTGCTGTGAAAGCCCAGTAAAAAAAATGTAACTCCTGAGCTTGACTGAGTGTGTGCTGTAACTGGACCAGGCAACATCCTGAAGCTGGGGTTGGTTAGATGGTTGGATCTTTCTGAGATAAAGTTATTTTCATGTGGGAATGTTCAGCAGGATAAGGCTGCATATTTGGGGACTGTTGAAACCTCACTTCTACCACAACAACAACAACAACAACAACAACAACAACAACAACAACAAAACAAACAAACAAACAAACAAACAAACAAACAAAAAAAACAGTTCCTACAGTAGACAGCCCCTCTGTATGCCCAGATTGGAAAATAGCACCATCTGGTGGCCAAAGGTAGAGTTGAAGATTTGAAGCCCTGACCCTAAAATGAGATCTTGTCATAATGGAATGCATTATTTTACGTTCTAATGGCTGTGGGAACAAAAATTGCAGTTTAAATGGGTTTAAAAGTGTGTGGTCATTTGACACACAGTTTATTAAAGGGTTTTTTTTTAATGGAAGCTGAGGTTAAAACGATAAAAATAAAAAAATAACATCATAGCCTGGATTCATGCCATATCCACCCAAGGCAGCCAAAATGGCATAAAAGTTAAAAAAAAAAAAGAAAGAAAGAAAAGAAAAGAAAAGGAAAGAAAAAAGAGTAAAAAAAATGTGCAAAGGAATGCATTAAGATTATTATGGTTTAAATGTCCACAACAAAGAGCAGTAGGACTCAGGCTACGATGTATGGAAGACATCTACATGTGTAGAGCAGCAAAAACGATGAAGAAGGCGAACAGCACTGACCGGAGGGCCCGTTTGACTCCTGATTTGAATTGTTACCATGTGGGTGGGATTATTGCCCCCTTCTCCACCAAGAATAGATGCACTTTTTATTGGTTCCACAAGTTCTTAAGGTTTTTTTTTAGTCCTTACATACACAACAAATTGTTGCAATATATGAGGTTTTGTTTAGTTTATTAATTTATTATACGAGGACAGTCCCAATTTATCAACTGCATCAAGAGAACAGTAAAAAGGGCATCTTTAGCCAGCATGGCTAGTATTCTGCCGTAGTCCCTGGCCATGATGACAAAGGGCACACTAAAAAACAACAATAACAATATATTACACAGGTCTCTCTATCTATTTTGAGGAGGTTAAATGCAATGAAAAAGACATTTTTAAAACCCAACAGCTAAATTTTCACAAGGTGCCCATTATTAATAATCTACAGCCTGTCTTTTCAAACAATTAGGCTCAATAAATATTAGCAGATCTAAAATTTGAACAAGCCATCAGTTGAGTGAAAAAAGTGAAATGAGTCTAACTTTCAAATAAAACATGTTTCTAAAATTTAGTTAGTTGATTAAAAATGTTTTACAACTTTTCATCAAGTTTGGAGTCAACCTGTGTGTTAATAGGACGTTAATAAATGCTCTAGAGAGATGCTCCACAGCAACAGGCTTAATAAATAATTTATTAATCACTAAAGAGCAGCTACCAACCGTTTAGAAAAGATACCTTAAAACAGATGAAAAATGTGACATTTATGCAACCATAAAATTGAGTTCATCACAAGATAAATGATAGAATAAAGACTTTATGCGCCTTTGCTTAACGAAGTATAATATAGGCTTCTTATCAACTATAGCTGGTAACTGGAATGGACAAAATCAATAGGAAAAAATGCTTTAAAATAAATCAAATGACAACAGGTAGCCTGGTTGCGCAGCCTACCTGTCACAGCGCCCAAACACATCAGCACCATGAGGATCTCCAGGAGCAGCTGGGCCTGTCCGCTCACCGCGAGCTCGGCGCCCTCCGTCCAGCTCGCGTTTACCGCTGCTGTTGTCTGCAGAGACGACCAGGAGCCACCGGGGTCACCCATGTCCCACTCCACCAGCCGCGGCGCTCACATGATGAGACACGCACAAGTGTGACTTAGCGGAAAAAGAAATGAGCTTGATCGGATGCGCTCCATCTGCTCCCACTGCGGTGGGACGGTCTCCAGGTGAGGCAACTCTTTAAAGGGAAGGTGGGAAGGACGCATGAACACCCCTTGCATATTTTATTTAACCCTTGTGGTGCGTTCAGTGTCGATTCAATATCAAAGCACAATAGATAAATAAAACACGTGCATACAGAAAGTCAAAATTGTGTTTATTCATTCAATTTTATATATAAAAAAATACAATTTAAAATCACAAACTGCAATAAAAACAAATGGCCTCTCAACAGAAACGGCACTTATGTATTATGTCTGACAACTTTCTTTACAGTTCAGTCCTGCTGCTCTGAGGCAAAAATCTAATTGCTTGGTTATAACAGCACGCCCTGTGGAATATTTAAATGTAATATGCAGAGCCCATCTCCATTCAAGACTCTCATTAAGGCTCAGAGGACTGCTGGCCTGAAACCTGATCAGACACGCAGACAGAATGAACATCCTGAATGTCCTGACACGAACTGTGAGCGTCTGAAGTTTACATTTTCATTTAAAGTCCCACAAGGAGTTTTTCCACTCTGGCTGTCAGAGAGGAGCGACAAAGGTCAGCCTCTGGAGGTCAAAGGTCGTGTCAACGGGGCTGCACTGCTGGTTTCCTCCTCAGCTGCGTCTCGAGCTGGCTTCAGATGAGCCCGAGCTTAGGTGCTGCCGTGTATACTCCCAAATCAGCAGGGCGGCACTCACATGCACGTTGAGAGAACGGATGACCCCTTGCTGAGGGATCTCCACACACACATCCAACATCTGGAGCAAATTGGCAGGTATGCCTTCTCGTTCATTGCTATAGGAATGGAAAAGAAAAAAGACAATAAACAATAAAAAACAAGACAACTTAGCATCAAGAAAACAAACAAAAATCTTTTTAGATGAACAAATACCACTGTCATGTACAATAAATACAGAGCTGGAGCAAGCAGCTGATCAGATCAACTTTAAGGTCCAGTGTGTAGGATTTAGGTTGTTCTATAGGCAGAAATGGAATATAACATTCATAATTGTGGTTTCATTGGCGTATAATGACCAGAAAATAAGAATCATTGCGTTTGACCTTTGAATGAGTCTTTCTATCTACAGCAGATCATCTTCCACAAAGTTTGGAATATTGCAGCGGACAAACCAAACACCGGTTCCAGAGAGGGTCTTTTGCATTTATTTTGATTTTTGCAGCCATCCTAGGTTCGCCTGCCTGCTTGGAAGGGGAGGCTAAGTGGCACTTGTATGCAATCTGCAAGTTCACCACTAGAGGCCACTAAATCCCACACACTGGATCTTGAACAGGAAAATCTTTGATTTTAAATTTTGGTGTTTAGATGGATTAAACAAACGAGATATACCATGTTAATGAGAAAGTTTTAGAGGCACTGGTAGGTGTTCTTTGGACAGAGCTGACATTTCCATGTCCAGTGATTATGCTAAGCTAACCTAAGTGGCTGCTAGATCTATCTTAGCAACATATCCTGACATGGGAGTGGTATCAATTTTTTCAGTGTGCTACCGGCAAGATATAAAAAATGGAGCAGTTCTGAGATATTTAATTATTTCTTTTCATCTAACAATGTTTTTTTAACTTTGGAAAAAAAAAAACAGCATTTAGGTCAAAATTTTAGTTCATGTCAAAAACCCAGTTTGACCTAAACGGAAGGTAAATCACATATCTTTTCAATAGAAGGGGACATTGAGGATACACACCTGTGTTTTTAGCAAATTAATTAACAGAAATAATCACTGAAATATACTCTACATGTAAGGATAATAAATTGCACTGCAGGATTAAATTGGAAAGTGCATCTTGTCAGCTATATCTCTGATATATAACATCGGTTTCCGTAGTCTAATTCTGGTATGTATTGTATGCTATACCATAATCAACATTTTCAGTAACTGCGTGTTTTAATTTCTGTCTCACTTGGCTCAATGATGCGATTCAGAGGATTTAATTTAAGTACCCTTAGCATAAGCGGCCAAGTTTATTTTAAAGTTTATTTTTTCAGGTCCTTGTGATTATGAGGAACACACAGATGACTCATGAGCTCAAGGCCAAGAGCAATTCAAACTGTAATCAACTGAGTATATACTCAGATCCAGCAATATGGGCCCTGCGATGGAAACATAAAGAGGTAATGAGTTTGGCGTTTAATGAGCCAACAGAGGGGGGCCACACAGTCAGAAAAGCGTGATTTGATGAGCTACACTTATCCTGAGTGCAACTGGGTGAGATAATAGCAACTTGATGAGAGATTAGAGCCGGGCCGTGCTGCGCTGCGCTGGGGAGAGTGCAGCTGTAAAAGCACTCAAGATTCAGCTCACAAATGGGATGTTTAAGCTAACATCGCTGCTCACACCTCTGTGACTGAACGAACAAAAAAAAAAACGGGACACCTACACGGCTGTGGTGATGAGTATTAATCTCTCCCTCTTTGCGAGGCAAGCTGCTCGACTGCAAGTTAGTGAGGAGAACAAATCATCCAATACAAACTGCACAGGCTTATAATTACAGTTCCAGGTAGCTGCAAATACTTTAACAAAATGACTTTTTGTGTCTCATCGACTCAAACTGATAAAAAGCCACGGGGCAGCATCCAGACTCAAGCTACAGCAGACGAAGGTGAAGATTTTTCTGCAGCTGTCATCACACTACCAGTATTGGTTTGGGTAATTTATTTTCTGTGCGTGCTCCTCCTTGGGGAGAGCCAATTACAGGCCAGCATGCCCTGACAGGTACGCCACGGAGAAACGAAGTGAGGCGAGGTGCAGGCCCCGGGGGGAGACACACTAAACTGGTGTGATAACATTGACTAGCCTCGTCAGCTCCCACCTTCATCTCTGTGAGAGTCACAAGGGCGGACAGGAGGAGCTTGCATACATTTATCCACAGCTGGTTGTGTGTAGGTTAACACACTCATGGGATAAATTACCCCTTTTGTGCTTTGACTTAACGTGACTGTATTTAATGCTGTCATACCCCAGCAGGAGCAGGGTCTTCTCGGGGAACTGGTAGTCCTGGAGGCTCTGACTGTTGGCTGTCTGCTCCACTCCAACAATGCAGTAGCCTTCACTCTTCTTTAGCTGCAGGAAGTCGGTGAGCTCTGCTGGCTTCACCTGATGGACAGACACAGCTTAGACTTTAAGAAATTAGCTGAATGAACATTCCATTTCATTTCAAACAACAAAGGTGAGACAAAACAGTTAATGTACATTTTAAAGGGTGGACAGCAAGTGACTTTTAACACATCCACAAAATTATTATGGTGGCCAGTAATACTTCCTAATCTGCTACAGGCTTAAACACCATCAAAAGAAGATTTGTTCACCTTTTCTGCTCAGAGAGCTAGAATTTGAAGATTCAGATTCGTTTTGAAGCTTAGGTTTTTGTTTATCACCACAGCAGTTCATAAACGAGGCAGAAATGGCAAAAATTAGGGACAAAAACAAGGCGTTTTGGTGAAGCTTTAGTGGAATGAACATCAAACAATCAGACCGTTTAAATAAAACTTAAGAGTGAAGAGATGGCCCCTTTTTTAAGCCTAAATATTTTTAAACAAAGGCAAACTTTAAAATAAGCAGAGTCAGTTATTGAATCCATTATATTGAAAAACTATCTTATTGGAATTTAAAAAAAAAGATGTTCATGGATCTCTGTCAGTTTTCTTGGCAACAGCAGAACAGAAAGCCATCAAGCGAACTAAAGCTCTCTGCTGCTTGCTCTCAAAGTTTGTTGATCTTGTCTGAGATTTTTTTTTTATCCGAGGTGATAAATCACACACTTCTCAGGTCATTAGTCTACTGGGAAAGAACTTCTGTAGACAGAGTAAATATACTGATCACCAGAGTGAAACGGGGGATCAATTTATGCACTTCACCTCTAACAGAGGAAGCCACAGCTCAGACGAGACGCTCAGGGACTGAAAGTGTTTATCGCTAACATGGCGGAGGTTGTCCAGAACCAGAGCGCTGGCCCCGAAGATCTCACAGGTCCTGCAAAGACCTAGAACATCAAACAAGCAATCACAGGAGAACAAAGCCTCAGATGTCCCATTTATGTAAATATGATTTGGAATTGCCCTGATATCACCTTGTTGTTACATCATCTTAAGCTAGCATGACTCAGTATTAATGACGACCAGTTCATTATCATGGGCACAAACAGATATAGAAGCTACACCTGTAAAATCTACTGCTGAGGACTATTTAAGGCATAACATTTACACAACTGCTAATGTTCATGCTTACATCATCTATTTCAATATTGATTTTGCAAATGGCTATTTTCCTCTACAAACAAATTCTGATTTATTCAGCTGCTTGTCGTTGTCATCTGAGACAAAAGCGTGGGAGCACACATGTGCAGATAATAAAACAGAAGTGTTTGTGGTGAAAGCTGGACATTGCCTGTGTACTGTATACTCTGATAAGAGGGCTCAAGCGATTGGTTTTAGTGGCAGCTCTGTTTGTCTTCTTTGCACAGTTCATCACTGTGAAATAAAAAGCCTGTAATGAAAGTTGTGTAAATCATGGTGAAACACGCTGATATTTGACTGTTATTGCCTGACTAAGAAGTGAAGAAACAGAGTTTGTTGTGCTTCTCCCAACCTCCTAAATTGGTGGGCTTGTCGATGAGTGAGGCTACCACCAGCAGGGCGCCGTGCAGTTTGCCCAGTCGAGCGGCTCTCTGTTGTGGAACCAGCTGAAGCTCAGGCTCCTGCTCTTGGATCCCTAACCTCCACGGAGTGATCTTCTTCTGCACCTCGGCCCAGCGATCCTCCTTGTTCTGCTCACCTGGGAGATGCGACACCATGACCACTCATATTGGAGATAAGGTAAGAATATGCTGCATTGTATCAAGTAGTCGGACTGATATGGAATTTTTGGGGCTGATGCTGATAGTGATGTTAGGCAGTAAGAACATTCCGACCTCTGATATATCGGCTGATATTATAATATCGACTGAATGTGGTTATCAAGTACTTGTGACATAGATATGTCATGGAGGCAGGATATCTTATATTTTAAACAAATGCTTTTGCACACAGTACACTGTACAAAAATTAAATAACTGACTGGACAAACTATTTCATTGTACTATTTTTAATCCTGCCTTAAAAGACATTTTTATTACCAGCGCATATCAGAGAACATCTCTGCCGATACTGATCTGTGATAAGCCGTTATCACCTAATAATATCAGCAAAAGCCCAGTAACAAAGCAATCTCCCGTAACATGACAAAGCCATGTTACAGGGCAAAAAACAGTAATGTGGCTGTATGTGGTGTGATGCTGGTGATATGAGTTAAAAAAAATGCTGAATTTACATGGGAAAAAAGTTGCTGCTATACGTCTGTTTATACTGATGGTCCTTTGTGTCAGCTACCACCACAGGAGAGACAGCATAAGCAAGAGTGTGAGCGAAAGCGAGAGTTAGGAAGTACTGCTGTAGGTCCGCTGTCTACTCGCAGTGATATGAGATGGGATTCGCGCCGAAAAACTTTTGTCTCTTTCTACAATGCTAGTGGAATCAGATTCTCAATCCAACACAACATAACAACATCTATGTGATTATTTAACAGCTTGTGGAGACATTTTTGGATTTTGGTTGTCTCCTCAGCCAGATTTCTTTCAAAACACAGTCCACAGTAGACGAAACGCCCCCTGGCAGCATCATGACCATCTGCATGGACTAATTTTGAAAAGGCAACAATCAATGAGAAAAGGTTAGGGACCATCTAATTCCTTTCCTCTGAGAATTTCTCAAAGTTTAGACAATGCCAGACCAAGAGAATCAAAGAGTCTCTGGTCTGGGCTCAGGCGACTACTGTACCCTTGTCTTGCTGGATCCAGTCTCCTGGCTGGACCTGGCTCAGGTCGGGAGCAGGATTCCTCAAAGGTAGCGATGTGCTCGCAGAGAAACATGACAGCTTCTCAAACTTCCACGGTTGAATCCACTCATCATCAGCCAACTCTGACAGACTAGGGAAAGTATAAAATATGGTCTAGGAAAGAACAATAATGAAGCATGTTATTAAACAGTGTTATTGTATTTAATCAGGCTTCATCTGTACAGCAGAAACATTCTGGCACACCTCAACACTGTAATCCCTAATGGGATGAAAGGCACCGAAGAAGAAGTGCTCCTGAATCCTCATCCAGTTCTTGTTGGCATTTCTAAATAGTGAAACAGCACACACACAAGTAAATAAACATTTTAATACGCAACAACAAACTTTCTGCAATTTTTTAAAGCTGTTCTGCTCTCACCCAGTGCTCTGCATGGCCTCAGCCTGGTTCAGACAGGCCTTGATCACAGTGGAGAGCCCTCCAAAATCAGCGGCGCCTTTCTCCGCTCGGACTTCAGCCAAGCTCCACACCCTCTTCAGGGCCAGTAAGGCATACAGACGCACACTGAAGTTGTGGTTGAAACACCACTGCAGGATGACGTCCAGCGCTTTACGCAACTGAACGGCCTTAAACACATGAAAAGAAAGAGATCTGAAAGGTGATGCAAGGAGGATGGTGTTTGAATGGAGAAAAAACATCAAAGGCTTTACCTCATCCTGAAGATTAGGAATGATGACACTGAAATGTACCAGGACTGACAGGAAGGTGCAGCTGCTCGTCTTGGTCTTTTCATGATCCTGTACAGAAAGACGCAGGCAGTGGTTATTAATTGGTCTGTTTCACTCATAATACGGCATCTCGTCATAGATTCTGGTGTCCAGAGTGGGACCTCACCATGCTGAAGCAGGCCCAAAATCTGTCCATGTGTTGCGGGTAACGGACGAGGATCAGAATCATCGTCCACTCGATCAGGTACTTGACGGAGGCCTGGTTACTGCAGAATCCAGCTTCAAACACACGGTTCAGCAAAGTGGAGACAAACTCCTGCACACAAACACGCACACATGCACAACCACTTTTACACTGAGTAGTTTTTTCCTGTGTGATTGTATGTGCGAGTGTATTTCTCTTACCTCTCTGAGTTTGGGCAGCAACAGCAGCAGTGTTTGCCACACTCTGTTTTTGACACGATGCTGCAGCGAGTTGCTATAGTAACGCACTTTTGACTTTGATATGTCATTATCCTGGAGGGACGGGTAGGGGGATGAAATGAGATAATGGAAAATGGTGTTAAGTGTTGCTAAATTGGCTGTAACTCATGCTCAGCTTGGTATCTTCATGAAAAAATGCCCTTCATGCCAAATGCAATTCAGAATCTAAAAGCAACAGCAAGTAGTTATTGACAAACATGGACAAAGTACAAATAACATATAATTTGCAAATCAGAGCCTGGCTTGTCTTTACAGTTGCTCTTTCAACCTTATAGTCAGCTGCCATGCATGCTTAATGAAATGTCATGATCAGCTGTAAACTATTAGACCAAAACAAAATTTAAGATACACGAGACACAAATATTTAAAACTGATCTCAGGATTTGTGTTTTAGCTTTTAGTAGAATTCGGTCAAGATAATATGATCATTCTGATGTTCAAATTTAGCATTTTAAGCAAACAGAACAGAATAATTACAAAAAATGTTTACAATTTTTAGATTTTGTTTTGTTTTATTTGCAGAGTTGAATTTATGATCAGCCCCAGTTATCACATTTAATGATTCTGGATGTCATTCTCCTTTTTATAATGTTTTTTTTTTTAATTTTTTACACTCCTTACATGTAGGAAAACTGTATCACACAGCCTTAACTAATCTACAACCTACCTTTTTCAACAAATCCATAACTAGCTCTTCTATCAGTCTCTGATGCTGCAGACTGGAGGAATCCAGGCGGCTGAGGAAAGTCAGTGCCCATGTTCGGGGCAACTGATCGTCCTTGTTATCACTGGAAAGCAAACACAGTGGCTCAGCTGTGAAACATCTGCACAGCAACAGAGACCTCTAGTGGCACTGTTTTAAATCACATTCATGAAGGAGAGAGATGTCACAGCAAAATGAACTGCAGCTCACCTTGTAACTACGACATTGGCAGCACACTCATCACCGAGTTGTTCCACATATGTCTGGACATCCTGGATGAGCCTTTGAAAGAACAAGATGAAATGATCAAAACAGCTATGAAGAACAATTCAAGGAGGTCTACAATTTGAGGACCCCCTTGAAAATAAGATGGTTCATCTCAAGGAGTTTATCCTTCTAACAAATTTTTTTAATTTACGAAAAGAGAAAAGAGAAAAGTTGTTGAGAATTACCGCTGATCCCTCCTGAAGACAGGTCCGTAGACACAAGCTTCAGTGAGTATATTTATGTGGCTGAAAACACTAGAAAACATGGTGTCGGCTGTGTCGCTGCTGCCTCGCTCTGTGGGCAGCCACGTCTGACAGCAGTGTTGAAACAGCACACCGAACACTCCGCTCTTTGACTGAGACAGCTCCATCAGCTCAGCGGCAATCTGGAAACAGCAATACAATACCAACACATGCAATAGTAATGCAATAGTAAAACAGTTCTCCTTTAAGTCAACCAGCCTGATTTTAATCACCTGCTTCAAGGTGGTGACAAGTGTGGGAGCCTGAGAGTCTGTCAGCTGCAGCAGTTTATGGTGGAAGGCCATGGAGATGAAGCCCTTAAGAGCGAGCCAGAAGTCATGGGCGTTTGTGCTCAGCCCCTGCACAAGCTCCCAGCTCAGAGTCATAGCGTCCACACAGAGAGCCTCCTCAGAGAGCACCAACTGGCATCAAAACAGCAAACCAGACACTTTATCAAATAATACATTAGTTTTTGTAATATTCTCTATAGTATAACTGTAAAGGACTTGCTATACCTAAACATCTCCTTTCAATTCATAAAATTTGACCTAAACTGGTTGAGACTCACTTGTGGGAGCACTGTCTCGATAAAGATGAGCACAGGCAGCACCAGGTCACTGGGAAGCAGAGCCAAGGCCTCCACACTGCAGCTCAGAGCAGCCTTGAGGGTCTCAGGCGCTCTGGAAGTCTCAACAGACTCGGGAATCCCAAAAGTCTTTATCAGAAAGCTCAGACAAATCCACTGGTCGCGCATAAAATTGGCAGCGATGCGTCCCCACTCTTGCAGCAGAGGGCCCTGCAATCCTGCGTCACTGAAGAAAAATATTATTAATCCTTTTTTAGGTCAGGCCTTCATTCTGAATATTCAGTTTTTTTCCCCAAGCCTCCTAAATCATGGTAGTTTCTTTTCTTTATTAGACATTTAAGGCTTTCTGAGTACATTAAACAGAATGTCACTGACCTTGAACTGTCTGTTTGTGGTCTTTGCAGGCATTTATTGAAGTTTCCCAGTAAGGATGGAATTTGGGAGGAAGAAGAAACTGGACTATAGAAGTAGTCATTCAGTGATTTTAGAACAGAAATGGTCTCTGATTGCATGTCAATTGCTTTCTGCTCCACAAGGCCACATACCATAGCCAAGGTGGCCATAGCAACTGCTTTAGCCACCTGGTTTGCCACAGAGGGGATCTGGAAACAGCAAAAAAACAATCACTGCTGAATATTCAAAAAATCAAACTGAATTATGGAACTCCTGCCAGGTGACTGGGCCTGAGGATATCTTGCTTTGTACCTGCTGGCTTGGTTCTTGCAGGACTTTGAGGCTGTGCTTGATGAGTTTAGGGAAATATGTCTGTTGCATTCTGTTGTGTTGTTGTAGCGCAGAACCGCTCAAGACCACCAGCTGTCTCAGGACGCACAGATACAACTCTGCCCGCTCAACATCAAACAGCTATTAAAAAAAAATAGAATAAATAAGTGAAATACAGCATATGCACACATCAGAGCTAGCCACTAGGCTTGATTTGCTGTTTACCTCCTGCAGCTCACCAAACAGCTTCCTCTGGATAAACTCCTGGATTGGATCGGCAAGTTTAAAAATGAGCATCTTCAAGGTCACCATCACGTTATCCACTGTGAAGCGCAGAGTGAGAGGAGCTGAATGTCACACACTCCTGAGTCACTTAATATAAGAGCCATGTCAGGGAGTACTGTAAGTTTTACCTAATTTCACGAGGGGGCTGAGATGTGTTTGGTTTCAAAATAAGATAACCTGATAACCACAATTTCTGTTTTAAAGGTATTTTGGCTCAGTTCTGCAAGATCATATTCAGTCTACAACATAACTGAGTAAGAACAGAACCAAGATTAAATCCCCTGCATGATGTCAATGATATCAATCAAACATGCAAGGGGAAAAGTGACACGATTTGCCTGATTGTTCATGACATGAATGCACAAATCCACCTTCTTTACCTGCTGCAAATACATGAGGTTGCACTCGACAGCTCTATCAATGAATCAGTGTTATCCATACATACACTGCTCCTCTCCAGCATGCTGACTGGGTGGTATTCTCCCGAGCTGGAACAGTTGGAGCACGAGCTGCAGGCTCTTGTCGCTCTTACGCAGAGGCAAGTAGAGATTGGTGCTGACTCTACTCAGGGTGTCCAGCAGCGGAGACAGCAATGACTCCAGAGTGTTACTGAGATCTGCCGCGAGTTGATTCCTCTCCATGTCCACACACAGCAGAATGGCCCTGGCCAACTTATCGGCCTCTCTTGGGTCAGGTAACCTCTCAGCAAGACCTGAGGAGCAGAGAGGCTAACTCAGACCAACTCCAAAACATGTTACCTACAATGTTGTGTTCATATATTTTTTTGACCGTCTCACTTCAGACTCACCTGTGCTAGCTGGGACTCGGAGATAGGTGTATATCTCGCTTTGAACAAAGCCTCGAACGGTTGCTTTCTTTGCTGCAGCACCTGCACAATCTCCATCAAGAATGCTGGGCTTGAAACTGCCTTCATTGTTCAGTAGCCAGGCACATGTCTGCAGCAATATCACAAACACAAACAGTAGCAATTAGTCAATCATACAACTTCCTCAATGTGCTTTTTTAATCAGAACATGTTAGGTTGAGCGTTTCTCGGTGTTTGTAACGCAGAGTACCTGATTCCAGTTCTGTGTGCCTCTACACAGCGACTCATCTGCTCGAAAATCCATCAGGAAGCTAAATACATCATCTAGGGTGACTGCGCCCTGAAATGAGATATTTTAAGTATTTCATTAGCTTTTAAGCTTTGAGAGCACAGGGGTTGGACAAAATAAAAACACTGCAAGCCCTACAGTGAGTTGCTTAAATGGTGTTTATCTTTAATATCATAGTTTGTGATGTTATTCAGCAATTATCACATTAGTGTCATTCAGTGATTTCCCATCGAGGTTCATGTGTCAAAGCACTTTTCCTTTGTGTGGCATAAGCTGTGAAAAGAAGCAAATTCTTCCATTTGATAAAGTGAAACCAGCTATTTAATTTTGTCATTGTGACTTTGACTTCAATTATTTACTGATAATCAAAACTGTCTAATCAACTATTTGTTCAAGCACAAATCTATACTGTGCTACTGCAGCAACGACCTCTGTGGTCATAACTTGACCCTCAACACGACTGATCAAAAGAAACTTAATTGCATATTCCCTTAAAAAATAATCTATTGGGTACTTCTAACAATCAGGAAAAAAGCTAAATCAATTAATACCACAGTTGTCTTATTATGTATAGTTGTCAGGTGTTATTTTAGCAGTATGTACACTATTTGTCTTACCACGTCTGTGAGACAGAGGGCGCTATTCAGCAGGAAGCACTGAGCAGCACCTCTCAGCAGGACTTGATGAGTGATCATGGTGCAGCGCAGCACCTCCCTGTGAAATACCACAAAATTATAATTAGCTTTCATATCAGTACAGCCTCCTACGTCAGGCCTGACTGTGAGCATAATGAGGTACCTGAGAGCAGTAAGCCCCTTGATCCCCAGCAGGGGACTTGGGGGGAGTTTGGATAGAGCCTGGGAGAGGAAGAGTAGAGGTACAGCACACCAGTGCTTAGAGCACAGCTGCTGAACCATCTGCAGCAAGATAATGCCTACAGAGCAAGCACGACAGTTAGAAATGGACAGACTTTTTTTTAAATTTGGAAGTGAGTCATGGCTGTGTCTCCAGGTATTCTCTGTGGCTTCTGCACCTCTATGATCTGACGGCAGGCTGCTGAAGAAAGAGGCCATGAAGACTTGGAGTTTAGTCCCAAGTTCAGGACAATCTCCTACACTCTGTCCAACTGACCTACACAAGGACAGAAAGTCTGTTAATGAGGAGCAATGCAAAAAACAAACAAACAAACAAAAA
>JAQLOL010000003.1:11382204-11392237 GCA_029783665.1 Naso thynnoides
ATAGATCTTTTACTCGCAGCTGAGAATGAAGTCGTGTCCGGGTCGCTTAAAAGTGGTCCCAGTCCTTCAATGAAAGCTGTCAGCGCCTCCACCCGCTCCGTTCCCGGCCATGAGTCACTGGACCAGGACAGAGACTCGAACAAGAGGCCGTGGTCCGGAGAGCTGGACAAAACCGCGTTCAGTAAAACAGAATTCATTGTAGAAAGCTGTGACAGGGCCGGGGACAAGCGAGCTCAAGATAACACCGCAACCGGCACAGCTGCCATGAGCAGCACGCTTTACAGCCGGAATGTAAACTTCCGCATACGTCATCCTAAACTATCGCGAGACCTGGGCGCGACAGTACCAAACGGATTAAAACTGGCTTTGAACAGAAAATTTAATTTTTTACTGCTTCAACTGTACAAAAAAAGTAAACAAGCGGTTTCATTAAGTTGCATAAGAATTTATTTTCACAATCATAAAAATATTGCTTTTAATAAAAAAAGAAATGTGAAGTAAAACTTACAGTTGTTCATACATTATTGGCATTGGGTAAAAGACAGATTTCCAAAGAGTGGTCGCCAGTTGTTCTGCATACCAATTATCATTTTAAAAACAGGGAAAAAAACGTGAGAGAAACAGCAAGGCTCTTTGTTTAGGTTATGGGTTACATAATACAAAAACACTGCAGATTCATTATACAATTACTGGTTACAGAAGTAGTGACTTACAAATAATACTTTTCTGCCATAATTACCACAGTGGGAGGACAATATGGAACTCCGAAGCTTTGGATGATTGCATTACCAGCTTTAACAAGGTTCAATTTTCCACACGGGCAGCTACATTGCAGTGGCACACTAATAAGGAAAGTATGACAGAGCACACTATACAAAAATAGAATATATAGTATGATTAAAAAAAAGGAATACAGGATCACAAATATCTGCACCATGACTTCTAGAAATTGTCCTGAACAAAAAAAGGAAATTTAAGTTTGTACGTTTGCCAACAGGCTAATGGCAGGGAAAGTATGAATGCATGTTATGAATGTCAAATGTGTCACATGACTGCATGGCCATAAAATTTCAAAATATCTGTTACTATCAAATTTGATCAATATTCAGATATTTCAGAAAATGTTTTTAAGAGCATGAACTTTAAAAAAAAAAGAAAACTGATTAGAAAAATTTTGCTTAGAGAAGTTGAAATGTAATAAAAATAGTGCATATACTATGTACAAAATATACAACATTAATAAATATGCTCTGTTTACGTAATGAAATGTTGCAGAATCAGATCTCTGTAGTCTAATCCACAGCTTTTTAAAGAGGAATGAGGACTCCCATCATTTTCATTTATGTCTCTCTTGCCTGAAGCACACACATTGCTCACTGTAATCATCACACTCAGAAAACACTGAGACATTCATGTTTAAGCAACCTACAAGTAAAGTAGCACTGTAAATGAAAGAATAAAACAGGCATATTTGAGGACATCGGCTTTTTTCAGGCTTAAAGTATATACTCCAGGAACTGTTCGTCACCTAACATGTCCAATGAGAGGCAGTTGGAAGACCTGCGGCCGTAGAAGGCAGGTTTGGCTTGGCAGTGCAAAAGGGGGTGATGACTGTGATCAACAGGGGTCTTTGTGTCTGTTGATGCATCTGGGAGCCCAAAGGTGTAGCTGTGAGAGGAGTCGGGTGGCAGTGTCATCCCAAGGGGTGCCAGAGGAGGGAGCAGGCGTACATCATCGAGACTGTGACTGTGCCGATCCCCGCAAACCTGTGCCCTGGATTTCAGCATCTAAAATATAGACAGGAAGTAAAGATGAAAAGTAAGGAAACACAACAGGGAAATTCCAAAGGAAGCAAACACAGAAGGCAGAAGAAGGCAGATAAAAAACCTGTTTCAATGTATCCATGTTATGTAATTTCCTGAGGTCTTCATCACTGTCTGACAGACACGCGTTGATTTCTGCAGAGCCAAAAAGAGCGACGTTTAAGAATACAACAGGTAACATTTTGTTTAAACAATATGTTGTATGTCACAATCCAACTGTTCATACCTGGTGAGAGAGTCTCTGAGGAGAGTTCTGCACAATCCACTGACACTCCTTCAAGAAGATCAGCTAGCTGGAACATCTCATCAGGATCATCCACCAGAACCTCCTTTGGACTTCCAACATCGGTTTTGATCTCTAAAATTTTTTTTAAAGAATTTGACTGAGATTTGACTGCAATAAATCTTTAAAATAAATCTACCTCATCTGCTGTGGCCATATATGCATTAAAAGCTCAATAGTATAACTTGCATGCAAACATGAAGAAGCTAAGGCATAAAAATGAGGAATAATAACATGTAAGTGTTATTGAGGATTATTTTGTGTTGTGTAAAGCCTGAGGAAGCACTGAGCCCACCTTTATGGAACTGAACATTTCAAAAGGTTAAAAAAAAGTCCTACAGCTGCTTTTATGTCCATCAACTACAGTATATCATTCATGAAGAACCAGTTTACAGCAGAAAATATGCAGAGGGGTTAAAAACAAGTCCAACTTTAAAAAAAGTTTCAGTTTAAAAATCTTCTCACCTTCCTCTTGCCACCCCTCATCTTCCATTCGAGCCTTACTCCCCGCATCAAACCCAGACGTGCAGGAGCTTCCACAGCTGGCAGCTGAGCTGAAACAAATTTCCGCTCGTTGTTGACCTTCTTCCTCCATGGAGGGCATTTCTGTGGACATACTGTGATGACGCGCATCAGCTTCAATTCCGGAGCTGCTGGTGGAGTGTCGGGACAGACCGGGGCTGCTCTCACTGCCCGGGGGGTCCAAGTCCAAGTCGTCACTGATGTATGACTCTCTGTAACGCTTTTTCTCTGCAATGAAGAGCAGAAATCGTCTTAAGAAACTGAAGTCAGCTGTGTCTTTGCTAAGAAACTGACAGAATATACTTAAAATGTGCAGAAAATACTAGTCATCATGGGTAAACTAGCAGCTGCTAGTAGCTGAGGTTCAATTAGCAGTTGTCTGGGCTTCCTCTTGAAATACTGGAAATAATATGATTGATGAAAAACTCGTAATTCTCACAGCTAATTCAGTCATTTAGACCAATATATATAGCACTTGAACACTTCACTAAAGTACATCTTTTCAACTGCTGAGCAAGAATTATGCCTCTATCCTTGTATGATGCATTTTAGTTTGTCCAATCAATTTGCACTGTTTCCAAATGTACCACAGAAATGCAAGAGATCAAATATTTTAACAGCCAACTTCCAACAGCTGTGATTATTGAACAGGAACACTTTTGATTTTTCAAGAGAAAAAGAAACTTTTCTTAAGTTAAGCATTTAACTTGTGCTGAAGTATTCTGCAGAATGCAAATGGCCTTTAGCCAAACTGTAATTATCACTAATCGTCTTCTGTCTCCCGTACCGTCGCTCTCCTCCAGCTGGCGTAGGTGCTTGAGGGCAGGCTGGAGGATGAGGTAGATGCGATGGCTGCTGCTCAGGTGCAGGAGGAGGTGGCGAGAGCGGAACGACGACCCAGTGTAGTAAACCAACTTCCTGGCTGATGGCAAACCATCTGGCTGGATCTCAAATCTCTTACCCTGAATAGGACAACGTATTATATGTAGTGTACAAAGCTAATGTCCCATAAATAAGAATAATAATTCCACCTTATCTTCATTGAGAATGGAAATGAGTGTGCATACCAGGAAGGTGAGACGTCCCACATTTGACCAGGGGAAGTCGTACAGCAGCTGTCGTATGTTGTTCACCTCCTAAGAATATCAAACACACACACACACACACACACATACACTTAATTTAGATAAATAGCTCACTTGATTCTAAGCTTTTGTGTTAGCAGAGGTCAACACAGACTTCTTAATGTGTAATCTGTACTATTAAATCAGTTATATTTTAAAATTAGGGATCAATAATCAATTGTCTTTTGGGTTGCAGGAGCCATCTGGACTCGACGAAGAGGCCAAGGGCTTCTCGAGGCATCTCACGGTCCGTTGGCTCTTTAATCGGCCAGGCCTGGAGCCCTAATCCCCCCCAGATGGCCTCTGATGGACAGATCAAACAACCGACGTGCATGGCAGACAGCTCCTATCTCCTCATGCACTGCTGTTGGTGGCAATCCCACACATTCCTCACACGTCTACTCAGGGCTTTTATAGCACTACAGATACAAAGACTGAATCCTTGAGCAAATGCAGGTTCACTCTTGCTTGTGTACGAATGCGCTGACATATATCCCGTGCATTAATAACACACTCACACATGCACGCACCTGATAAACCTGCATTCCTCGAAGGGTCAGACCGAGCAGAGCCGTTCCTCTCTCTGCCTTTTTGTCCTGGACAAATGAATGATGAGATGTCAGAGAGGCATCTGAGCTGTTCAGATAAGAGAGCTATTCCACTGTTGAGCCGCTCTCCTAGTTTACTAGGAAACACATGGCTGCTGCTAACAACAAATTACAAGTGGGAGCACATTACGCAATTGTTGGACAAACCCTCAAAACATCACTCAGTCAATGAGTAATTTTGAAATGGGGACAATAAACTATAATAGATGGAAGTATTACATAATCGCTGCCCCATTGTCCAGCTCAGCTGAAACCAAGCCAACTATAATTGCTAACTGTGTTGGTACTGGAAAAGATGGTATTCTTGGGCAGTGCCCGCTATTACGCACAAGTCTAAATAATCATCTTCTCTTATTTTACTGATATGAATCAACTATGCAAATAAAAACACCCAACAGTAAGATGTGTGCTACAAAATTAATAAAAGCAACTTGTTTCAATTAATGACACTAAAACATGAAATTGACGTGTGACCTTTTGCAGTTTGTAAAACGTAACAGGTACATCCTCCAGTCGACACGACTCCCTGATGAAGAGCAGGATAGCATCACGGTTAGACATGCCCCAAAGCTCCTGATGCACCTTTGGTCCATGGCACAGGAGATAGTTTACTCCCCGCTTAGCTATGATCTACGCGAGGAAGACGGTGAGAGCACAAAAATTCTGAATGAGAAACATTTAAAAGAATTTTATTCAACTTTTAAAGTAAAAATCTAAGTGTTATTAAATGCTGCTGCAACAAGGTAACACCTACCCAAGGGGGAAAGTACTGCTTGGGTTCAAAGTAAGGAGTGACGGGCATATCCTCCCTGAGCGGCGGGTGGTCACCGAGGTCAGCCTGCATGGCGTAACCTGCCAGCTGGAAATACACCTCCTCCTGCTGACGACATTCAGAGCGAAGCACCCGCTCTCGCAAGTCGGAATAGTACAGATGCCGTGCCTTTCGTTCACTGGTACCAAAAACAATAATAATAAAAAAAAAAAAACAGTGGGAGAGGTGGGGGGGTTAAAAAAAATACCAGAAAGGAGGACAAAGACGGATGCAGCTTGTTCAAAAGTTAAAAAAAAAAAAATCACATAGAGCATGTACAGAAGAACATACCAAATGAGTCTCCCATTTTCTATGTAGTACTGCACTTTGAGGCAAAGCAAGAGAGGCAAGGGTCTCCTCTGCACCCCCTGTGTACAGACAGAAACATGACAGAATAGGTCTGAGTGTGTTAACATCTTTTTGTCATGCTAAATGAAAAGTTGTGGCATGTAGGCCACGCAGGCCACTGAACTGTGCCTCCCAATTAACCGACACATACAATAGCTTGGAGGGGGCCGCAGCCGAATGCTTCTTGTTTACTTCATAAAACATTGCAGCCCTTAGCCGCAGGCTGCCTCACCTTTCCTGAATCTTGCTTCCATTCCTTAGGAAAATACTTGGTCAGTTTCTCCTCCATGTCTAGAAATATGTGCTCATTGTCTGTGATGGAGAGAGACAATCGGGAAACAAGCAGACAGTTAGCAAGCAAACAAAACAAAAATGAAACCAAGCGGAAAATTTGCCCCACAATGGGATTCATTATGGGATTAAAGGGAAAAAAAGCCCTTGTTCCTCTGTTTGTGAATGAGACTACTAGGAAGCTAATGATAAAACATGCTAATGTTTATGTATCCATTTTCTAATTTCAATGGCAGCATGGCAGCACAGAGCAAACACTGCTGGAGGGAGCTTCACTGGTTTAATTTTTTGTTAAAAAAAAAAAGAAAGAAAAAAAAACCCCAAATGAACTGATGGGGGAGATGCATACAACATAGCAGAGCTTTATTAATGTTTTTTCATTATTTATACTGCACTCCTCTGAATATTTTTAGTCTTTTTCAGAGTTAAAAAAAAAATCTGATTTCAACCTGTCCTGAGAATGAAGATGTTGTATCACTCCCAGCCTGTGAGTCATGACATGGGCGTTTACTTTTTCATCCACCTTATCTCAAAGTTTAGTCAATGCGCTCACGTCACGCTTGCCAAGCTGTTTCACAACTCGCTCCTTTAACCATCCATCTCTGCTTTCAGCAACTCTGACTCATTTCAACTCTTTCACCTCTCATCCTTTATTGAGCCCTTTGAGTAAGAGCTGAGCAAGGCGAGTCATCATGACGAGTCCCCCTACCTCTTTTCCCCTTAACTCCCACCCTCCTCTTCTCCATTATCACTCCATCCCTCCCCTCGGTGAAGAGGAGGAATGCAAGGGTGCATTCCAGGCTTAATGAAGTTAATATTGCAAGAATCCCAGCCTAAGTGATCGCTCAACCAACGCCACAAAAACAAAGGCTGCTTGTCCAATTGGTGAGCCCCACGAGATTTCTAAAGTATTTCAGCATATTTTGTACAAAGAAAGTGAACAGGAACGCAAGGAGACAAGAGATTCAGAACTTTGCTCAGTCGCTGAAGTGGATTACACCATTCAGCTATGCAGACTGGGAGGGCGGAATGATTTTGGCAGAAAACGTTTTCTCTAATATTACATCAACAAGTGCCACCGAAAGAGTGGCACCGCAGAGCCTTGCAGGAAATCGTTTTCATAATCCAGACATAATGTTCTTGCTTGAAAACTAAGTGACTGACTGTTGAAACGTGGCACAGGTCCTGCATGTGTGTGAGCTGATCAACATAACTTAATACTCTGTGAACATATCTTTTCTGCCACTACAGCTGTGTGGTCGAGTGTGAAGTTTTGTTTTTCTTTCAGGCTCAATGGCTGGTAAGTGAGGAGTGAACTTACCCTTCACCACTGTGAGGCTGAAGAAGTGCAGCTCTTTGATTCCAAGACGCTCTGCCACGTGATTAAAAACATCTTGCCCTGTGGACTTCGGCTGGAGCAGGTGAGAGACAAAAAAAAAGGTCTGTATTAAATATTGTTGTCACAATGTGCAAAAACTATCTTGCTGCCAAAATATTGTTGTGATAAGCAGAACTTTGAACATCTGTAGATACAAATGGACGGCTTGAGATATATCTAAAAACTAACCCCGACAGTGACGTCCAGTTGCTCTTTGTTCGGGAGGAGAACACAAATGGTTCTCTCCTGCTTTATTGAGTTGGACATGATGTCTCGTGTTTGTCCGTGATAAGTACTTTCTCTCTGGTAAACTGCCCGAGTTCTTCTCTTGCTTCCTCTATCCTTCACTTTTTATCTGCTCCCGGACAGTTCATCCGTACTGCATCTAAAAACATGGATGACATCAGAGTGAGATAAGCAAGGAAATTAAAAAACACAATCCAACACCATTTCAGCGTGATTGATGATGGCAGCAGAATGGAATTTAAAAACGGAGTATCAGCTCGTGTTAGGTCAGAAGCCAGACTTCGAGAAATTCAACAAGGAAGACCACCTTCGCTCGACGGTCTGGGTTCTGCTGTGTCACATGTAACTTCCCACATTGACACATTTGCAAACTGTCAGTCATTAGAAGCAAAAACAGTCCCATACCGAGACATAAGTACATAGATGTCTCCCATTATCCCCCAACCAAGATTAATTCAGCATGGTTTGTCCCCTTGGACAGGACATCAGTTAACACTACAATAGTGTCTAATCGGGCAAATTCAATGAGCTCATCTTCCTCTAGTCCTAATAACAGTCATTAAGACAAAAATCAATGGGATAATCCTCTCGTATTCTAACTGTAACAACAACTACACAAAGTTCTGAAAATGACCTTGATTATTTTAGATTCTGCTTGATATACCAAAAACAAATGTCCACGGTGGACAGAGACAGTCTACTTGCCACAAGGCTCACCTGAAGCTTTCCTCATTGTGCTGACCCCATGCCCCAACCGGTACCAGGCTCATCTGATTAACGTCTTAGAATCAATTAATCAGGTTAATCACTGCCGCGCGCCGACTCCGATCCCCTTAAATCCCGCTCTGAACAATAACCAGTTAAAAAAAAAGAAGAAGAAGAAAAAAAAAAAAGCTAAGAAATAAAATACAGGGGACACAAAAACAAACAATCCCAAAATGAAGCTGTCTGCCTTTTTCACCAATCTCCTACATGAAAAACATAAAACAACATCAACAAACAACTCCTCTTTTAACTGGAAAAAACAAAAAAAACACCATGGTAAGGGATGCTTGGGAAGACAAACTGTTGTTTATTTGTGTCAAAGTTGTTGTTTCTTTACATCTTATTCTTCAGAGGTTAGGCTAAGTACTTGCATTGGGAAGAAAAAAACAACAACAAAAAAAAAACGTGTGTGTGCACATAGTGTATGTCCAAAAGCACCAGATGCAACAAGCCTCTCTGTTGAGATAAATCAAAAGAAACTAAAACATTATGTAGGCATTACCAGTGTACAAAACAAGTTGTGGGAACTACAAAAGTGAATCTGTTTTACCAATTATAATTTACGGACATGTTCAAACACAGTCTCACTTACAATCGTGTGTCGGAGCTAACAGTCACTGCTAAAACCTGAAATTCCAGTAGCTCCAACATTTGACTTGTTTGTGACTGAGGCAAACTAAACCGTACATTCACACTGACACTGCAGAAAGCACTAAAAAATAAAAAGGCCTAGGAGCATTTTCACACACTGACAACATATAAACAATTCCTACATCATTATGCTGTACTCTTTTTCTTCAACTGCGTTTTTTTTTTTCCAATATCATTTATGGTCACATTTTGACTGTTGTTGCTTCATACTAGGGCTGTTCCAATACCAGTGTCGGAAATGCCTCCAACACTACGTAGAATGCTGGATCAGGCATGGACGAGTACTGGAGTCAATGCACTGACTCTATATGACACAGTTTAGCAGAAACGGGACCCCTGTGCTTCACTGCAGCATCCTGTGCACCTGTATGCAACTAAACAGATTTTCTTGCTGCACAAGTAGCCAATATCCACGAAAAAGCAGCGATTCTTGCAACCTCATGCGTATCTATAACACAACATCCATACAGGGTGAGTAATATACAGCAGTTAAATAAATAAGCATAAGCATCTCATATCAGAATCTGCTACAAGAAAAGAAAAACGGTATTGGAACAGCTCGACTTCGGTTAATCAACTTTTTGATTACTGAGATGTTTGAAGAAGATGTTGCAGATATTGGTTAACAATCAAAGAGTAATTTACATGTAAAGCAATGAGAGTGAATAATAGAAACCGATTTCTAAGGAGGAAAATTTGTTTTGAGCAGGAATTTGGATGGCCCTGAGGATGTTTGTGCATCTGCCCTGACTCTGAAAACACCTCTATACTGAGCATTTGATTGATTATTAAAATATTTTTGTTTAAGTAATAATCTGACCTAATTTCAGTGAAATACAGGGCCAATCATTATTTGACAGTCACTTCTGTATTTTTTCGGTTTGTTGATGTTTAAAAATGCTGCAATTTTTTCCCCCCTCCTCCAAAACAAGTTTAGAAGCCCAAACCAGCACTGGGTGACGTTTTCAGACATCCGCATGTTGCTGACCAGGATGAAACCTGGCATCACATGAGAGCAGCCATCTGTATGTCTTAATTCTCATCCAAGACTGTCATAATCCCTGCTTCTGAGCACGCTGCTGGCTGTTTGAAAAAACAACATCCCCTCTGCATTTGGTCAGGGATCCTCACTGCCCGCTAAAACCACACAGCACCAAGATAAGGAGGGGGGGGGGGGGGGGTA
>JAQLOL010000003.1:11392489-11411218 GCA_029783665.1 Naso thynnoides
CCCCACCCCCCCCCCCCCCCTATCTCAATAAACGGATGAACACCATTTAAACACATCCGAACGTTGCCTGAAAAATAACGTGGAAGTTAACGTCAGGTCGTCAGTTTTCTGTTACCATGAATGCTTTCCTTACGGTGAAAGAGCCCCTTAGAGCAAATGTAACGTTATATCAGCGTTTAACTGACGTTAACGTTACTCAAGAGTAAGAGCTTTGGCACCGGAGTGCAACAAACTACATGTTGCGACAGGTAACTTAACCTGGGTGCATTTAAATTTTGAGCGTTTCGACATTTTTTCTTCATTTTTTTAAATTTACGTACCGTGCGATAACGCCATTAAGCGCAACATAACGTTCCAAAGTTAAGCTAGTAGCCGTAACGTTAACTCTGTCAAAGTTTCGATGTGACGGTATCCCATGTTTAATAAATGATACACTTAAGTGAATCAAAATTAAAGAAGAGTATGAATCGATTAGTAAACAGTAGTTTCAACGGTAAAAGTGCCTTTTTCACTCCCAGTCGTAGTACGCCTATGGTTAAAGTGTGACTGATGGGATGGGATCGTAATATTACAATCTCACGTTAATGCAACAAGTGCATCCCAACGATGGCTACTCATTTAGCAAGCTACAAAGCACTAAGTTACTTACCATTACGTAATACGTTCCGAAGAGGTCCAAACTCTACTAAAAAGTCTTCTTAATGTTTGTTTAGACACACAGTCTTCTTTTTTCAAATCCGATAGAAAACATGACAGAAGACGGCAGGAGGACACCCGTTTCACCCCCTCCCCATTGCGTGTGATAACTTTTTCAACCACCGTAAAGCCCAAATGATTGGGCCATACCATTGTAAACAGTTGTGGGGGTGTTCTGTTGTGATTGAATTCTTCTGAGATTGTTTCCTACATTTTTTCACTTTATATTTAATAATTATTTGAGTATTATCGTATATGCACTAACTGAAACTAAAAAAAATTGTTTACACAAACAGGGATATACAATTCATTGTATATTTAATGCAGTTCTAAATAAATATGACTCCCGTGTGTCACGTATTGGTATGGTGATCTCGTGGCAATTAGTGTTAAGAGCCCGAGAGTGTCCGGGGCCGTTGTCAGTGTATACCCCTGAAAATTTCACTCAAGTATTTTATTTTTTTATGTTGTAATAAAAAATAAATAAATTAAAAAAGGTTGTTTCTCCCTGAGTTAATACTATAAATTTATGTGAATCTAAGCTGCATTCCTGTGGACTAAAGACTAGGGCATGGTGATTCATCGACAATTATCTTGTTGAAATAAATGTCTGTCCGTATACATTAGTTAAATATCTTTGCAATGATGCAATCTTTGCAGTCTCCATCTTATAGGAGTGGAGGAAAGGGGGGTTGAATATACAGAGCCCTCCTGTGAGCTGGGTCCACAAAGATACAAGAATGAACACTTTGATGCACATGATGGTCAAAGTAAGAATGACAATTTGACATCTAACACTGACACAGTTTACCAGGAGCAGAGCAAAACACTTATCACTACATTTACTGTAGGCCTTTAAAGAGGACATCTGCCTGGGTTGACACTGCCATCTGCAGGGCTTTTCGACCCATTGCAAAAACAAAAATCTTGCACCAAGTTTTGCACAAATCCTAAATTTAACTCTCATGACTTTGAGTGTGGCTAAACATTCAGGTCAAAACAGTTTCAAATAATTCATTGAAATGACAGTTGCTAAACTTAGTCATCTAACTGATAATACAACTTTTTTTTTTTTGAAGCCCACTTTCAGTCATGTCAGTGATTTCCTTTGTAAGCAGTGTTATCACCTTAAGACTTTTGTATCTAGACCTCTAAGATCAGTAGTGACAACTCTCTAGATCCAAACTCAGAGAAAGAAAAGTCATGTAACCAAAATCATAATATGCATATTTAATGGTAGAGTATGATGATATTTAAACAAATTTCCAAGAAACATTTTGTAATTCCAACCAATACTTTCCAGTTTAAATATAAATAATCACTAAATGGTACCAACCAAATACTTTCAAAAAAACAAGTTCATATTACCGACATGTGCTTTTGCAATAGCATGATCATTGCTTACAACCCCTGTAATAAAATGCTGTTATGTTGTAGGCAAAGCTTTGTTCTCCCAACACCAGGTCGGGTAAATGTTGTGCAGAATGCTCCAATGGCGAGGAATAGGGTAACGTATTAAGACCAAAGCCAAGGCTGCAAAGTCTGAGCAACAATCCTATTTCAAATGCAATCTTTGCCTTTTAAAAATGATGGAAAATTGTTGATAAAAAAGTAACTTGTACAAATGACCATTTTCGGTACAAAAGCTTGTAAAATGTAGTTGTGGTGCAAATCAATGCAGTGTCTCTTAAAATTGGTGGAAAAACATTAGCAATGGTGAGGACAGTACTGTATGTGCAGACGTGACTTGGGCCAGCTCACCAAAACAGCCATTTCATTTTTGTAGCAGCTACATTTCCAGTTCAGCATCAAAAATTAACTGAATAATGTGAAGAAAAACAATTAAAAGTAAAAACATGATAACACATAAATAACACTGAAAATATAATGTGAACTAGGGAGTCATTTCCCAAACACAAAAAACAAAACTAAGTTTTAAAAATGGCAGTAGAAAAATAAAATGGTGAACTCCAAATCCCCCATGATTCCAATATGAACAACATGAAATTTAACACCCCCCCCCCCCACCCGGAAAAAAAAAAAAAATCATGATTACACTTGTATGTCTTTGAAAAGTGAATATACATGTAGGTATTTAAAAACCAAACATAATGCAGATTCCATGATAAGGTTTAGATGCAGTGAGGTATTAGCTCCACATTCCTCTCGTCCAGCCATGTGTTTGATTCTGCCGCAGTTCTACTGAAAGAACTTGAGGCCCGCAACGAGGAAGAACTTCTCCAGGAAGATCTCCGAATCGAGGACAGCAATGTGGGCGGCCCGGCCAATAAGGGAGTTGGCTGTGTTGGGCAGGGCATGAATGACATCATATCGCACTAGATTACAGTCTTTGTTCTGAAGTACTGGCAGCAGCAGGTTTTCAATCATCTCAGCATACACCGGACCTAAAAGGGATGAACAGGGCAAAGTTTGATCAGTTTCAGCCTCTATGTGTAGAACTGTACAAAGGTGCACAAATTAAACCATAGACAAAATCATCCAAACCAGATTTAGTCTACATCATTTAGTGTTCTTTTCTGTAAACTGGTTGACAAAGAAAAGAAAGAATTAACAAGAATGTAAGGAAGTAAGAAAATAAAAAAAAGCAACCTGCACTAGAGACTGCAAATAATTAGGAGAAACAGCAAAAAAAAAGCTGCTTGATACGTCGGAGCCCGTAGTACCAGGGTTGTTGTGCTTACTTGCTTTTCTCCAATTTGGAACACCTGCATTTAAACCAAATACACTTGTCCTGGCACGTTATCACAGTACAGTGCACACACAAAGGATCTTGCCCCAGCTCACCTGTTTGTTTGTCCTTTAATGCAGTTTTGCACATTTCTATTCGAGCAGAATGATAAGGGACATAGCGATCCTGTAGTGACCCCACCAGCACCACATTCTTGAAATACTGTAGACCTTTTAACAGCAGATCAATAGAAAAGTTTAGGTCTACAATGCCATATTCCACATATACATCCTAAAATAACTTGGTTACAAACAGCACAGCTAACCAGATTTCTTGCTGAGCTTGTAGAGGAAAGTTTGACGAGGATCGGAATGATCTCGACACGTCAGCTGCAGGAGTGACCCTGATTTTTTCCACTTCTGCATGAACCAAAGGCCTAGGGACAGACAGTTATTCAACAGGCTTTACCACAATGACAGAGTATTTCAGAGAGAATGCAAGCATAGCAACTAGCAATTTGCTAGGTTAAGGCAGCATTAGTAAAATATCTGAAGATGATAAGATGTGCAAATGACAGCTACATGTTTTGAAAGGTACCTGTGTTGACCAGAGCAGAGCTGTTGTACAAAGTGCCCAAGTGAGGTCCAGAGAGAGAAAGGAAGGTGTGCAGCCTGCTCAGGTAACATTTAAACCTGGGCCTCGTTAGCACTGAGCGAACTATGAGGTTCCCCAAGGAATGACCTACAAAGCTGCAAAAGAGACCATAAAGACATTAACAATTACCTCAGGCACACTTTTACTGTGACCTAAAACTTAAATAACAGGATGCTTTCGTCATCTGAGTGATAAAAGACAATTTAAAACATGGGCATATGTAACTGGTTGCTACAGTAACAAGTGACTGTACACTGGTCATACACTGGCGTGCTAAAACATGTGCACTCTCTTTTATTTAAGAAAAAGAAAAACTACATTAGGGTAGAAGAGAACATTTTACCTGATCTTTGACACTGTGAGGTTGTATATCTGGATATACTGGATGATTTCATCCAGTAATCGGTCAGTCATGGACTCAAAGTCAGCAAAAGTGTCATTCTGTGGACGAAAATAGTATGAAATTTAAAAAAAGATCTTTTGGAGTGTGCCTGATTCACTACGAGGTTAACGGCTCACTGATGCTTATATCAAATGACAGCAGTGTTCTGTGTGCTAATCCACCCACCTGGTTCCTCTCAGACATTAGGAAGTCTATACGAGCACCGGGCAGTCCAAGCTCCAGGTAAGTCTTCACCAGCCTTAGATCTGCACTATTACCTGCAACAATTTAGAGAGCATAAAAGACATCAATGTGTTTTTTTAATAGATAAAAAGAGCCTCTGAAGAAGCTAATTCACAGTGTAAGAGAGGGTCTGCTACCATCCAGGCCATGGACGCAGACTATGAGATGGATGCCTTCTCCACAGCTTTCATCCTCCTCCAAGCTGAAGTAGGGCACAGTGGACGCCAGCTCAGGTACCTCACTATACAAGAAGCCAGGCAGTCTGAGCTGTTTCATTTCTTCCTTGGCCTTGATGAACCTACATAATAATGAATAAATAAATAATATTTAATTTATGATGTGCGAGACAGGGTATATACCTGCATTTAGCGCAACATTAAGTGGGACTTCAGAGAAAGTGTGCAAGATGACTCACGCTTTCATCTGTGGCGTGGGTGCACATTCATACCACTGCAGACCGCAGGAAATGGAGGTGGAGGGACAGGGAGGTCTTCCCAAGCTGTGTCCAACACTGCTGGAGGCTAGGTTGGAGCAGATAGGAGCTTTTGACAAATCCTTCGTTTCATGGTGGTAGCCGATCCCAAGCTGTTCGAACAGAAGACTTGTCTCTTGAGCCGCTGCATCCCCGATCCCACTTTGCTCCTCATCGACAACACCATTCACAAAAGCATAGCCATCGCCTTCCTCGTAGTAACCGTTCTCGATCATCTCATGCTCTGTCTCGTCCTCATCCTCCTCAACTTGCTGTTCGGTATGGATTCCCAGAGTGACAGCAGATGTTTCTACAGGGCTGATCTCGGACACATCCGTGCTGGAGCATGAGCCAAAGTAGTTCTCTACCATCCCACGTTTTACCAGGTCAGTGCTACTGGTGGCAGAGTTACTGGATGGGCAGGCAGTCTGTGGTTCACTACGAGACTCTTTAACGGCCCCAGAACCAGCTGCTCCCTCTAGTCCAGGTTCAGAACTCCCTACTTTGGGGTCTGCTTCCAAGTCAAAGGCAGGTTTTATAGGTTGGGAATCACCTGCAGCAATGATGGCAGGTCTGTTACTGGCATCCCCAGAGAAGACTACACTCTGCTCCTGAACCAAGACACTTGACTTTCTGCCTCGGAGTTCGGCTCCACTGGAGCCTCGGGAGGAACCTTCCCCCTCATCATCTGAAGGCAAGGAGTTGATGGAAGTGAGAGAGGACTGGACTCCACTGACAGCGCTGGTGTTTTCTGGGTAAAGAATCTCTGCTGCCCCAATGGGCTTTTGCGTTAAGCTTTGTTGGACAGGCCGTGGTGCAGGACTCAGGAGGGGCCTCTCGGACTGTGGCGCAACAAAACCCAAATCAGAGACTCCCAGCCCTGCACAAGTCTGCAGCCCTGGAACAAGCTGAGTGGCAAAAGAGCTGGGCTCACTCTCAATGCCCGAGTCTGAGAGGCGAGATGAGGCACTGGGGGCTCCACTATCTGGCAGCCTGATACAATCACTCTTAACCTGTACTGAGACCAGACTGGACTGGCTACGCTGTGCTGCCTCTTTGCTGGGCCTTTCGAACACAGAATCCACCACAGACTGTTTTGAGTCACAGAGGTCTGTCTGGCTGATCTCAGGAATATTACTGCTCTGAGTTCCATCAGTCCGGCACTGAAGAAGAACTGTTACTTTGTCCCCTTGGTATGGGTCCCTGTTACTTGGTTTCACCTCAATTTGCTTCAGCCCAGTGGACCACTGTGGCAGCTTTTGGCCTCCATGGTCAACTTGCTCATCCTTATGAAGTGGTTGGTTGCATGTAGCAATAGCCCCAGTACCTGCCTGAGGATTAATCTGTGCGTCTAAGTTTGTAGTTTTGAAAAAACCTTTTTGACAAGCAGTAATGGTTATATCGTCATCTGCAACAGAATCAACAGCACTGTTTCCACAATGTGCTGATGTGGTACCCAAATCAAAAACAGAATTGGCATTAGTCCTTAAAAAACTACTTGAGCCCCCCTGCAAGTTTTCTTGTTCCTCCTCCTGGTTTAGGGGAGCTTCTCCTTCCTTGTATTTTGTGCTGGTGTCACCATAAGGGGCTTTGAGGTTCTTATAGCCCACCAGGACAACAGAGTCCTTGGAGCCCTGCCTGATCAGCTTCTTGGAGTTCTCAGTCTTTGAATTTTTCTTTAGTTTAACTGACTTGCCTTTGGATTTGGGTGGTGGATCATAGCTGTCTGTCCAGGTGTTTTCCATAGGGCCACACCGAGACTCAGGTATGGGGCTAGCTGCTGCACTGCAGTCCTTAGTGTTAGGCTTGTCTGTTTTACTGGACACTGAGCCAGTTCTTGTATTGTGCATGCCCAGCCAGGGTCCATCTCGATCTTCAGAACCAAACCAGGGGGAACATAAAAAAGGCAACAAACAAAAACATTTGTTTTTAGAAAATAAGTTAGTAAGACTACTGACAGTATGTGTAGTTGCATGACAATACGGTAATACTGACCTTCGGTGATTGAATCCAGGTATCTATCCTCAAAGATGATTGGCAGGGAGCTAACATCACCATCCAGGTCTGCACATTCCACTGGAAGTGGAGGCAAAGAAAGGAAGTAGCTGGAGCTTTTGATAGCATTAGTCATCTGCTGGTGACTGTGAGCACTGATGAGGAGGGAGTAAGAGTCAAACGGAAAAAAGGTGGGCTTTAGTATTTCAGACAAGTACATACTGGCACGGGATAACTGCAACACTACATTTCACAATCAAGAAATACATGTCAGTGCGACTTACTGTAGTTCCTGGTAGGCCAGTGCAGATTGTCTTGGATGTTCAAGACAAAAGAAAGCCTCAGCAAACCGCCTTACCTTTAAAAAAAAAAAAACAAACAAAAGAAAAACACAATAAAGAGTATACAATGAAGATTCAGTCAACAGTATTGTCGAGAGATGTGAGAACAGTTTTGCAGTTATCAGGACAAAAAAAGATTATCATCACTCAAAGATAATCAATCAGATATTCAAATATGTGGATGATTTAAAAAGTTTGGACTCACTCTTAGTGTATGGTGCTCCATAGCGAGTAGTGCAGCAACATGCTCCTGCAGGGACACGACCTCTAAGAATTGTCCCCATAGTGCCATGAGCAGAGAGCACAGCTGAGCCAGGTTCATGTTAACCAGCTCTGCCAGCTCGTCTGGAGACTCAGCTTTATGCTGAAAGTATAAAGATAAAAGTCATCCACCAGAGGTCTCAAGTGAGTAAATCCCCTTAACAGCAGAATAAAGGGAAGTGGCATGCAATTCTGCAATTTAGCATAACAATGATAAATACAAAAATATTGTGTTTCTTGAGTGTCAATTGATTTATTTGATTAAGACAATTTTAGTATTTTAGAATAATTTATCCTTTTCCGACTGGAGTTAGTTGATACTTGAGTATTAAGCTCCAAAGACACAAAGGTATTACTATTCTGCATTTCCAGAATTGTATTTATTTATTTTTTTAATAGTTTAGCAATGATTAGAATCAGGCAATAATGGAGGTACTGCACTACAGACAAAAAAAAGGAATATTTTCAACCATAAAAACTGACTTGTTATAATCATATAAGGCGGCTTGAATTCTATATGTGGTCTTCAAAAATAGTTATCTATTCCCCTTTTTTGTGTCTGTCCATTGTCACTGAATATATAATATGAAATACAAGAGGTTTTTGACCTGCATAACTGCCTGTGTCCACATTAGCCTTAGTGTTAGGATAAAGAGACACAGAACAAACTGCTCCTGTTTGGGTTACCAGGGTGACAGGTGATGAATCCTACCCCATGATAAGCTGCCTAAAAAGGAGCTACACTGACAACACCAGTGACTTTCTGAAAAGTTCAGATGTAAAACTAGCGACGCTCAGAGCGGTGGTACAAAGTAGCTGGAGTACTGTGAAGAAAAGCACTGGGTGCTGCAACATTGGCTCTCTTTTCATTGGGAACAACTGAAAATTGAAACTGGTGCTCTGGGAAAAAAAAAAAGCTACATGAACACAAGCCTTATCATGCTATCATCACCTGTGTAAATTCCTATCATGCCGCAGCAGTGAAAAACGTTCTCTATCAACTAGCCAATCAAAAGAGGGCCAACCAGTCAGGACTGGAGGACCCAACCACTAAAGAATGGTTATCCCACCTACAAAATTATATGCTTTCAGACACTTTCATGCCATTGTACTACCTGAATGCTCGGCAGTCTGGTTACAAATTCAGTGTTTGTTTTGTTTTTTCATTACTGACATAAATAACCGGTCAACTATCATTCCTACCACTCACAACTAGTTTGTACGGTATCACTTGAAAATAAAAATACTGCTTGAAATATCCGCCAATACTTCATCTCTTGATACAATAAAAAAACTCTACAAAATAAAATTTCTTCCTTTCTGTCACTAGAGGACTCACAGCTCACGCAGCCCAACTATGTTTTGCTCCTCCTATATGCAGCAATGCATTCCTTGTGTATGGAAACCATTTGCTTCCACTCAATTTCAGCATTACCTTCTAAATCAAACCGTCAAAATCAAACAAACAGCATTAAAGATTATTCATATGCAAATACGCATCCTACTTACAACTACCTTTAACTCTACTATGACTCACTGCAATACTTTCAGGTTATTCCCCTGTTCCAATGAACATGCACCAACTTGGAAATTCACCAGGCTTGTTTCCTCCTCTGAATGTTCTGCATCACTGCCTCCTAAAGTACAATTAGTACAAAAACAGACAGAAAATAGCAACACTGAACTTACCTTCACTTGATCACATAACTCAGCTAGACGGGCCTCTAAGTCCAGTTGTTCTGAGGAGGCAGAGGGACAACATAACCAAGATTCACTTTTGTAATTCATCTGCTTCTTTATAAACACAGTTTTAAGAAGAACCTGCTATGCATGTGTAATAAGGAAGTGGTTTCAGAGAGTACTTTTCATATGGCATGAACAGAGAAGACTTAAACAGAACCACTCTATTTCACTATTCACTGTATTTATGACTTTTCATTCAAGGGCTCATTATAAAGACGGAAAGAAAGATTAAGTGAGTATTCATACAGGAGTGAAAAGATATGACAGCAGCATGTGCATTGTCTCTGAAAAGTAGAATATAGAGGGCATGATGTTTTCTACGAGAAGGAAACTGGAGTGGAAAGGAAAAGAAAGAGAAAGGCAGGCTGATTTGAGGTACTGTAAGGGTCGGGGGACATACCTATGTAGACGTGCCTTTGACTTCTGGGATAGGGTCTTCTGAGTACTCTCTCATATAGGACTTGCATGCTGGGCTTGGCTAGTAAGATTGCACATATAGGCATATTTAACTGTTTTATGATTTGGTCCTCTGGGATTAGTTAATATCTGTCCACTTGTGTAGATTAGTTTTGGTGAGCCGTAGTTACAATGATGAGTTGTGTTTGGGAGCTGTCACAGTTTGGCTCTACTCTTCTAGTTAAAGACTTGTCTAATGACAGAGATGGTCACAAGTCTTTGAGCTGGAGTCCAAGTCAAGTCTCACGTCTTTGACCTCAAGTCTCAAGTCAAGTCTCAAGTCTCTTATGGTGGTAATGAGTGTTCATCTGCTGCATGCCAGTCGGTCTTCTTAGAACGCAGCATAGCAAAATATCTATGGATTTCAAAGCATGTACTGTATTACAGGTAGCAGTGCAGATTGCACATGGGTAATAACGTATTTAGCTCATCAGACTTCGTTACTGTTAAAAAGACAACAACAAAAAAAAAATTGTTCATCAGTCCCAAAACTCGAGTCTGAGTCAAGTCTTAAGTGTTTTGAACTCGAGTATCAAGTCAAGTCTCAAGTCACTGTGTGTGTGACTGAAGTGCAACTTGAGTCCAAGTCTCAAGTGAAAGTCACCATCTCTGTCTAATGAATGCAGGTATGCTTTTGTAAGTGCAATGATTAGTTAACCCACAGGTTGGTAAGCATTGCTTTTAAGTAAGTGGATTGCTAGTTGTGAAGTGTCTAAAGGGTAGAATATGTTGATGTGTAGGGATCAGGTGAAATGAAATGAGAACACAATAAACTTGCAATATTCAAAAAACATTAATGCTGAAAAGACAAAACAATGAAAATCCACCAATAGCGAAAAAAAAAAAAAGAAAGAAAAAAAGAAACCGTTCTATAACTTAGAGAATACTTGTTTCTTTCTCAGTGCTTGTAAGTTTAAAAAAGGCAGTGAGCAGGGGATTTTTTTTAATAATGCTGGGATTTAAGATTTAATTGCTTTGCAAGCTGTTGTAACCCCACTCCCTGACACGAGTTAATGTGAAAACACTGTGCAGTATACCTAGTTCCATACGATGGGAGGAAGGCAGGTCCTTTGTAATAGAGGTGAAGTAGCCAAAGAGGCCTTGGTAGGCTTGTAGGAGACTGGAGCAAAGGCTATGGTGCAGATTGAAGGCATGCTGCAGACAGTGGTCAGATACCAGGAATGTCCTTCCCTGAGGATCACAAGGGCCATGGATAAGGGGCATTACATCATTCAATAATTACATTGTTTTGAATATTATAAGCAATTGTAAACATGTGGTAAGCCACTAACTAGATATATCTTGTTTTTTTGCCGATTTGAGTTCAGTATTTTTGTAATAATGTGTTCTCCATTAAACATGCACAGTCAGTGTTCACAAACTGAATTCAGTGGAAAAGTTTTTTTTGTAGTATTTTGACAAGAGAGGCTAACTGACGGGGGAAAAAAAACAGCTAATAAATGTATGTCACTGCACACTAAGGGCTTCATCACTCTGGTATTAAATGAACCACTGCAGCTTTATTTATTTTGGCTTCAGTGTCTACATGGCATGCCTCAGAGCGGACTGTTTTAGCAGATACAGATCCCTGTAGTGAAATGATAAGTGGTCGATGGGTTGTTACTCCCAGACTGCCTATTAGCGATGCATCCAAGGAGTGATGAGGGGCACGTGCCTCTGTCCTGCCTGGATGCCTGTGGTACATTCACAGCTTCAGCTGGCCACCTCTCTCTGTCAGGGGAGGCCAATTACTCCCGCAGAAATGTGACAGTTGTAGACACTGATAGTTTCTCTTCATCTGCCCTTTCTGTCAACAGCCAGATGCATCTCCCCGTGATTCAAATGCCCTGAATGTAACACACCGTCCTGAGGTGCAGAGCTGTCAAATCCACAGTCATATCCATGTAATAACCGAAACCTGCATTACTGGTAGCCTTGCTTTAACAATACATACCAGACTCTTTCCCCTTTCAGATTAATTTCTTATTCATAATGGAAAATGTAAAGCATATACAGAGGGATATAATGAGTAGTTATTATTTGATGAGTCATTTATTTTTTTCCGTTAGTGCCTAAATTAGCATCCTGTAGAACTTGTAAAATGAACGGCAAATTGTATCATCTTTCAGACTCCTTTAAAAGCTCAAAGGTTAAAAAGCATCATCAAAAAACAAATGAGATCTCTAAAGAGACTGCACCTGCTACAAAAAGGAGTACACTTACATCGGGTGACACTTGCTTGACATAACTGTTCCCAAACACCACATTCTCCAGAGGTGGGATTACTGAGTCTTTGCTTTGTGCTGGGGCATTGCGGTTAAGCCATGTGGTTTTCACTGGTCGAGGCAAACTAGATAAGAACACAGAATGAAATCAAACTTTGTTAATTCCCACAAGAATTTAGCGAGACACTTATCACAATCATGTTACCTATACTTCTCATTCACTGTTGTTGTTCATGATTCTCAAGGTCAAATTCAATAGCTGTTTTTTTTTTTTTGTTTACTTCAACTGCATTGCTAAACTTATTGAGTGGAGTAAGTAAAAAGGCCTGTGTTGTAAATAAAATTAACTAAAACCGCGCATGAACGTTTCACAATATCAGTGCAAGAAAAGGCGTTCTATGAAGGTACATTTTTTTTGTTTGTTTGTTTTGTTTTTTGGTAAGGTAGCAGTCTGACCTGATAAGGGGCTGATGCAGAGCCACAAGAGAGGCATGGATGGCTACGGAGATGACAGACAGGTGGAAGTAGTCAAACATAACATTGACGTGTTGGTGGATGCCTCGCTGAAGGCTAAAGTGCAAACGAAGTGCGCGGCCACTGATGTTCTGCAGAGAGCTTGGATCATCTGGCCTGTGGAAATTAGAAAACTAAGTTAGAGAGGATCCGATGAGTGCCCCATTAGCATGAGAAATGCAAATATCAAATTCACAATCACTACATGCAGTAAAAATGTCGCAACACCTACGTGTAATCACCATCTGTGAAATATAAATCCAAGAAGAGCTGGAAATCCATGTCATTTAGGGACTCCTCCACCTGATGATATTGAAAAACAGAGACAGTCAATTTTTAAAGCCTGTGTAAAGCAAGTGATGTCCCAAGTCTATCTACAAGATCTGTATTAAACCAATCGAGGTGTTTGTATTTGACAGTATCAGCTCTGATAAGCCCGATTCATTTTGAAGCCTTTGGTTGTTGTAAAGCGTTGCCCTGAAGGCGCCCCAGCTGTCAGAAACACTCCAATTCGCCCTGTTTGAACAGTTGAGCCTCCACATTCATTTTTCAAGCAAGTAAACTACAGAGCGGCAAGTCAAAGAAATTTCAATAAGGATATTCATCATAACAGCTGGCTGCTTTGAATTCATTACAGAGAAAAAAATCACATGTCTGCATATCAGTTAGATCTTGCAGGTGCATCATGCATCTAATGTGCTGGGTTGATAAAAGCATTTGAACTTACAAACTGTTTCACATTAAACAGATTTTTCCAATATCCCTTTACATAAATAGGTAACACCAACTTCTTTATCCGTCAACTTTCACATAGAGGACAAAATCCACTTTAGGCCAAGAGGGCGGAAAGCCTTTACCTTATACAAAAAAATATAAGGCTGCATTGACAAATACACAATTATAGCGATTTAGGACTGGAACCGGGGAAAACACAAATCTTTAGTAAAAGCACCACATCTCTTTCTTAACATTACCTTCTTCTCATCCAGCAGCATCATCACTTTAAAGAGGAGGACGTCATTGACCACAACTTCTTCATTCTTGTACAGGATTTGGAAAGTTTTGCTGCAGATGACATCATCTTGGACTGAAGCAGGAAACGCCAGATCAGAGCCTAAAAAAAGTCACCATCATTAACTGTAAGTGATTGTAGCCGACCTCTGAAAACGTCTGATCTGGTTCTGTAGCCAGTTACAGGACCACAGGTTTGTCAGGTGCTTTTTATACATGGCTTGCACAATAAAAATTGATTTTTCAGATCAAAACATAAATAAGATTCTAAATAAGCTATCCCACAGGTAATGATACTTTTATCACCCTTTCCAGGAATTATCTGAAAAAGTATATATTTTAATGTTTGTATTAAAGATTAAAGTGTCACTGTTTCCCAATCTAATCTATGGCACAAGATTCAAGTCATAAAAATAGAAATAAAACATTTAAGCACTGCTGGCACTGAAGACACTGAAGCACTGATGATCCTGTTTATTTATGAAATGAAGTGAGTGCTTCCTGTGAAAGGAGAACTGCAAGTCTCCAAGCAAGGCAGCGAGGCACAGGCACAAAGCCTGAGACAAATACTGAGAATGAGAAGTGGCATGTGAGCTGCCTGCCAACGCAACAAAAAGTACACCAAATCTGCCATAACAACCACAGTTTCCCTTTAAACAAAGCTAGCATTTGAGATCTGAAATGAAGTTCAAGTAAACATGCAGGTCTTTCTAAAGTCTCTAAGACTTAATTATAGTCACCTGCGTTTACTTTTACAGGAAAGTAACCAAGCCTCCTGATGAGAACGGCTCAGCTGCAGTGTCACTTTATGCACACCACACCTTACCACAATATTATTTTAATGGCTTTGACTGGAGAAATGAGGGGCAAAGAGCTGGTTTTAAAAGCACAACAAGTACCTGCATTGCATTATCTTGAAATTAAAAAGAGAAGTGTTGTTTGTGTAAATATAACCAAAATAAAAAAAACAAAAAAACAAATTCAAACACTATTATTATTTACCTCCTGGATGAAGTAGACTGGTCTCAACTTTGTGTGGGACCCGAGGTGGTACCTTCAGACTCGCGCGAATCTGGTAGAATCTGAAAATGTGGACACATTTTTTAAGTGAAAGCTGAAATTAAAAACTAGCACTAATAGCTTTGTCTGGAGCATCATTAGAGGTTTGGTGAAAGGGGAACAAACCGCACAAGTTAGCTACAAGTGCTTCTACTTGTAAAATGACCCTACACCTTTCATTAATAAATAATGACCACTTTCTTTCGCAGTCACTCATGTGGTAAACTTGAGCTCTTAGAGCACTGATGAGCCAGGAACTGGGAATTTTTTTCTCAGCAGAGTGAAGTTTTATTACACTGCTGCTGTAAAAAAAACAAACAAACAAAAAAAAATTTTCCAGATATTAAAGACCAACAGCTGCTAGAGCTGTCCAGTTTAAAACATGCGTGTCAATTTTCCTCCTTAGTTTTTCACTGACATGGCATTTCTCTGCTTGCTGGACACAGACATCGTGTTGGATGTTTGAAGGAAATAAAGAGGCGGAAAATGGGAAATCATATATATTTGATGCGATGCATTCTTTCTGACTGGCAGGATGACAAGGGAGCAAAGTGCACCACAGGGCACCGGAAGTCTTGGCTGTGACCTGTTTCCTGTTGAAGAGTAAAAAGCCACTAAGTGACAGCTACACAGTTTATTCAGTGTGATATGCTACATTGGAATGTAACAAAGCAAAATTAGAAACAAATGGAAAACAATTAAAGAGGCGCTGCATAATTTACACAATACCGTCACATGTGTGAGCTGTCTGAGTATTCATTTTCAATTTGACAGAATATTATGTAGAATGTTATACAGGGCTTCCTAGGAACAATTATTGTATTTTATTTTAACGCAGACAGCTTACCATTGTACTGTGTTTGCAGCACTTGGGCAATCAAGACTCAAATTTCACTAAAGTGAGTCACGCTGAGTGAGAGACGCTTTTACATACCTGTGCATATGTGGTGCACTTCACTGCAGTACCAATATTTTTTTTCCAAAACTCATCTATGTTCTTTACTTGGCACTTCTTTAAAAGACTGGCTAGTTAATCTTAACACTGAGTCTTGAATTATAAGCTCCACAATTTACTGTCATACCAGCATGAGAACAACTACTGTATCATCGTCACACTGAAACAAAGAAAAGGTAAACTTACATAAATATACGTATAAAACTTAAAACTCAAATGCTGTTCAGCAGTGATTCTATGTGTCTGTATAAAGAGTATTTTTGAGCCCCCTGAAGGTCCAAACACGATTGCCAACTGTCCCAGATTGGCTGGGACACTCACAGAATACATCCTGGTCCCCTTTCTACCATAAGCTCCGTACCAAAGCGTGTCCAAGTCCCTTCAAAGCCTCAAAGCTGCCCTAGTTTTAATTAGCAAGGTAAACTTTGCTTGTAAAGCATTCTTCGAAAGAAATTTTCTTTGGTTAAGGATGAATGAATTGCAAAAAAGGAACCAGAATATTAGAAATAGAGACAATACTCACCCTCTTTGGAACAGGTCCACATTGTAAAACTTGTGGAGCTCCACAGAGAACTCCACTGTGGCCTGGACTTCAGTCATCTCGGTCTCTAAAGGCAGACGTGCCTTAAATCATCTGAGATACACCTGTTGGCCTTCAGTAAAAGAAAAATCGAATTAGTTATTAGTCAAAACTTTCTTTTCACTTGGTTTACAGCAGCAGTAATTATACAGAAAATCAAGTTTAAGACAATTTATATCTTGGTGACTTTATAGGGAAATATTAGTAGGGCATGAGGTCTACAATTTACATAGGAGGCATCCTCTCTTCTTGGCTTAATTGCTTAACGGCCCAGATAATTATAACAGCAGTGTGACAACATAAGGGAAAATACTATGAATAACATTGGGCCTGAAACATAATATCACCAATTGGGAGTGTTGGAAATAAACGCAGCCATTTGCGTCACATCATACAAACACTTTAGTTCAGGATTTATTTAGACCTGATTAGAAAGAATAGGCCATAAAGTTGATTTTGGCAGTAACAGAGCATAACAAAACTGGCAAAACAATTACACAGACGCTCCCTGAATTAGTCATGTATGAAATGAATAAGTCATCCATTGAGAGACAACATGTCATTATGTCCATGCCAGTGAAAACCAATACGGGACACAAACGGCCACCATGAATTTGACCTGGTTGACATAGATGCCTAATGCAGAGCAAATATAACCAGGCCCTGTCGATCCAAATATCTAAATACGTCTCAGCTCCTGAAAGAAATTTTTAAAAAATATTTGAAAGATTGAAATCAAAAACAAACTACAGTAGACACACACAGGGCAATCAAGGGCAAAAGTAGTGACTTACTAGGCTGTCCCTGGTGCATTTATGTTTTAATTCATGTGCTAATGCATTATACTATGACATTAAAATGGCTACTTTAACATTGTTTTGACAAATTGACACAAACAGTTTTACAGTTGGGGAAAATCATTATTAAAGTATAACCTGTGCAACAGACAATTTCCCAGTCTAGAATGCAGAGATGTGATTTTAAACATATTTACACACAGACAACTCTGTTTCAAAGAGGTAAAAGAAAAAAAAAAGGCGAGAGAGTAAATTTACTTTTCCAGCTTTGTTATCCTGTGAAGGACTGGTGTTGAGTTTACGTGCCGTGGGAGTAACTGGTACAGCAGGTTAAATCTTAAGCCAAGAGCATTGTCTGAAGATTTCATGTAACGTCAATATAATGTGAAGTACGGCCTACGACCTTTTTGTAATAATTACATGTTTCGACTACTAAAAAAACTAACCTGTCAATCCAAGCTGGCTGCGGCGGAGCGATAACGATATCCGCTAAAACTTCTATTCATACCCTTTCAATGCATAACGTTACAACATTGAAATTTTGGAAGAGGGCAGTAAGTCCTGACAAAGCAAATTCCCCTTTCCAGCTGCTCATAAGGAAATGAAACTGGCGCTGACACACAATTCAAGTCACCAATCTCGGATAAAGTTAAATTGTAACATCTAACAATAGTAGCACTGAAAATATAGCACACATGACGAGGCCTTAGAAGACATCGGTTGATGATTTCCTCTCCAAAAAAGGAAAACATCTCTGTGTCAACCGCTAAAACGCTGAAAGACAGTTACAGACAAATTTACAAACTGTTATTAAGGCTAAATTATAACTAAGCTAACGTTACTTGGTTTTGACGCTATTACTGGAGAGAGTGAGGAGGTAACGTTGAAGGTCCCAGCTGGTGGGCAGAATCTCGGCAGGAGTATCTTTAGGGTTACAGGTGGGACGCTATCAAAACAACATTTGCTAAAGGCCTATAAAAGGTCGGAAACGATCCGACAAATGCATAGCAGGACAGACTTAAACAATGAGAAACGTCCCACTTGACAGGCATTCAGCTAAAGGTAACAGTTAGCGTATCGTTAGCCACCCATCGAACGGTTGTCACCGGGTCGAACATTAGCCGCACAGGCAAGCAAACGCTACTCACCATTGCGTCGGCAAGCTAACTTTAGCTAGCTAACCAACGTTAGCTCCAAATTCAGTCCTCTCGCCGTCCTTTTGCCGCCAGGTCCTGACAGAGAACACTGTTGTGCTGACTATTTCACTTCGTGATCTGGCTGACGTTACAAGAGAGACGCCCTTAGAACGATACACAGAGTGGACTGGTCATGTGTCTCTCTGAGTAGTGCTGTTTGTTAGCCATCGAGCTAACTGAGCTCAATCTGAGGAGCTGACAGCAGGCGCTTCGCTTCTCCAGCGGCGCGCTGACGAGCGTGTAACTGCGCGTTGCTGCACATACCAGAGGCGCAGTTGACGCAGCTTACAAAAATGCAACCTGTAAAATGTATGTATGTATGTATGTATTATTATTATTATTATTGTTATTATTATTATTATTATTATTCGTGCAAATATGTGAATAAATTGCAATTATTGAAAATCTGTTCTAATCTTAATGAATTAAACTGCTACTACAAGTGATTTTCGTCTGTATTC
>JAQLOL010000003.1:11411485-11427095 GCA_029783665.1 Naso thynnoides
AGACTTACTGTAAATAGGCTAAACACACTGGCAAAAAAAAAAAAAAAAAAGCCTTTAGTGCTGGTCTCTTACAATATGTGCAGAGCATGTGCAGTCAAAAAAAATGCAGTCAAAAAAAAAAACAAAAAAAATTGCAGCAAACGGGAAGGAAATGTGAGGGAGGGAGGAACATTAACAAACAAGTAGCCACTTCAATTCATATTCCCCTGCATATGTGGATACTTGCAGCAAATTCACTGTGAGAACATTAGGAAAGCTGACTTCCTGGTAATAAGCACAATACCTTCCCATGGAGGCAGGATGCCATATTACAATGAAAAAAAAAAAGTCCTAATCCTTATACTTCAGGAAATGCCTCCTTTAAAAAGAATAAGGGATTTTTTCCCCCCCTCTTGTGCTTACAAATCAACTTGCTTGAATAGCTTGAACAGCTTCTTAGTCAGCATCTCTTTGATTTTCACTTTGTGCCACAATGGAAACAATGCTGTTTGATTACCTTGCAACCATGGAGTGCACAGAGAATGCAGAACCGTGGGCAAGTAAAACCACCAGCACCAGCACCAGTATAACATCTTCTCACAGCTGATTTAATTTGCATCACCTTTGATACACAGTTATGTAAATAGAATGCATGGGGTATGCATCACTGTGATCCTTTGCTTGAGAAAACACGAACATTAAACCCAAGATGGCTGCAGGAGAACTCTAATGGAATGTAAAGTTGACACTGTGGAGACTGTTGACTCACTCCCCCAAATAAATGACAACAGTCGAGCCTATAAGAGACCCCTCACTGTGACCTGAAGGTTTCTACTCCTGCTTAGGAAGCAGCTACCAAAGGTCTTGTTCTTTTTGGAAGCCAAACTGCAGAAACATCCTGCAGCAGGCTTTTTTTGGTTTGTTTGTTTGTTTGTTTTTTTTCATTTCCAGATCAAGATATGACATGGGTGGAGTCAAAAGGTAAATTGTTTATCTAATAGTGCTCTTCCAGGTAAGTCAAAACCAATACTACCTGGCAGTTTTAACTTTGCGATGATTGCTGTAACGCAAACATGACATTTCTCGCTCGAAATGCATGTTAAGTGTTTTTCTGGTTGCATTCTAGAAATATCCTTCTGTACTCGCTGTGCTGCTGCTATGTGATCCCGCACTATCTCTGCACAGGACTTCATTCTCAGAGTAAGTAGTCTTCTGCCCTGCAAGGTGCAGCTGGTTTGAGCATTTCATGGAAAAAAACAAAACAAAAAACTTGAACATCGAAGCTACAAAGTGCCACTGAAGCGCAGTAATGCAAAGATGATTCATGTCCACTTGCATGCCAATTATCAGTAGCTTATCTTTCAACCTGCTGTTCAATCATATATCTCTGCTGGTTAGATTACACTTGTGACTGCTGCTCGTCCTTGCTAGTGTCTCTGTGTTTTGCGTACAGTGTGTTATATTATTGTGCAACTTTTCTTTACTACATGTGCACTAATATTTATGAAACTCTGGCAACTGTTTTATACAGCAGACCATTTTTATTCAGTACTATAAGGCTCTTACCATAGCTTTGACGTTGCTTCTTTTCCATGAGGCGTTTGCATCATTTTGTCTTCCCTCTTGAACACACTGCTCCTCTTATCTATATTTTATGACGTGCATCCTGGGCTGGGTAGCAGCAATAACATTGCTGGGTTAGGGAGTCAGGCTGTGTGCATGTACAGTATACAGATTCAACTACATAGTAACTATGGATATTTGAATAAATTGCATTTATGAATACACCGTTATTTAAGTGTCAAAATACAATGTTACAGAAAGGATGCATCTGTTGTGCATGAACCATTTGTTCAAGGATTCAAACTTGATAAAGACCTTTAACTTCCTGTCCAGATGTGTCAGAGCAGGGAAATCTAGAACTTAAGTGTCAAAGAGGAAACCACACACAGTCACAGATAGTCTAATATTTATTCAAGGCAGTGGTGCAGCTCTCCAAACACTGAGCTTTTAGCCAACTCTCTCTCTATCTCTCTCTATCTATCTCTCTCTCTATCTCTCTCTTACACACACATGTTTGTACAGCTATCTTTGCGGGGCCTTTACATTGACTCCCATTCATTTGTTCCCACTAAGCATTGTTAGGTAGTAACTAGTTACATCTAACAAAATTATGTAGTTAAATTACAAAATATAAGTAATTGTAATCAGTTACAGTTACTGAGAAAAAATGTGTAATGAAATTACAGTTACTTATGAAAAGGCTAATGATTACAAAAGGGGTCACATTTGAATATTTTCTGTAAAAAGCCTAGACTATATGTTGAATAATGTTCATTCTGTTGCTCTGCAGGTTTTGATGTGCACAGTGTCTTCTTTTGCCGTTTCCAGTCAAGGCCGTTTAATAAAGTTTGATGCTGTCCTGATGCTTTTGATTATTTCTCTTGTTTGAATTTGCAGCGCCCCACATCTGCCATTAACAATGCCTGGTTTAAACATTTGGAAATGGTGAACAGTTGAAAACACTCATTTGAAATTTAGAAAAGTAATCAAACAGTGATCAAATGTAATAGGTTCCAGAATTTGTTAGAATAATTGAAAAAGTCACATTACTTACTACATCTTAAATAGGATAACTAGTAACAGTAACTTATTATATTTTCAAAGTAATGTTCCCAACCCTGCCATTAACCCTAACCTTTAACCATTTAATGCCTAGCCCTAACTTTAACCCAACCCAAATTCATGCCTTACCCAAACTCAAGTCTTAACCCTAAAATTTAATGATAAAGTTGCAGGACCCAATTATTCGGTCCCCACAAAGATCAGTTGGACAACAAACCCGTAGGTGGAATTTCCGGTTTAGAGCCTCACGTATACAGGAAAACAAATGCTCACTCTCTCACACACAGGCTACACACACTTTGACTAATGTACTGTTCTCTGTTTCCATCCTGCAGCTGTGAGATTTTCATCTCAAGTTGGTATTCATATGGAGCAGCAATCCATGTGTCCACAGATTAACGTTGGAGAGGATTATTTCCCAGGTGGGTTCACAAAGACTAGGAGCACTTTCATTTTTTATTTGTTTGACAGTTACCCCGACTCACAAGAAAATACCTACACATTTATCATTCTATGTCACGATATTGCAGTAAAATCCCAAAATATCATGCAGTACGTTTGTCTTGTAATAGAAGTAATACTTCTTTTGTCCCTGCGCCATTAGGCTTTTATATTATGTCCCAGTTTCACATTGCTGAGCTGGCGAGAAGGGGCACTGTTAAAAAGGTTCCTGGATCATCTCCTCAGCATGCTGCTTATCAAATTGGCCCAGCATTCAACTTCAGAATCAACACAAGGTAAGCTGCAGGGCGGTAACATGAGGGAATACTGACACCTAGTGGTTGAAGCGGTATAACACCGTTTACCCTGTCCATGGTGCTGAACATGAAAAACTGGGCTTATCTGTGCCACCTCATTCCTTCGGCAACAAATTTTTAAAAACACACAACACAAACATGGCATTTTATGTGATGGAATATATGATTTGGCTGTTACACAAGAAAATATATTGAATGATACAACTAATTTCCTGCGCACAGGAAAGCGTAATCATTCTTGTTGGAATACTGAAGATGCAAACTAGGTTAATACTCCATCTTCTGTGTTTCAGATCAGCTTATCCTCTGGGACTGCCCGAAGAGTTTTTATTTGTTTCCGTGCTGCGCATGAGTGGCAGCACCAGCCACAAAAACTGGAACATCTGGCAAATGCAGGATGTGAGTGGCTACGAGCAGCTGGCCGTCAGGCTCAACGGGGAGTCGAAGTCTCTGGAGTTTACCTTTACGGCGCTGGACACCGGGAGGCAGACTGTTGTCTTCAGCCCCCTGCCTTTTCTTTTCAATGAACAGTGGCACAAAGTCCTGCTCGATGTCCGCAGGCGCTCCGTTTCGCTTTTCGTGGACTGTGTCATGATCGGTTCTGAGAGTATACCACCCCGACAAAAAGTCAGTCTGGATGGCTTCACGTTGATAGGAAAGCTCAAGGACAACCCTGTGATGGCGGTTCCGGTAAAGCCCTGAGTTCATTATTTGCAACTCTAGCAAACCAATGAATTTCTGACATTTTAACACACTAAAGTTCAACTACTTTCAGAGCCACAAATGTCACCTGTAGGCCCACATCCGAGCACTTCATCATCAAGAGAGGAACTGACTAACTTATAATAAGCATTCTTTAAAAAGAAACAAACAAAAAAAAACTGTCCTCCATTTGTGTGTTCATTGATTCACTGTCATTTGTCTGGTCATCCAAGTGGTGATCAAAGCGACGGTGTGTGTGTCTCCTTTCAAATTAAAATATATCCCCCTTTGGAGGACACAGGTAAAAGTGATTTTCAGTATTAAAATGGTTATTTCAGCAGTAGCACTTCTTCTACTTCTGATCGTAGACCCTGATTTGATTAGGGTATGCAGAGGAATTTATGCGTCCCTGACGCGCAAAAAGTTTGAGTCTCCCTGTTTTCTCACCCTCCTGTTTCATTTGTCTGTGACAATGCTCGGCAGTTCGAGCCTGCTGTCTCTTTTTTTTCAGGCTTTAGCGACAAATATGTGGAATTTGTTGCAGGTTCTGGTGAATATACGACCTTAGCTGTGCGCAGGCTGAACCTTCCCAGCAGCAGGCCTACAACAGCACCACGCAGCCTAAGCGGTGTATGGTTTCCAAAGATTTAGGCGACTTTGTTTTGCATAATTACGCACAAAGTGACAACCTAATACTATTTACAGTCTTTAACCACAATGAAATTGTTTATACACCCACAGTAGGCACACTGTTTGGGATGAGTTCTAGATTTAAATTAATTTATTGTGCAAACATATGTTGTCCACTATTTTTATGGTGTAAAAAAACCCAGTCCCGAGGCTTGAAGTGTTACAGCCTGGGATAATGTGTGAGGACCCAGGCCTGTAGATCAGCAACGGACCTGTACAACTCGCCCCACCATAATGCTGTGAAACTGTGCATCCATTGTGGTGTTAATGTGCTAATCTTTTATTTTTCTTGCTTTGTTTATCAAGTTTGAACTCCAGTCGATGCTGATTCACTGCGACGTGACGCGAGCCCGGACAGAACCGTGTTATGACCTCCCAGCCAGGACATCGGTGAGAAAATTTTAATAACTAATGAACTGTCTGTAGTTTTATGTGTCAGACTATCAGTTATAAACTGATTTAACTCGATGGGTTGCCACTGGAGAGGGAAATAGGATCTCGCAGCCTCCAAATTTTGTGCGTAAAAACACAAAATTGTTGACCAAACCAAACTTAAATCTGTCACTACTTGAAAAAAAAAACTGAGTCATGGCAGAGGTTAAATAACCCGCTGACCCTGCCTATTGGCTTTGTCTGCGCCGTGGCCCCTCCCCGCTGTGTCCCCCCCTCCTCTCTCCAATCCTTTCCTGTAACCGCGCATCCTATGAATATACATGAGCTCCTGGTGGCTATGGGACCTCGGACGGTGTAGATAGTTGAAGCGGATTTAGTTGGGTTGTTTTGTCGGGTTTTCCCTGAACCCAACAAATCCCAGGGAAAGGACTCGAAACTTTTACCTTTCCTGTCCACGAGGACACGATGGCTCGGGCCCCAGGCGTTAGAGAGCCACTTCTGGTTCTGCTTCTGCAGCTGGTCCTTATCTGCTCCGCTCAAGTAAGACTAATGATGTTTTTCTCTCTCTGCTCTGTCTGTTTGTCTCTTTAGCCTGAGGTGACAGAGGTACAGGTGAGTGTTCTCTTAGTTCTTATGCTCAAAATGCAAGATTAATTTTCCTTTCAAATTGTGGCGAGATGCTGAGCGTGTTTAATCCAGTAAAATGACTGAACATCTGAGTTGGAGGAAAATAAGGAAAGCATCTCATGTCTGGGCTCTCCTTTTTAAAATTCCCTTTTGCAAAGTGTATCTAAAGCTGATGAATTTTGCATCCAGAAAACAGCTTGCCTAAGCTTTAAGCTATTTCAGTGTATGCATCAATATCTTCCAGCAACATGCAAAAAGTAGGTGCACCTGTTCTCCTTTTTTCGTGCTGTCTGTGTAGCAGCATGTGGATATAAAAAACACTGATAAGCGGTAAGGTCTTTTTGGAAGTTTAAGCTGCTAATTTCTGATCATGTAATTTTATTTTTTTATTTTTTATTTTTTCACTCAGAGGAACCAAGGACCTGCTGGCCCTCCAGGACCTGCCGGCGTCCCAGGAGTTGATGGCGTTGCTGTAAGTGCTGTCTGTCCTGTGACCGTGTTCTTGTAATGTGCCAAAACATTGCAAACAGTTCACTCACCACCTGCTCACCTGAAAGCATTGTATCTCTTTTTATTCCAGGGGGAAAGGGGAGAAGATGGCGAGGACGGTCCTTCTGTAACTATAACATTTAATAATAAGGAATTACAATGATGTATCGCATTGGTGTCCATTGCACAGCTTTTCATTTGGAGTCTTTGTTTTAGGGACCTGATGGAGATGCAGGTAAACCCGGCTCTTCAGGATTACCTGGAATTCCTGGAAATGATGTGAGAACTCTATGTTTTACATTTGATATAATGGCGTTTAATGCATTTTTGGTGCCATAATGCAAATCACATTTTTTGTGAGGGGGTGGAACAACAAAGCGTGATCCTCCCACATGTAGTCTATGTTTGCACTTATTAGTCTTGAGGAATGACCAATGAAAGTTCAGATTTAGCAGGGGATCTTGGCTAAATGGGTGCAAAAATGTCAGGAATTTGTTATACAGGATGAACGGATCCAAATTTCCTTTGTGATAGGGTGAACCAGGGACACAGAGTGTAATTAACTTTGCTCCCCTCAGAGTTGAAAAGAGAGTTAGAAAAACATCCAATCTTAATACTGGTGCTGATGATAGACTGACAGAGAAGCTGCAGGCTCTGAGGATTTATTTCAACACTTATTCAGACGAGTTGTTATCGACTATTATAAATATATACATTATATGTACTATGAGACATTATTAGCCTGTGTGATAACTCAATACATTTACCTGGTTTCTCTAAACAATTGCAGCTTTGTTGGCAGGTTTCAGATGGTATGTCCTGTAGAGAATCCTCAGAGCAGTGTGGAATGATTTCTTTCAGTGTGTTTGTTTGAAATGAGCCAGAGGAATGTTGCTCTCTGCTTGGTTTGCAGTCTGAGACTTTTGCCCTCTGCCCTGGCACTGCCCTTTTCTGCGTCTGCAGAGATGAACATGCTCTCGTAGACGTCATTACATGTTCAGAAATGGAGCTTTAATCTCAGTGTGACTACAGCTGCAGTGAAGTTTATATTTCAGGAGGGGTTAATCCCCCTAATGAATGCATAGGACTCCTCCCACTGTAATATAATAGTGTTATGATGATGTAACCTATGGAGATCTGATGCTAGCAGGTAGCAGGTACATTTAACTTGCACATATTTTTTTTCAAATCCGAGGTGTAACTCGGAGAAGCTGAAGGGCTCCAAGGTTTGTTTTGATGTGTTAGTTAAGCATGATGTCTCTTCTCTGCAGGGTCTCACCGGCCCGATTGGAGATCCCGGGCCTGATGGTCCTCCTGGACAGAAAGTGAGTGACTAATGAGCCTTTGCTTTTCCTGCTTCCGAGAGTGTCGGTGAGATGGTGCCAAGCTGCTGTCCAGTCATCTGGCATGGCAGCGAGAGCTGCAGTGCATAAACCGATTCCTCATGACAAATGAGTCTTAATCCCGCAAGTCTCCTGTGTAATCTCCGTGGGGAATGAAACCCCAACATCGGCCCTCATTAGGCTAAGCATTGCTGGGTCAAGTGTGCCTGGTGCAGTCATGTGATGCGCTGGAGGAATGTTAACTCACTCTGTCTGCAGGCTCACACAGCTCAATTTTACCTGATCAAACTATTTCAGTTTTGTTTCACCGTGTATCTGTGTTCATAATGTACTTATATTTATTCTTTAGGGTGAACCTGGAAAACCTGGACCTCGTGGAGCAGCTGTGAGTGCCATTTCCACTCCTAACCTGTCAGTTCAAAGATCAGATCAACCATAACTGTCTTTTTGTGTCTTGTGCACACCAAATTATACACAACAACCAAGTCATAATATATGTGTCTCCCTTCTTTAGGGTGTTGGGCCAGATGGACCCCTGGTAAGAAATTTGTTTGTGCTACATTACCATAGTTGATATCAAATTTTGTCACTCCTTATCTTAAGTTGTGTTAAAATTCATTACCTGCAATGTGACTTTGCACAGGGACCGCCGGGGCCTGGAGGACTTCCTGGTGAAGTAGGGAAAGCTGGACCACTTGTGAGTACAGACAGAGCAAAGGACTGTTGCTCTGTTTCAAAATAGGACTGCAGGCTAGAAAACACTGCTGCTTTAAATACCACCAACATAAGCACTATGGTAATGAGACGTGCTAACACAAAGAAGTCAGTCTGAGCTGAAATGACAAATACTGTAAGTAAGTGAAGCCTGAGATTTAAATTATCTTTCATCATTACGAACTGTACATGGCACAGTGTGTGTGTACTGCACAGCACCGTGTACAGCAGTATAAATAAACTGAACGCCTTCTGTAGCCTTACAAGCACATTACAACACATACAACAAGAACAAATTCACACACACACACCCCAACAAAAATTCAGAGCACAATATATGCAGATTATGAAATCACTTAAAATGTACACACTTTTTTTTAACACAATCAGAGATTTTTTAGAATTGGATTTATGGTTAGAAAAACACAAAATATTAAACATTCAGCCCAATCATCAGACCTAATTGTCTCTGACTATTTGTTTATTAATGCGTCATAGCCCAAATTTTAGATAAAACACAGTTTAGATTTGTTCTAAATTGATTTTGAGTTTTGCCCTTTGGCTACAGATGTCAGCATCATCTTACAATGGATATCAAAGTGGTGATTTTGGATTGACAGATTTGTTGCAATCTGGGTTTAGCTGTCAGTGTGTCATAGTACATTTAAATTAGCATAACTTCTTACTTATAATTAAAATATTGACTTTCAAAGTAAAAATAGTAACTTAAAATCCCCACTTGCACACACAGCAGAACAAGTGAACTTGCAGGCATGAAACAGACATAAGTTTGGTTGAGGCACTTTTTTTTCATGCAAAGTAGAAACAACTGACAGTCTGTTGTTGATAAGATAAGATAAGATAAGATAAGATAAGATAAGATAAGATAAGATAAGATAAGATAAGATAAGATAAGACAAGATAAGCCTTTATTTTTCCCACAATGGGGAAAATTCCAGTGTTGGCAGCAGCAAAAAATTACAAGAAAAGAAAAGTAACACACGGTGCACAGATATGAGGTAGTTGAATAAAAGTATATAACAAAGTACATAAAAAAATATAACTGTAAAAGTTGCAGAGGTGCAAAACGTTGCATATGAGTGTTAAGTATTAGTGTTAAGTATTTCAGTGTATAATTGCATGTTGAAAAAAGTTTCGATATTATTGCATCATTGTTATATTTTGCAGTGGTACTGCAATATAATTTACAGTTCTATTCTGGTGCAGTGCTATTGTAATACTTCTGGTGCAGTGCTATTGTAATACTTCTGAATCCTAAGATGCTACTATAGCAGGGTATATTATTGACATTAAACAAACAAACAAACAGACAGAACTGTCCATGCCAGAACTTCTCCTCTTATTGAAAGAAATATTCACTACACATAATCCTGTGCTTTTATTATCTGCATGTAGACATGTTTATATCTTTCCGCAGGGGGCCATGGGTGTGAGGGGACCACAGGGACCTCGTGGACCAACAGGGATCAGAGTAAGTTAACACAGCATCACTTGACGACACACAAGATTTCAAATGATTGTGTTTGTTTTTATGTTTCACAAGGGAAGGGGCATAATGTCATGAAATTAATTTGTCTTTGTTCATGATGCCGCTATTGTGCACTGCTTTCCTTCCTCTAACGATTGAGAGCCATAATGAAGTTTTATTGATTTCGGTAAAAGTGTTGACTTGTATTTACTTCAAATTTCAGGGTGCAGCTGGAATGCAAGGCAATGCCGAACTGGTAAATCTGTTTTCTGGAGATAATGTGTATGATTTTTTTTTTCTTTACATAAATTATCAGAAATATTTTCTGACTTTTTCGTTGTTGTTGTTGTTGTTGTGTAGTGTCCAAACTCTTGCCCACCCGGTACCGCTGGACATCCCGGCCTCCCTGGTATGAAGGTGAGCAGCAGAGTTTAGGTGTTTTGTGTTGCAATAAAATCATTTTACTGAACCAAAATACATTTTGTGTAACGGGTTATTCTGTGTGTGTCTCAAGGGCCACAAAGGTGTTAAAGGTGAAGCAGGAGAACCTGGGAAACAAGGTCACAAGGTAAAACATGGTCAATTTGGGGGAAATAATGCTTTGTTTGTAAACCCAAAGCCAAGCACTTCTACTCATAAGAAATGTTACAAACATCAACAAAGTGAATTTATACTCGCTTAAAACATCATAAGTAATATTTTAAAACGTGAAATTCCCTCCATGCCTCGACGTCCCGCCTCAGACAGAAATTATGCACAACTTAAACGTGTAAAAGGAATTCCCGGCGCTTTTGAGACGAGCATATTTGCGCCGCTCTATTTCAAGAGGAAGTGATACAAGCCTGTAGCTCCTTTTAATGCACAGGGGAATGATTTATTTGAGATGATGTTCAAGCACAGCTCCCCTCTCCCTGTAATGTGTCTATGCACTATATAAATGGAAATGAGTCTGGGCCGATCTCCCTTTATCACCCCCAGCCAGGAAATGATTTACTGTCAGTCTGCGCTCCGTCCCCGACAAGCATTTTCTCCTTCACTGGAAGTTTCATTTGAGAGACCTTTTGGCTGTTTTCCACCCACAAATTCACAAATATGAACCAAAGTTGACAATAGAAGAATGGTATGTCATGCTGTTGTTGAAGGTGTTTAATGTCTCTATATCAAAGAAGATGATTAAAATATAAAATAAGTATGTATTTTAGAGATTGCACCAAGGTAGTTGGTTTTAGAAAGGGTGAGACAGTGTGACCCACTTAGATACAAAAATATATGTTGCTATACTTTGTGTTGGAATGAGCAAAGGCAATATGCTCCAGACATTAGCCTTCATCTAACATAATAACAATAATATAAAATAAATACGACACTAAACAAGATGTGAAGCTGTTTTTAGTCTTTTAATCAATTTCTTTTAATGATTCAACAGTCTGGCTTTCATTTTTAATGTATTTGGAGAAGAAAAACATAGTCTCCATTAAAAAAGTATGAATTCTGATTTCTTTTTTTGTATCAGACTCTCAGGCAGACTTAAGAATATGATCTCGTTTCCTGGTACAATGTAAAGAAATACTGATCTGCTTCATCTTTTCTGTTTTTCCTTCTCATCTTTCATTATCAGACATATATACTTTTTACATTTATTCATAGCCAATTCTAATACTCATAATGAAGAGAGGAAATAACCTTTCTAACAGAAAATGCCGGCTCAGACCTGAACCACCATCTGTCTCGATGGATTTGCCTCCTCAACTCCAACAGAGTCAACGTATAAATTATTTGTATTTATATTCTTTTTGCAGAGCAGCAGAACACTAATTTGGAGTTAAATCGTCTGTTTGCATTCCATTAAAGAGTGAATGATAAACCCTTTTCAGGACGGTTGCCTCATTTTCTAATTAACGCACAGTTAACATGAGCAGCCTCTGTTTGTCCTCTTAAAATACACTTTAATTTGCTCTTCATCTGGTTGACATCAGGCTGTTTTCCGGCTAATGTTCTTTCTCTTTTTTGCACTCAGGGTGAGGAGGGAGACCAAGGAGCCCCAGGGGAGGTCGGAGCCCAAGGACCAATGGTTAGGAACTGTGTTCATGAGATGCTATTGGAATCTTGCAAGTTACCGTTTGCTCTTTATTGTGTCAGGCTATCATTTTTCTGCTCACCAAAGCACCTGTTGGATGTGTTTGTTATTTCAGGGTCCTCAGGGAGTCCGAGGAGCCACAGGAATGATGGGCCCCAAAGGAGAGATGGTAAGTAATTCCACAATTTTTACAAGCATGGTACCTTTCAGTTGCATCAAACTCTTCATGAATTACTTGCAAGTTCAGGGTGAAATCCATTGATAGTTGTCTAACCAAATGCTCATTCTTTGAACAGATGATGATACATGTACTAATATTTTTACCTGGCAGGGACCTCGTGGTCTTGATGGAGATCCAGGTCCCCAGGGAGTTGCAGGCGCATCTGTGAGTTTGTCCAATAGTGTAGATGCTTTCAATTGTGCAAATGTGGTATACCAGGAGCAGCTAATGATTCAATGCATTATTTCAGGGGGATCATGGCCAGAGAGGCGTGATAGGCGAGCTCGGGCCTAAAGGTGAAATGGTCAGTGGATACATCAATAACACACACATGTACATTTTGTGTGCACAACTTTAGCAAATGGACTAAATGTATTGTTGCTTGTTGTTCAGGGCGCTCAAGGGCCTCGAGGAATCACAGGCGTTCCAGGTCCCAAGGGCGAAGCTGTGAGTGTCTGATCAGTGATGACAAATGAAGTTTTAATGTTCAGATACATTGTCTAGAAAACTGAACAGACTGTGCTTTTAATCACCAGGGCTTACCGGGAGTGGATGGTCGAGAGGGTATTCCTGGGATGCCGGGAGCAAAGGTATAGCATCATTTCTTCTCCTTTGTTTGTAAAACTGGGAGGTTTTCATGTTGCACTTTATTTTAAAACATGTAGTGGCTGCTTTGCAGATAATAGCAGTGTAAGCTTCTCTGCTTCCCTGCAGGGAGACATCGGGAAGGCAGGCGTTCCGGGAGAGGTTGGACTTCAGGGGCTCCCTGTAAGTATGACCTTTAACCCAAACTGTCAAGACTGACTCTGATTGGATGCACCTGAGTAAACCCAGCAGGAGTGGTTACAAGCACCATGCATGCTGCAGTTCATTATCTCCACATCTGTACTGAACAGTCAGAAGAACATTTGCCATCTTGTATTATGTGATGTATAAGCTGACCTGCTTTCAAGCAAATACCATAAAATTTTTAATCCATCTAATGATAGGGTGCGGTGTGAGACAGTAATTAGTTTCTCACCCAGACACCAAAGTAAGCAAAGTGTTTCTGTCTCTCTGATGTGTGATTAGTCTAATGAATCTGTTGGCAAACATCATCAGAGTGTCTGTGGCAACATTAAAAAAAAAGATTTTGTTGGCGTAAAAGTAAAAATAGAAGAACACTTCGCACATCTATTTAAAGAGGCAGGTGCGGAGGAGAGGGGTGATTCATAACTAACAAAAGAGAATCCTGCAAGCTGTCAAACTTGAAATTGGTGTTGTAGTACTCGAGATTGGTCTTGGTCTCGAGACCACTTTTTGAAGGTTTCGGTCTCATCTTGGAATCGAATGCATTTAGACTCGATCTTGTCTCAGTCTTGGACATAGTGGACTTGGGATTTTTAATCAAGACCAGTCCAGACCACAACAGATTTTTTAACATAATGACTGTGATTGTATGTAAAACCCACTTCTTCAAATGCAGCCAGTAACGGAAGTCATTTGTAGTTTGACTTTTGATTTGTCTAAGTTGGCCACCTTATCATAGAACGTTCATATGCAAAACAACTTACATGAAAAAACACTCCGCCGAGCAAAGGTTCTGCAAGGCAGTGCTTACTGAGACAGCTGTTAAAACATGAAACTTCTGTCACCACTTTGAAATCAGAGGAAATTTTGTTAAGGTCTTTGTCTTGACTCGGTCTCTGCCTCTGACAGTCTTGTTCTCGTCTTGAGCTTGGCACACTCTGGTCTCGATCAAGACTTGGTCTTGGTTAGTGTGATCTTGACTACAATACTACTTGCAATGACTTTTTAAAACAACTTATCATAAATGTTGCAATAAAAATATTTCTTGTTAAATGGACAGTTTTTGTTAGTACGTGTAAAAGTATCTACTACTAAAATATCCGGACTACCTGAAGCTTACAAGGGTGGAAAGCTTAAACAAATGTATTTATCTGTCCACTAAATCTTTTGTGTTTCTTTCAGTAAGGTTTATTTTCTTCAAGGAATGACACTTGCTGCTAAAAACATTTCTACTTTGTTCTCCTTTGTTATTGTTCTATTTCTTCAAGATGTGTTCTCTGGTTTTCAGGGTTTGCCTGGCACACCTGGACAAAAAGGCTTGGGCGGCCCTAAGGTTGTTTTCTTGATCAGCTATAAATTATATGATTTTTTTAATTCTTCCTCGAGTCCAAAATTCTGACAGCCACTTTGGTTGTTTCTGCACAGGGGGACTCTGGTCAACCAGGCCTTCCTGGAACAATGGGACCAGCTGGCAAAACTGTAAGCATGCATAGCACATGTGTTGAAACACTCCTTTGATTTTTTTCACATCTGATGTGTCACTGTGTCATTTCCCTGTCACAGGGTGAGCGTGGAGAACAGGGAGAGGTGGGACCTGTCGGACCTATTGGGGAGCCTGTGAGTATTTTGTCTGCTTGGATTTCTGTTGTCTTTGTGTTATCCATTTGCTGATTCAAATACCAACTCTTTAACTTTCCTATCACTTCCTCCTCTTTCCATCAGGGAGCTTTAGGCCAGCGAGGTCCTGTGGGCCCAGCAGGAAAGCCAGGTGCAAGGGTAAGTTATAAACACACATGTTGTGAAGCACAATTAACTGACAGATTTTGATCTTAAAAAACATTAAATTTAATCTATCCATGCTTTTATTTTGAAAAAAAGCAGCCTTTAACAACAGTCATCTAACAACAAACAACAATAGAACTACAAAAAATAACAGCAGTCATAATATAAGTAAACCTTTAGAGAACACATACACTAATACACTATACTCTTGAATTTTTGATACCTTGAATGAGAGAAGCTGAGAGTGAGGAGGCCTCAGTGTTACAGTTCTTACTGCTGTTGTTTCTCTGGAATGTCTCAGAGAATAGGCTGAGACTGGATCTCATATGAGGTCTATTTTCACAGTAAGGGGAGACGTGTAAGCAGTGGGCTGAATGAGCTCTCTGTTCTCCTGGCATTCCTCAGACAGCCGGTTGGTGATCAAAGGGGCAATAGCACACACAAACATGCCTGAGAGGATAAGTAGCACTGCTGAATCGCATTAAGAGTTCATCACAAGCACAATATGTGTGGTAAACAATGCAGCATATTTAGATTTTTCCTATAACTACTGATATTTTAACCATTTCAGCAATTTTAATAAGTGTTGCGCTTTATGAATTATCTTAAAAACTAAAAGCAGGGTGCATTTTTGTGTCTTTAAAAGGCTACTGTGAATCTAAACTTCCTTTATATAACCTTGCTTCTACTCATCAGATGTGCATGTTTATGTCATAGGGACCCAAAGGTGACCCCGGCCTTCCTGGTCTCCCTGGTCCTCCTGGTCTGCCCGGGATCAAAGGAGAGAGGGTGAGAAAACTCCACAGTCCCACTCAGAAGGCCTTTCAGACTGAGGATTATTGTTTTAAACAGTGACGGAGAGATTAATGCCCAACAACAACGAGGTCATCGGCTCCCTCTAGTGTGGACATGTAATATTCTGAGTTACACAAC
>JAQLOL010000003.1:11427195-11440324 GCA_029783665.1 Naso thynnoides
AACAAAGCTCTGCAATGTTTGTTGAGCCACATTTGTTTATTCCAGGGAGACCGTGGAGAACCAGGACCCAAAGGAGAGCAGGTATGAAATCCTGATGCTAAATATTAATTCTCTCTTAATGGTAATGGTGCATTTAAATTAAAAGTGGGTTGCTTTGCATAAATTATTTACAGACTGTGTTTTTATAGGGAGTACAAGGTGATGAGGGGAACCCTGGAGACAAAGGGGATGTCGTAAGTTGTTACCGTAAAACTAACACTTATATTCGCACCATTCAACATCTTCATTCACAGTCTCACCAGGGCACAATTGTCCTTGTTTCCACTTCTGTGTTTTAAATGATGTCATAGGGTGATCCTGGAGAGCTTGGACCTAAAGGAGAGGTGAGTTCAAGCAATTTCAGCCTGGTATCTCTGTTTTCCTGCAGTGTCAAAGCAATGAGAAAGTGCTGCAGCTTTGTAATATTTCTCTGGTCTGGCACCTTGCTTTCTCTTGAGGTTGGTAACCCCGGCGAGCCTGGCAAAAGAGGTCCAGAGGGAAGTCGAGGTCAGCCTGGCATCGAGGGGCCACCCGGCTCACCTGGACCAAGGGGCATGCAGGGAGACAGGGGTCCACCGGGTGCCAGAGGGTCTCAGGGTCCTGCAGTAAGTCCAGGAGAAACACTTTAGAGAATGTTCAGTGAATGTTTATAAGGATGCTTGCAATATCTTTGCAGCAGTTTGACAGAAAGAAACAATCCAAGCGTGTCTAACCAAAACCCTGAGGCCTGATCGTTTTGATCCAGTTACAGAGGGTGACAAAAAAATGAATTTGATCCCATTCTTCAGTTGTATCTGCTCCATCAACACACCACTTTTTGTGTTGAAGTGTAAATATTTTGTCCACAGAATTTTTCACAGTCTGATTCAGTGGTTATTTTCTAGAATTTGTTTGTGCTGCAAGCCACAAAACTGGAAAACTGCTCTTTGCTTTTGATTGCTGTATTTAATAATAAAAATAATTACGATAATGATTGATTCAATTTACATAGTGCTTTTCTAGATATTCAAAGCTCTCCTCAGTGAAGGGGGAACCTCACCAATCACCACCAGTGTGTAGAACGGCAGCCATTATGCTCCAGAACACTCACCACACACCAGCTTGAGGTAAAGAGTGAGATGAGTGAATAAGCCAATTAGATAGAGAGGATGACTGAATGAGCCATGTTGGGAATTTAGCCAGAACACAGAGGAACCCTCCACTCTTGCGCCAAGTATCATGGGATCTTTTGTGACCACAGTGAGACGGACCTCGGTTCAACATCTCATGCGAAGGATGGTATCTCCTACGTCACAATGTCCCCATCACGTTATTTAGGCAATGGGATTGACTTTTAGGCCAGAGGGAAGATCACCACCTGCTGACCGCTTCTAGCGCCAGCTTAGTTGCCTCAGGGGATCTCCCATCCCAGCACTAACCAAGTCCCCCCCCCGGCTTCAGTGGTACTAGAGACAGGGTAACTGCTGGTCTTTCAGCTAATGTCTTAACGTCAAACCAAGTACTTTGCACAACTTTCATTTTCTTGTGTTCTCACATCAAAATCCTGATTTTACTGGTAGCAGTAACCTCAGATAATGCCAGTCAACAGAAACAAAAAGCTATGATGGATGTTTTGACTGCAGAACCTCCTCTGACTGTCCAATCCTTCGTTTTCCTAATTGACATGATAGAGTGTCTCTGTGTCATTTACATGACACATCATTTTTTGTTCTACTTTCAAACTAAGTTCCAGCACCAATCATAATGAACCAAGCTGCCATTTAATGCTTATTTTCAGTTTTTAAAAAAAATCCAGTTCAGGTCAACACTTAAGAAGATAAAGGGGCACTCATTAAAATAAATAAATAAATAAATAAACTAAGGTAGAGGCTATTAATAAGTCCCTCTGGGATGACCACTTCTCCCTCCACACTTTTATTTTCATTACTCTGATTTATGATTTTCTTTCTTATGATTTTAACTTGCGCAGTTAAGGTCTAAAACACTAAACCCCAAAACTCTGCAGCAGCACCGCATGAGGACAATGTGAAAACGTTGTTTTCTTGAGAGTTTAAAATGTTTGCAGCCACTAAGGACTCACCATAATTTGACATCCTTGAAGAGGAGGCCAGCAAAAAAAAAAACAACAACAGTTCTATCGGGACTTGTTAGTAAAATATCAAGTCAAACTTAAAAAATGTAACATTTTAATATCAACACATTTAAATTTTTTTAGATTTTATAAATTTGTGAACTGACGTTATCCTAAATGTTTTCAACAGTGTTCAAACTCAAAGAGAGCTGTATTTTATTCAAGGTAATGGTGCGTTAATGCATTAGCTCCTCATCATTTGTGCCTGAGTCGGTCAAATAGATGGTGGCTGTTTAACAGTGAAATAAACAAATCCCATGATCCCAAGCTCTTCCATAATGTCATAAACAATGTTTTTTTGTTTTTGTTGTTTTGACTGAGAGACCTCCAGTGGCAGAATTGGCACGTTGGTTGTTTAAATTTATTACAATACCTGTGATGTTGTGAAGGGAAACCCTTGTACCTCAGAGTTGTAAACTTTTTAGGGAGAAGAGAATAAAGGCTTGTTTTTAGCTTCACCATAGTGCACTTTGAGTTTATTACACAGGTTCAACAAGGCCAAGAAAAGTAAGATTTTCTCCACCCAAAGAGAATATTAACTATGCTGAATGAAAGTCAGAAAATACAAGGCCAGTGAAACAGTATTGAGGTGTAAATGTTTGCTACATTGTCAAGAAATAAAATAAATTCTCTTTTTCCTTCCAGGGTAAAGAGCCAAGTGATCAGCACATCAAACAAGTCTGCATGCGAGTCATGCAAGGTAAGAATTGATAGGCCTTTGACCCCATTTATCATTCCTTTGTGCCTCATTTCATGGCTTTAATCTTTCCCACAATGCCTCATTACACAACCACATACGAAGCCGCCCCTGCGTTGTCTCATTGATCCGAGCGGCTGCTGCTGAACACTCTGAAGTTAAAAAAAAAGGAGGGGGAAGGTCTCATAGCCCAAACATGAAATAAGCTTCAGTCTTTGTTTATTTGATGGATGAAAGAATCTTTCTCCGAGCTTTTGAAAAATCTCACTGAAGTCACAACCTCTGCTCTCTTCATTCTGTTTCTCTTACGTCCTCGCAACTCATCTCCTACACTCATGATTTTTTTATACCCGATGTGCTGAAAAATTAATTTCACCTCCAGCAGACCTGCACTCCCCTGCTCCGAGCAAAGAGACTGCCTGGAAAGGAAATCTTAAAAAAGAGCAGTCAAGCAGCGGCTGCATGAATTTTCATCAGGAGCCATAAAACTGGAATCTTAAGTGCAAAAACACCAAGCAGCAAGGAGCCACAGGAGATTAATATTAGATCCTTTACACCATGAACATAAATTTTCTTTTCGCTGATTGCTTGAAATAAAGAGTATTATCTCATTTCTGCTCAATTTACTGTAGTTCTATGGAAAAAGGCTGAAAAACAGCAGAAGCTCAAGGGATATCGTGACTACTGTTTCACCTCGGTCTGCTTCACTCTGAACTCAAGAACTACAAGAGCTGCTCGACCATTTCCTTGATGAAAGTTGCTTTGGGCTTTTAGAAATGGGCCTTTTTATGCTGTAGCAGGACTTATTATAAAGTCTTATGGCTTCAGAAGTTCCCTTGATAGCTGTCAACTACAACTGTTTGGAAACGTTAAGTGTCTTGGTGCCATCAGGTTCATCAGGTTCATCATCCTCTTTATGTTTTGCTCCAACAGAACAGCTGGCCCAGTTAGCTGCTAGCTTAAGGAGGCCAGAGTCTGGTGTAGCTGGTTTACCTGGAAAACCTGGACCTCCAGGGCCTCCTGGGATTCCTGGAAGCAATGGCTTTCCTGGGCAGGCTGGAGCAAGAGGCCTCCCAGGCCTCAAAGGGCCATCAGGGCCTATGGGGAGGAAAGGACCCAAAGGTAATGACTTTGTTGGCAGGTGTTGCTGCTGAGGGTGATGTTAGAGGGTTGTGCATCAAATTAAGTGATGACACACTGGTTCGTGGCACAGAATATCGTTATCATTACGTAATATGTGTTACAGGTGAGATGGGAGACCGAGGCTCCAGAGGACCCACTGTACGAGGACCTAAAGGTCAGCCAGGACCTCCCGGACTTCCTGGTGAGTCAATTTTGCCTTTTAGAAGCAAAACATGTATCATTTCTTTAAAATGTTTTCAACAACGTTCAAGCCCCGATAAATATATACTTTTTTGACGGTGAGGGTGCGTTTCATTATGTTATCTGTCAGTGGTGTCATATCCTTTCTACTCTGGCTACGTGCCTATAACTTTAGGAAAAAGACAGAAGATTTCAGAAAGTAAGGAAGGTTGTCATTAAACTAGAAATCTGGCTAGCCACTCCTTTGCTATTTGCTTGTTTAAAAATGAAGACAACTCCCATGATCCCGCACTACTTTACGTCACCTTTCTTTTGTTATCGTTTTGATTGAGAAACCTTTAGTAGCAGAGGATACGTATTGTTTGTTTAAATCTGCTCTTTTGTCCTAAATGGTAACTGACATTTTTTCAAGTCCATCTTAAAACAAAACTCCCATTCATAGCGTTGTACATTCAAACCATTTCTTCTCTTTCTTCTCATCTCACGTGGGGGTCACAGTGGACATCGTGAATGTGAACCTGTCATTTAAATGTAGCGACTAGCAATCCCTAATATATGCCTTGTGATAACAGGTGAGCCAGGCAAACCTGGCTACGGTCAGGATGGTCGAGATGGGCAGAGGGGACCTCCTGGCGTTCCCGGACAGCCCGGTGTACCTGGGCCTCCAGGTGCATCCGGTCCTAATGGTTACTGTGACCCGTCAGCCTGCAATCTGCAGGCTGGAGCTGCCCATCAGTCTCTGGATGTGAAGGGACCTGCAGGGAACTAAGAGCCACTCTGGCAGAGACAGAAAGACTGTTGGATTAGCTCCCCTGAGCACATGAAATTTTCCACATGGTCATCCAGGGGGCTGCGGTTTGTGTGGTGCTTTCAGTCCATTAACCTCCAACCTCGTGAGCATGCTTTGTTCCAGTCACGTCCATCACAAGGAGCAAGCTTCGCCACGTGCAAAAATCTAGCTTTTTCTACCTTAGAGATGTTTGGACATTTCAGGATGGTGTGCTCACATTTCTGAGACTACATGAAATGACTCGAAGTGTTTGCTTTCCCCACTCTCTTTGTACTTCTTTTTTTCTCCTCCTTGTTTTCTCCATTAACATGGTTCTCTGAAATAAAAACTCCCTCCATTTCCCCACTGCATTTCAAATAATCACCCAATACAAATCAGAACCAGGACTTTTTTTTTGGTTTAAGTGCCTCTTTCAATTATTTTATTCTTTATGTGTTATCGTACCAAAGATAAACCTGTCAAAACAAATTTTTTGATAAACAATTCGACATTGTTTGTGGGTTTTTTTGTTTTCTGTTTTTTTATAAAAAGGAGGGGGGAAGAAAATGTCATCAGGTCACACTGACTTCATTTATGTTGTAAATCTGTAAAAACTGCATTGTGGTTAATTGTATTTGCTACAAAACAGCGTGATGCAAGTAATGTGAGATTTTGTCTCATTGTACAGAATGAGAACAGTGCTGTCGTGCATTTATGGAAATATATTTTAGGGATGAGGGAAACCCTCATTAATGTTAAAAATAAAGAAAACAACACACTGTGTAATTTATTCTGTACACTGGTATCTTATGTGATGATATTTTGTGAGAAACATCAGGAAATGCAAAATCAGTGTTTCTAATTGCATTTTCAGAAATGTTCTCCTCAAATAAAAGAAAAAGAAAAATCACTATTAATAAAGTCTCATCTCAAGATCTGTTTAGTAGCTGTTCTACACCTTTCAATCATATTGTGTGATCTTCATCAGCAGGCGGAGTTTGTCCACCTGACTCAGAAATGTCTTTTTCATCTTTACATTTGCTGATTAAGGTCATGCGACATGATCGAAAGCTCCAGAACAGCAGCTTAATGGATCTGAAGGTGAGAATGTTTTTGGCAATAGCTCCTCTCAAGGTCAAGTATGAACTTTGAAAATAACGCTGATGTTTAAAAAGTTTCATTACCAATAGGTTTTATATGTCTTTGAATCATTATTTTAAAGTTAGTGTAAGTACATGGTTGATGTGTAGTTGAAACAATGCTGTGAAATAAATTCGAGTGTATGGCAGCATAAGGAATAAAACAAACAAAAAAACAGACATGAACTGGTCAAACGCTGTTCCCAACTCAGGCAGCCTGAGTGAAAACCAGGCATCTAACTGCTCAAATATACAGGACCTGTACATCATAAACACTGTACTTTACATTGTGACCCATCAGTTAAGATTGGATCAAGAGATTTAAAGCAGATTTGATGCAATTTTTTGGCCACACTTAAATGTCAGGAGAGTCAAAGCAAATAATTCTACTGTAACTGATGCTAAAATGTTTCATATAGCAACTTTAAAGAAAACTGAAATGCTAAATATCTTTGTTCATTGCTTAAATAAAAAACAAGCCCAAATTTGCAATAGCTGTGACTAGCGAATGAAAATGTTAGTCATCATAGGCACAACATGTTATCAGAAAGTTACGGATGCATCATGAATGGATTTTTGATGTTTTAACTGTATATTTGGAAAGAAAGTGAAGAAATAAAATGGCTGTCTGTGATGAGGCCTCCCACGACATTCTACAGTCAACAAATGGTCAATGAGTCAAGGATGGGGGCAGGTCTAAAGTGTAGGCCGGGACAAGCCATGTGCAACAATAGTGAGTGTATGTGTGTGTTTTCACAACGTTAAGCCGTGTTATATGAATCAGTTTAGAAGCTATGTGTCTTTTGTTACAGGCCACTCCCGCTGCCATGCCCCCAATTTGTCAGTTTGCCTGACCAGTTAATCAGCTGTCCTTTAGCTCACGACCAACCTTTCCACTAAATCTTGTGCATGTCTGTCGATCCATTTGGAAGTTATGCGGCTTTTTGGAAGAGGCCACTCCCATTACTCCCTTTTTGCCAATTGGCAGAAACACAAGCACACACCTTCACACACAATTACTTGATCTCCATGCCAAATTTGAGCCTCCTCGGGCGAAAACTGGCGGGAATGTTTGTGAACCAACCAACCAAGCAACCAAGCAAGCGACAGACGGAGCGACCCAGAGAGCTGCTGCTTGCAGCTAAAAGAAAGCTTGCCTGTAAATTTTCCACAATATGAGATAAAATTTAACTTCCTATTATAGCTGTCGTGACCACACATAAACATGTCATAAAATAAAGAGTCAGGCTCAAAACATGACACAAGCACACAGGAAATAAAGCACTGAATTACATTTATTGCACACGTGTAAGGCAGGTGCCATTAATCAGTGTAAATAAAAGACGCTGCAAAGAAAGGTGTAAAATACAACCTCTGATACCTGGTAACCACAAACACAGAGGATCATCCTCCACAACAAGAACATGATTGCACCTATTTTTTCTATCCAAGGTGGTGTTGCAGTATGCCTGTTTTCATATAAACAAAAGGTTTTAATTGCTTTTTGTTTGGTAAAAGGCAACAGTCATTGTTGGGATATCATGAAGACATGTGGTAAACCAAGACTGAGGTAGATATTCAACAAAACAAGGACTTTTAGAAACATTAAAGCAACTCAGCATGACTCGAGCTTTAAAAGGAGCAGAGAGGAGCTACAGGGAGAGCAGCAGGCGGACACTTTTAATCCCAGGGACCATGCTGTGAGGATGATCCATATTCCCCCTCATTACAAGCTTATTTACAAGATTAGATTATATGTAGCAACAGGATCAGTTTACATTACTGTAAAACATTATGAAATATGTGGAGGTTTGAAACTGATGCTATTGTTTCAGGCCAAACTTTAGATGCAGATCAGAGCATTTCAGTTGAAGGAGGCTCCAACCTACAGCACCCCCATCCTTTGAGTTTGCTCTCATCTGACATTTCCCACTTAGAATAAATGGATTTTAACTTGGAGTGATGCAAAACGGGCGGCAGCAAATTGTTAGTGAAGCGGGCTGTGACATCAGCAGCCATTTGGTGTCCTCCCCAGTTATCATACTGTTTAGCTAAATTGAAGTCACAAACCGGTGCACATTAATATCAATACAAGCTAAATTCAATATACGCAGAGAGTTGCTCTCATCAGTGCACCAAAAAGTTCAGATCACATTAGTTTGCCGACGCTGTCTCATTTGAGTTCGGTCAAGGTAGGCGTTATCGTCTCCGAGGGGAACCCATTAAACTGAATATGAAAATTAGTGTGATGAAAGGACACAAGCCAATAGAGGGAGGTGATTTTATGTAGCCTATAACCCAAACAAAGATTGTTTTCCTTTCACATTACAAGCAATGAGAAAATAAATATACGACCAGCAGGGGGCTCTTTCAACTCACAAATGAAGGCAGGTGAATACATTTGATTCCATACCCATCTAAAATTAGACCCACTCACACTGATAAATTTTTAGCAGAGATAAAACCAAGCCAGCATGCGAAGAAAAAAAGAAAAAAAATCTAAAAATGCTGTGCAGCTTCAAAGTAAGATGTGAATTATAATTCACATGTGTAAGAGAAGCATGATGACATGAGGGAAAAGGGGAGAAAGTGTCAAACAGATCTTAAAGGATGTACCAGAGCCGAGTTCTTAACGTCACAAAATTTCAGATACACCCACAGAACTTTTCAAACATTAATCACAGCAGGACACTTGAAAGTAATATTAAAGCCTTTGAGTCAAACTCTTATTAAAGAGCACTCAAAATGAATGCCCCAGGAAAGTAATACACACTACAGGCTAATGATCTTTTTCTGATACGTACATTCTCAGTGTTTAGCGTCTATTTAAAGTTTCTTTCTTTTCGTATGGCATAATTGTGCATTTTCTCAGAAGTCTTCAAATGGGACATTAAATCCAGAGTTTGAATGCTGGAAATTTTTGTCTGCATTAAAAAATTGTTGTTTTTTTTTGAGTGATTAGGATTTTCATCCTAATCTAAATGTGATTCTTTAAATAAGATATATTATATGGCCTGTTTATGCAAAGTTGACTCAAAACCTTTTGAATTAGATGACATTAAAAATGACTAAATAAACAAATCAGAAACTCCAGTCTTGAGACATCCCACAGACCCGACGATACATCGTGAAACACAGTGCTGGTCAGCAAGTGAAAAACCAGGATGTACACCATGATGCTTTCAAAATAAACAACAAGAAAGTTCAAGTACATTCATGAGTACATGTTGCACCAAAAAAAAAAGTCCAATGTTGTAGTGAAGTAGTCCGATTTCCTTTGTGTGGCTGAAAATCAAAAATATACAAATAAAACCAGAGGAATCATCATACACAACAACACTATGTAAACAGTACATATAAATAATCATCCTCACACACAAACATACAAATTTTCAATGTATGATTGATTAAAAAAAGTAAGAACCTTAATGCATCATTGCATTGACAACCTGCTTATGTGATCATATTGTCAGGTCCCATCAGAAGCCCCATGAGACAGGAAAAGAAAAACAAAACAAAATTAGCTTATTTACAGATTAAACTAACAGATGAATGTGAGCTGACGTTACACTCACTGAACATAACATTAAACATTCATTCTTTTTATGTGGAAACATCTGCCTTTGATACGTGTCTGAGAGCGACAATATGAGTTTTTGTATTACAGATGATATGGCGAATCAAAAGCGCAAAACCTCCAGAAAACAAGGAGATGTCTTCATCAATCATTAAGCTGCAAATTCTTTTAAAAAAATATTTATCAAGCACAATGCAAATGTGTCATGAGTAACAATTTCCTAAAGCAAAACTCTCAATGATCCAGAAATGTATCAGTCAACCTTCCTGCTACATTCACCACAGGCTTTAGTACCATTGTTTAAATACATTCTCGAAAAACAAGCTTAAAAATAAATAGTTTTCATTTCAGACACGTTCGGTGCACTTTGGTTGCATAAGGAGTTTCAAAAATCTGCTCATTTTCACACGTACACATAAAACAAGTGTATTCACTCAGATAATATATTTCTCGCTCTGTCACACACAAGCACAAGCACACGCACACGCATGAGATGTACCTCTTCTGCCGGCACGTTGGCTTATCTGAATAAGAACAGAAGAGTGAATAGGCATGCCCATTAAAGAGGCAAACAAATAATTAAGATCATGTTATCAGACAGGCCTGAACGTGATGAAACAAAGTCATTTCATGGTCTTGAAAGACGTAATGAGAGTTGACAAGGAATGCATTACATCACAGTAGGGGATGTGAAAAGAAGAAATTACTTAAAAGTACAGCATTGTATTCAAAACAAATCCAACAATAACAACAACAACAACAAAAAATCCTGACTGCTTGAAAATGTAATTGTAAAGTGAACAAAAGAGGTCAGTTGTGAGTCTGTGAGATAAACCCGAGCTGAGGCAGCTGTCAGTTACAGCGTGGACGTTCCTCCTCTTGCTCGGTGGCTGCAACGCTGAGCTCAGAGACGGATGTCTGGCCCTCGAACCAGCCTAAACTGCTCTGCTGGGCTCATAGGGATGGAAGGAGGCAGTCGCTGGGGTCGCATGTCCCAGGAGGTCCATGGGGCCCTGGAGAGCCAGGAGGGCCCTGAGAGGTGATCCCAGGAGGGCCTTGACAAAGAATTAAACATGATTAATTCCTGTGCCGGGCTGCGCTTTATCTCCATTCAGGAGCGCTTTCAATTAGTGATAAAACTCAAAGCTGGCAAACACACAGTCATACACTGTCTACACAGAATGGCTATCAACAATTAGAAAAAGAGGATGTGAAAAGCTGCATGCAACACTAGTCCTCTTGGTTGAGATGGCAACACAAAGAAGTGGGTAAAACTGCACTGATGTATATCCCAAAATACATGACCAGGTTTGTCCCAACAGATAAGAACCACACCATTTTATAAAAAGGGCTGCTTTGGAAAACTAAATCTTAAACCAAAATAAAATTAAGCAGTGAAAAATTGACATGATCTGAAACAAAACACTACATATGCCAATAACTAGATCATGAGTATTTTATGGCATATTTTGTAAAAATCTTTTGTTTGTATAAGTAGCTTCATTACACTTCTGATATATTGTACCTGCCTCTATCAAAAACACGCACAAACACTATTGTAAAGCCAAGATCAAATTTAAAATAAAACTATGACATTTTATGAGAGAAAAAAGTCATCAGTGCCATACAAAGCATTTCCACCTTGAAACTGCAGTGTACCAGTGACTAAATGTCTCACATACACAGTTTCAGGCAGCCAAGGTTTAATACACCAGATTTCCTTGGAGCCAATCTCGTTAACTTGAAAAGTGGGGTACCAAAAACAAGGGGTATCAGGGGAGAGTGTAAGGTGTAGCTACTTAACGGTACTTTGCAAGAGCTTCACTATATTGCAAATGATGGCAGAGTTGTTTTCAGTCTTCTGTTACAAAGTGGCAAAAGAAGCAACAGCGAGCCTGCATGTATCACCATATTAATGGAAAACCTGAGAGCTAGCTGTGGCCTATAGTAGCCTTTTCACAGAGCAATGTTTGCCACAAAACATAACAGAACAACACTGTTCCATTCATTTATCAACCAATTCTCCAGCCATATTGAGTACGAGCCAACATGGTGGTAGGCCTGAAAGTTCCTTTTTTTCATGCTTTATCCCTTGACTGTGTCCAAAAATACCTGCAGCATGCTAAAAAATGTTAGCTAACTGCTGAGGATCGGGTCGCTGCATTTTGCAGATTATGTTGTCTACAATCTCGGAACCCTTCGGCTGCATTCGCTATCTGACTTCCGGTAGACAATGATAAAGCCTATGAGGGCAAACCCCATTATTCTTGGGCTACCATTGGAGGAGGCGAATTTACATTTCCAACTTCCTTCTCCACGTGTTTACAGTCTGACTGTTTTTAGTCCGAAGTGAGATTGGAGTTGGAGTTGAGAGACCACATCGACCAGCGGATCTTTTCACAGGTGGCAAGTTTACATGTCGTTAACAGTTAACAGTCCACCGTTCATTACGCAGACTACAAAAGACTACAACTGGAAACCAAGGCTTTTCCGGTACCAAGATCACCCTACCTTGCCTACAGACTCTACGTTCAGTGAACGTAGAGCCTATTTATATAGACTATGTTGTCTGTGACCTTCAGCACTCAATGGATCGGTTCAGAGCCAAGTGTGAAGTGGCTGGGAGGATCAGCACCTCTGAATCTGAGGCAATAGTTTTAGCAGGAAACCGGTGGACTGTCCACTCTGAGTAGGAAATGAGTCCTTGCCTCAAGTTAAGGAATTCAAGTATCTTGGGGTCTTGTTCACGAGTGAGGGGACTATAGAGCCAGAAGTTGGCTGCAGAACTGGTGCGACTGGAGCGGTTTTGTGCTCACTTTATTGCACTTTTTTGCACTGTTGTTGTAACAAAAAAGAGAGCTGGGCTAGAAGGCAAAGCTCTTGATCTACTGGTCAGTCTTCATTCCTTCTCTCATCTGTGGTCATGAAGGATGGGTCATGACTGAAAGAATGAAATCACAGATACAAGTGACAGAAAACGGTTACCTCAGTAGGGTGGTTGGTGTCTCCCTTAGTGATAATGTGAGAAGTTCCGTCATTCATGAGGAACTCGGATTAGAGCCACTGCTCCTTTGCGCCAGTTGAGGTGGGTCGGGCATCTGTTAAGGATGCCTCCTGGTTGCCTCCCTAGGGAGGTGTTCCAGGCATGCCCAGCTGGCAAGAGGTCTCGGGGCAGACCCAGGTCTAGGTAGAGAGATTATATCTCTGCACTGACCTGGGAACGCCCTGGGATCCCCCAGTGAGAGCTGGCTGATGTGGTCAGGGAAAAGAAAGTCTGGGGCCCCTTGTGACCCGACCCCAGATAAGACATTGACAATGGATGGATGGATGGACGGACAGACGGATGGACAGACAGACAGATGGATGGACGTGTCCAAATATATCTGCAGTGTGCTAGATAATGTTAGCTAACATTAGCCTGCAAAGTCACATGGTGGTTCATGTTAATTGCTGA
>JAQLOL010000003.1:11440424-11471042 GCA_029783665.1 Naso thynnoides
CGAAGAAAATTACAGCAAAATTTACTCAAAACAGTCTGCATGTTTGATGAGCAGAGTCGAGCTGCAGGGGAGCAGCCATCGAAGCGTGGACTACATACAATGCAAAGGTGCAGAGTTAAGTTTAAGCTAATGCAAGACATGAGGAGAATTTTTTCAAGGAGAAAACTTTTAATATGAAGTTGTTTTTTTTTTAAACGAGTTAATAAAATAAATGGTGAAGAACTTTGAGAGTATGTTCTTTTGTCAAGAGTTGGAAATCTCATTTACAATTAAGAAGATCTTGAATTTCACTGTAATGAGATTGAAGGACAAAGAAAGTACATTTTCTCATTCTCTAGTACGATACGGGCATAATGGAAGCCATCAGTAGCAACAGCTTGCTGAAGTTGCAAGGCCACATTGCCTCCTTATCTCTCATTTACTGTCCATACGACGAGAACAAGAACCAGTGATAACAGTTTCTTTCAGGAGTCTATCACATCACATCAGTGAGACCAGTTACAGCTCGAGGGAGCCCGGCTTCCTCTACAGTTCATACAAAAGGAATTGCCGGCACTGCCTTGTCCTTTTCCTCCCTCTGAAAACATAGCTCGCCCTTTTCATTACTGCCACATCCATCTCCTGCTTAACTGTTCACACATAAACCTTCCACAGTACTCTGGTGCTTTGTGCTGTCAATACCAGAGCAAGGGTGCACAGAGTAACAATCATTACCAATTTTGTTTTTTTCCACAATTTGTTTAATCTGTGGGCTCAGGAGCAAGTATAGGTGACTATCTGCAGCTGTTAGCTCAACCCTGCTAATTAGCTTCAGCACATAGGCTAACTAATGCCCTGCAGGCAGGCATGCCTTGCATCAAACATAATTGCTATCAAAGTCATTCAGGGTACAAAGAGGTGAGGATGGAAAAAACAAATGGACACAGTGGTCATTCTCAGAGAAATGAGTTCAAATAATTAGTGGTATTCAATCACTGAGATGTTACAGCGTTGTCATGACCTCTTGAGAATCAGCAAACATTGAAGCTGTAGCTTGCAAAAGGAACTTTTACCCCCTGGTAGTAAGACTGATCAAAGTGATTTTGTGTAAATCTCTTGTATGTGATTTATAATGCCCAGTATCCATAAACCTGTTTGTGGGTTTAGGGGGAAGCTGCTCTGTGTGGCATGTGACAGAGATTTGGGTTGGCAGAAATCATCTTTCAGTGTACAGGGACTCTTAAATCTGAACTAAGCCTACTGCCAAATTGCAAAATTTGGAAGCAATTTAATTATTTCTTTTTCTTTGACACTTATTGGTCTTTCATTTAGAAATGCTTTCAATTTTGTCTCCCTACACTCCTTTGCAGGGTGAAGTACAAGAACTTGCCAGAGTGAGTTAGAATGATTCAAGTGCTCTTCATTTGATGGAAAACTCTAACACTGAGCTGGAGAACAATGTTAAGTGGTGTTTGCTATTAAAAAATTGGTAATGGTTTGCCCATATAAAAACATGTATTTAGCTGTTTGAGTGTTGTGAGAAAATGATGCTGGCACCTAGCTTAGCCTTTTAGCCATGATGCTGGTTGTTCTTTGCAGCTTTTACAGTGTGAATGAAAGACAGCTAAAGCAAATCACTGTGAATGAACTGATAGATTTCCGCTCTGTTAAGTTTATAGCATGGGCTCATCATTTTTTCTGAGGCTGACTGCTCATTTTGAAGTAATCAAGTTGATGTACAGAAAGCCTGGCTGTGTGTGTTGGTGATAAAAATCTTCATGGATCATCAGTGTGAGATTTCAGCACTGCTCTAGCTGGGGATGTTGCATCACGGTGGCCCAGGACCTCCATAACTCTACCCAAGATGTTAATCCAGCAAAAATCTCACTCCACCTGTTGTGCCAGCTACCACTGTGTGTCCCCAGAGATGATGTATTTCAACAGCCATGATTTGTTCTCTCAAAAGGAGCTGCAGCCAGGTTCCTTTTGCCCCATACATGCATTATGCACGTACATGGCTAGAATGAGTGACTTCAGGTTCAGTGATAATCTGCTACTGTCACAGATTGGAAGTCAGTGAGGTAACCCCACTTCTTATCCCTCCATCTGGGTATAAGGAGCTATTTTTTAGTTCACAGGAGCAGAGAACAGGCTGACATTTACAGTTTAGTGCAAAATTTTTTGCACAAAACCAAGCTGGGCTTTTCAGACATCATGCAGCATTTTCTCCTCTACTGGGGTCCCATTTACGTCACAGCAGCAACTGAGTTTTAGAAAACATAATGCCATCTGTGAGCTGCATTTGTCTCTTACATGTCTTCATACTAAATAAACTTTAAAATAAAATTCAAGGTTTCAGAATCGAAGTTCCCTGATATCACAGTAAGATAAGCTGGGCTTCTGCCCTTTTTAGTGGACAGTTGAAAAAAACTGATCAACACTTGCAGAGGTGGAGGAGGCAAAGCAGTCCCTGGTCATTCCGCAAAAAATGTGACAGAAGCGGCTTGACTGCAGAAGTGCCGTTATACAACCCTGATTTAATTAAAGTGTAAATTGTGAATAAAAATATTGTGCAATCCTGTGCAAATAAACCGTGCTTACCAACAATTTAACGAAATATTTCTGAGCCTTTGTTTCACAAAATGGTGAACTTTGCTCAACACAGCATACTAACTTTTTTGGGATCAGGGTTGTATAAAGGTTCAGGTTCTTCTTGCTGCTTTAGTGGCCCTTGGCTGATGGTTATTGTGGGGTTACATGGTGGTTAAAAAAAATAAAAATATATAAATTTGAATTATACCAAAAACTCAAGGCTTAGAATTCCAATTTCAAAAAATTCACTGACTTTGTCTGCTGTCTTTTTCCAGGTAGCCTATAATGAGTCTATCACAACTGTAACACTAGAAATACTTGACTGCTGTGACTGGATGATGATAAAAGTTGTCAAAGTGAAACAGAACAGTGACGTTCCAGCCCATAATTACTATAAGGTACTTTGATGACTACAATGTGATAAATCATATTTCCTATTATCGTAGTATAATGTAGCCTAAATATTTTACAATCTTTATTTTCTCATTCTCTGTTTCTGCTTTTCTTAGAATTCCAGAGCAACTGTGACGTTGAATAATTTCTCCTCAGGATCGGTGAAGTGTATGTTGATTCTGACAAAACCAAAACAATAAGCTGTATGAAATGCTTCATAGAATTCAGGCCAAAGTCTCTGTGGGTTTAATCTCCATCAATGACCTCTTTTTTTTTACACACTGTTCCTGATATAGGAGAAGCATTTAAGTGTTTATGGTTTCCTAAGCATGCCACTTAGTGCATTGTGCTGTTCTTACCTGGTGGCCCCATGGGTCCTGGATCTCCTGGTAACCCCAGGCCAAGCTGACCTCGTTCTCCTTTCTGACCCCTGTATCCTGAGGGCAGACACAACACTCTGGCTGAGAACAAATACTGTAGAGATGAAGCACAGCTTTGTGTTGACATGTTCACAGACGATGGAGTTCAGTTAGTCTGATAAGCACAAATGCCACAACATGAGCATAAACGTTTGCAACCTATGTAACTGTCCAAGAGACCCATAGAGATTAGCTTTTTGATGATATGAACATCATCCGTACCAAGGCAACATCAGAGTTCTTTACTTGTTTTGAGAAAAGTAGAGACGGGCAACATTGGATTCACAGGTTTAGTCCCACACCCTTAAATAATAAAAGACTCTACTGATATCCCGTTAAAACAGCCATCTGTACGTTAGTGTTCAAAGGAGGAGGTGTTGTGACCTTGTATAGCTTTCAGCTTAACAGGTGGACTCATTCAGTAGAACACAAATCGATGCAACAGGTGCAGAAAAGGATCATGTCTATTCATGACAACTAAACTTTAAAATGTAACTCAGTGTAAGAACACAGATATGATCATGAAATGAAGTAATGTTGTTATGCTGTAGAAAGCTACAAAATAATATGTCATGTTATGTTATAGTTATGCCCAGTCCTTTCTGTAATGGTGATTGGCTGCTACATGACTACTTCTGAAATGTAAAAAAAAAAAAAGCAGTGATAAACACAATGACATGCTAAAGTCTGTCAAAAAAAAAAAAAAAGGCGGATGAGCAAAACACAATCACTTGCACTAACCTTGCAGTCATACCAGCAAGTGCACTGCTTACAACAACATGCACACAAAGGATTTCTCACTCCATGCAGAGCCAGTACAGTACTTTACAGTTTAAAACAGCAGCATACCAAGAAAGAATCTGACACGCTGCAAAAAATATTTCCCCATGAGGCACTTAAAGTAATGGAGTCTCAGGACCAGTGGTTGTATGGAGTGCATCAGAAACATTGACAGGAGTATCAAGCATTGTGCCGCCTGGCCCAAAGGGGAAATGCTTCAACGCTTACATGTCAGGGAAAATCTCAGAAAAAAGGCTTATGAATGCTCCAAAACGGAGTCTCAAAAGAGAGAGGGGCTATCCACACATTGGCGCAATAATGAGACTTCTTTCAACACTCACAGAGCCTGGGGCATTCATTCAGGGAGGAGACGTTCCATGGAGAAAAGAGCACTGTACCTTAAGCAAAAAAAATACTGAATAGCACACAGGGCAAAAAGCTTGGGTGGCACGCTGGATTGGTGCACTCTGATAAATCGAAAAATGCCACAGTGGACAAAATACGTTAATAAAAAAATAACATTGCCACAGAGTGGTTTTTCATGCTTGATTGATAGGATTGCTGCCCTGCACCTGTTGAACACTGTTGTAAACAGCATTAACAGCAGCATTTATTCATTTATGCTACGCCTTACAAAAGAAAAATAAAACACCTTTCTTTGAACAGGTGCTCCATCAAAGACCAATTGCAGTGAGATATTTACTGATATTTCCATAATGTACAGCACAAAGCACAGCAGCTCTCAAACACAGTATACAGCCTGATAAAATAAAAGACACTTTGTTTCACTCAGTATTAATAAATACACAGAATGCACTGGGATACAAAATCAGAAATTAATTTCAAAACAACAAAATGGAGCCTTTGTGAAGTGTGCACTTAAACATCATCACTTACATCAGTGTATAATTTCGTTACCATCTCAAAAGGTAAGGATGAATAGAATGATAAATGAGCACTCAATTACAACAGAGGAGGAAAAAAAGAGAGAAGAACTGATGCTCTTCGGCATGCGTACTTCTGGGTATTGTCTAACAGCTTGAGAATTTCACCCATGTGTAATCAAACCATGTGGAAAAAAAAGACTGCAAACTCAACACAGGGGTTATTTTTCTCCATAAACAATTCATTTTGGCATATTGGAGAAGGAGTCAAATTGGATATTCTAGAGGAGCACAGTCTCCAGCAGAGGATGACGAGAAATAATGAGGAAATATTACTCTAAACTCTCTCCCCAGCTGAGTGGAGGCACGAGTCAACAAAGAAAAAAAATTAAGAAGTTGTTGAATTTTTGATTTGTCAAGGGAAATAACTTTCCTCTTTATTTTCAATAAATATTTATTGCAAAGCTGCATTAAGAATCACCTATAAAACACTCGTTTGAAGCATAAAAAATACAACAAGCTACACAAAGTCCAAGACATGTGTAATGCGAGCAGCATTAACACGGCACAAATATTTATAGGCGAGGAGTTGCCTGTTTTAGCTACATTATTCATGAATGAAAGCAACATTTTATATTATAGCAGTGGGTTAAAGTGTAAATGGTCTTGGATAATGTGAGGTAGATACAAAGCTCAAAGAGAAAGGCCAATGCAGCGGTGCTTTGATCTGCACCAAAACGTAACACACTCCTCCTCCTCCTTAAAAGTAACGAGACTGTAGTTCTGCTGTGGACACAATACAAATCTAAGGAAGTCTGAGGTATAAAGCCTGACCAGCAAACCATTAGTGTTGTATGAGCAGTCAGGAAGTTGTATCAGCTTGATAAAGAATGTCCAACCCACTTCCCCGACTATGCTCCTTCTGTACTTTAGAGGCTTTCTTTCCTGGAGTGAGGTATCAATAATGGGGCTCTTTTCCTGTCCACATTGATAAAACTTTCTCTTATTCACAGCCAATTCTTCCGTTTGTCTTCATATTTCCCAGAGAGCCGCTGTGCACCACACTCCTGGCCTTTCCTCTGCTTCCCGACCCTCAGTCTGCATTGATATATGGGTCTAAGCGAGAGAAAAATACCCATGAATCCCTATAAAATGCAACCTACATTGTTGCCCCACCTCCAGTCCAGCCAGTCTTAAACGGTTTCACCAGAAATCTTTACAAGCATCTTTAAATAAGGGCTGTTGCATCCCACTCTGCAGCCTTCTTTAGCTACACGTGTAGTAAAGCATACTGTATAATGGGTGTATCTAATACCAATAAGAAGCACATATATAGCATGACAACATATGTAAATTACAACTACTTCAGGCCACAAAGGGTTAAGTTTTTCTAATAGTTTTGAGCAAACAAAGGTGTTATCTATAGGAGTGTTATTTCTAGTTCTATTTTTAAAAGGTGGTTTTAACATCCAAAATTTCAGCATGGCAGCCTGTGCTCTTACCTTGAGGTCCAGGAGGTCCAGGCTCTCCTGGAGGGCCTGGTAATCCGTCCTTGCCAGGAGGTCCTGGAGGCCCTTGGAATTGTGGAGCCAGGATGCCTGCTGGTGTCTTCTGCACCGTGGCAGCGCTCGACAGCCTCTCTGCAGGGTGAGAAAAATAAAATAAAAAATTCACACGAGCATAAAGAAGTCGAGAAAACATGTTAAAATAAATTTGGAACAACTTGTACCTTCAAAGACTCGCAGAACTTCATTTCTGATAAACATTTTGAGCTCCTCCATGAAGCCGGGATCACCCTGTGTGTGTGGAGGAACAGAACGGAAAGTTCACTGAAACATTGCGAACAAAAAGACACAACAGTAAGTCATCTTTCATTCATGGAGAACTGGCAGCAGAAGGTATTATCACGGCGTGAGAATCAAATGGATGCCTGAGATGCATCTCAACACAGTTTGTGGAAACCATCTGTGTTGAAAATAAGAGCTGGGAGGAGAGATTACTGCTAAAAGTCACATTTTTAGCTTTTTTCTAACTGCTCAGTGAAATCCCACTTTGCATTATAATATAACATCTGTGCCTAAAACCCAGTTAGAAATAAAATGGATTCAGACAGTAAATATTAAAGTAGATGATATATCTCTATAAAGAGAGCTCTTCTAGTTACTTTATGTCCAATTATAGATTATATGCATTCTGGGCTTAAGAGAAGAGGTGTGCCAGCTTGGTGTGCCTCCAAATGTATGTGTTATCAAACCAAATATCTAGCAGTTTATGATCTGCCACTCAAAGGATTCAGAAACCCAAAATAACATGGTTAAAAGAAAACAGTTCATGTAAACAGTGATGCCAACCTTTCTTTCAAACATTGTTCAAGCTTTCCGCGGCTGCTCCAGAGACTATGGCAAACAGGAGCAGCCTTGGACCTTGGATCATCACATTCAAAACAGTTTTTCAACCCTGCTGTGAGCATTATATAACTGTTGTGACTGCGTACAGTACTGTGTGTAAAATGTCTGTGACACACGGAGGTGTTTTCAGCGCTCTGCACAGCTCTAGGCACGCCCACATATCTCTGTCTTTCTCTCTGTCTCCATCTCCCTCCCTCTCTGACCTTCTGTGGCACCTCGATGAGGAGTGGGAAGCGTTCAGCAGAGAGAGAACAGCAACCTCCCTTGCAAAGTCTTGTTTGATGTTTCATGCAGAAATCTGTATGCTGCACCGTTTTCCATATGGGGAACAGGAACTGAGCTAGTTTCACAAGCTCAGGAAGGAAGTTGGATGATTAAGGTTTTAATCATCTGGGAGGAAAGTCTCTGTTTGCTCGGAGGTATCTGCGAATTTACAGCTTACCAAAAGGTTTTTACTCCCCAGCTGTCCCGGAGGGCCGGGGTCACCTTTCGGTCCGATTGGTCCGATTGGGCCAATAGAGCCAGGATCTCCTACACGACCCCTCTCGCCTTGAACGCCTCTTTCTCCAGGAATCCCTGGATCACCCTGCAGTGAAGAGGCCCACACTTGTCTCAACTTTATTGACACAGACTGTTTAGATATAGGCTCTACTGCAAAACAATTACAGCTACATTTCTCGGCTGGCACAAGTCGCACCACAGTCATACCCTGAATCACTTCTATACCCATTAACATGCAATGCATTGACCTATTAATCCTAATGTGTCCAGTCAGTCACCTGTCTCGAGGTGCTGTGGAAACTGTGAAGCTAAAAGCCTCATTTTGCATCTATTTGCAAAAGATTACAGCAAAAGTGTGACAGAGCTCTTTAATTTTGCCTCACAAATACAATAGGAAACTGCACAGAGCGTTAAATGCCTTTATCTGGTGTTTATATGCTTGTGGGGATTAGTCATATTAGTGCTGAAGTGAAGACTTTCATTACTATTAATCAAAGCATTTTTTGTGCATCATAGCGTGAGTCATAGAAGCAGCTTGTTCTTCGGAAGACAGGAATGATGCTACTTACACGCTCTCCTTTGGATCCTCTGTCACCTGGTCTACCTGTAGCTCCCTTAGAAAAACATAAAAATATATATTTGAAGGTTTTTTGTACTCATAGAAGAAGGTTTCATCTAAATTACTGGAAAAAGAAATGATGCTGACCCTGAGGCTTTATCACCCACTGCACACAAAGTACTGATGTTCAGGACCATGCAAGGGCACGCACAACACCCTAATTATTCTAATCCATGCATATGAAGCAGAAAATTATATTATTTAAGACCAACTTACATCTGTTTTTGTTTTGTTTTGTTTTGTTTTTTAAACTTTCGGTTCTGCTGCCTGAAGACCAAAAAACTACAAGCAAGCTTCATCTGAATTTCTTGACTTTGAGAGACATACTTTTCCAAAGGCCGTGCATTGATTGCTTCTCGCTCAGCTCAGGTGTATTGCTTGTATAATATCTCCCTGTATAGCGTTTCACCTTCTGCAAAGTCACGGCCTCTCTGCATCACTCTGGCTTTCATCTGAGATGCTTTCCCACCAGCTGTCTCTACTGTATGGAGCAGCTGAGGGAGAAAATACCTGTCGCCGACTGCATGTCACAACATCTTGTGTCTTCCTATCCCTCCCTGTCACTCTCCATTGCTTCCCTTTACTGTGCTCACAGCAATACCTCTGGGAGCGTCTTTGTAACAATTTCGTGCTGGATTACAGGAGCCATGCAAAAGACAATCTGGCATGATGTGGTTTTAAAACGGCATCTCTTTGTGATGCTGTTCTCCCCTGCCTGCTTTAATCTGTAGCACTCTGTATTCCTCAATGCCTGATGGGAGGCTTAAATCTATCATCTTGCCCACTGAAATGTGCTTCCCTGAGCATTACGTTAAACCTCAAAGCAGCATCTCAGTACAGGAGCAAAGCCACCTGCTAGATGGCACTGTTGAACCACCAAAAAGTCAGGCACGATTGGCAAAAAGACATGAGGACGAGACTGAAGAAGGTCTTTGTATTGCTGAGATTTTGGTGGAGGAATATTAACTAATATTCATGAGAAAACAATAAATTGCTGGGGATGTCATTAAGGTGTTAGGTGACGAAAAATTTGCAAATCAAAGAGCAAAACAGTAACACTCGCAGTGAAACCAGTTTGGTATCAGACCATATAATTGGTAGGAAGGGGTATTCATATCAGATCTGTTCTGCATGTTGTGAACCCATTTTGTATGATTATGTAGTAAATTGTGTATAATATATTTGATTAGTCACCTAAAAGCAGACTTTGCAGCAGCATTTGTTTCCATTTTAGCCGAGTTCATCAGGCAGGAAAATTAATATTTAATCTAAGTGTCTGCTGGCCTCTATTACAAACATTTTATCATTGCCTGAAAGCATTAACTGTATAATTAGGGTAAAAAGACTAAAAGTCAACAAAGCCTTAAATCTGCAGTATTTCATTTAGTTTTTATCGTTAAAATCTCAAATATGCAAATAGGTTTAAGGCACTCCGGATGCTGTGGCTTGAGGGTGGGTGGTGGGGGGATAAAAATCTGCTGTGCCATCTTTCTGCAGCTCGGCTGATGTAAAGCACTTTCTATAAGGGGATTTGCGGCGTGTTCCATCGACTCACCTTGTATCCAGGAGTTCCATCTTTTCCAGGTCTCCCCTGCTCAAAGAGTGCAACACAAACAAAGACATTTTGTATCAGCTCCCGCCTTCGATTGGATCAGCACTGTTGCACTCCTAGTAATCTCCACAGTTAATGAGATATCTCAACCACGGGATAATGATCCTGATTGCTCTGCGAACACTGCTCCATTGTGCGCTTACAGCGAAAATTACAGAAACCATCTCTGACGGTAATTACATAGAGGAATGTAATCATCTGCAGGACAAGTGATGGCCAACATACTCGTACATATTTTGTCCATATTGTCCTTGAATCATGTTATGATTTTCCCCATGTGATAGTAAAACAATCACGGATAATCCTGCTGACGCAAAGGAGCTGTGTGTTAATCAAAGCCCTCCAGACTGGACATTATTGAAAACTGCTTTGGAGACATCTACTAGGTGATTATAAAAGGAAGAGCAACAGAATTCATGTAGCATCCTTACAGCAACACCTTGGGGTCCCTCGGGCCCTGGGAATCCTGTCTCTCCAAGTGGCCCCCTCTCACCCTGTCAGAGAACAGAGACAGCCGATGTGTCAGTCAGCAGTGACAAAGGAATGACACGTGGATTGACAGCTCAAAGAGAGTTAGAGTCTGCGGCTCACCGGCTCTCCTGGGATCCCAAGCTCTCCACGAGCACCGGGCTTCCCCTGTCAATCACAAACACAGGAAGAGAGCAGACGGCGTTTGACAGGTTCTCAATGGCGTCATATCTACAGAACTTCTGCAGCCTCCCATTTACAATATACCAACTAGCTTACTATTGCCACACGGAAAAATCCACCAAACACAGCACAGGTTTACATCCGAGCTGTTAATCGAAGTAGCTGTTATGAGGCTTTTGTTTTGATTGCTGCTATTCTGTGTGCTTTATGAAATACCATCGACCTGTTGCCAGCAGCAGACTTCAACAACACAGGTGACTGATCAAAGAGGAGAAATTGTTGGTGTAAATTAATCGAAAAGAATGGAAAAATAAATTTAAAAATCTGACTTACCGGAGGCCCTGGTATTCCAGGAGGACCAGTCAAACCAATATCACCCTAAAGGAAACATTGCAGATATGTCAAGTAGATACAGTACACATTACATAGAGAAAAAGCATAAATCACTGTCATGTCAAGCAGACACATGAGACTGATAGCAGAGACTACTTAAACCTGCATGCAATGACTGCTCCTGGGCTCCTCACTGTTTGGACAAAAGCAATTAAAAAAAACAACAACACTTTAAATACTACGAGTTTGTACGAAGAATAATCTAAAAAAGGGAACTATAATAAACAACGACCATACTGACTTACAGAAGTCTTCTACACAGGTGTCACACCATTGAGGTTTATGTTATAGGAACTTGTTTTTTTGGTTACTCGCCCAAAATGTGACTGTATAAAAAGATTTGCTTGTATGTTGTCCTCATAACATGAGTAACACATGTCTACAAACACGCTCACACAGGAAAACACACACACACAGATACACATGCACACAGAGTAGTGGCAACAATTCCATAAAAATGTAGACTTGGGAAGAAGCTGTGTAAAGTTGCATGCAGGGCTACTTTGGTCCATTAAGGAGTCTGTGTGCGACAGCAGCAGTTCATAGTGCATGAAATCATGCATCATGTTTAATTACAGTTAACTCACATTACATTAAGACTTTGGCTCCAAATTGCTGTGGTTTTGCCATGCATTTACTTCACAGATATTTAAACCTCAAAATTATATAATGTTTCAAGTGACTGGATTCTCCTAAACATAATTAGCTTTCCTTCAGTTGACTCAAACCTTCACAGGAACATTAAATATGATTGACTTCCACATTTGAAAGTGTTTTTTTTCACATTTATAATATATTTCATTCTAGAAATACACTTAAAATGTTTTGTAATGAGAATGAAATAGCGATTTCCCATTTTTCCCTTATCTTTGTAATCGTGTGATGTTGTGGAAGCTCAGATGTCTCTCTGTGCTGATACTGTTGCTTACCTTGGCACCGGGAAGGCCTTCAAGCCCGGGTAATCCCATGGCCCCTGGCTCCCCCTGCGAGAGAAAACAAACCTCCTGCTATGTCACTACTGTTGGAAACTGAGGGTTGTTAGTTCACCTTTTTTGCAACAAAGGATGATGCTATTTTTGTCTTGCAGTTCTCAATAGGAGGGTGAGTTTGGTGACGAGCTACCAAGAGGTGAAAGGTATCATTATGTGGCTGTCAGTGAACATTACGCATAAGCAAGCGAATATAGATCAAAGTGAAGGCAGGTAAATTAAATTCTGCCGAAGCCAAGATTTCACACATTTCTATCTTTCTTCTTGATATTCTCGGTCAGGTATTAGTACAACCCTCCATGTGTCAATAAAAAGATAACCCTTTGAGGACAATATATCAACCTGAGAGTACTTTATTATATGATCTATGACACATGCTGTCACACCTTGTAGGCTACAGACGGGATAGAAAAAGAGGCCCATTTGACAGTCACAATCAGACTTGCTTTCTGCACTAAAAATAGAGCCCCATTCCCCGTGCTGGAACAAGTGATGGCCTCTATCTACCTCATCTTGCCCGAGCTGCCACTGAGAAACGCCATTACAAAGAATAGAGGGGCAACTGGAACTGACATAGACAGATTGTGCAGGTAATTGTCACACATGTAGATTGTCATGAATAAGCGAGTGTGGCTAAAGTGGAGAGCGGGCCAGCCAGAGGATCAGCTGTGAGACGGATTGGGGCAATTCCACCACAGCACTGGAGCCGCTCCTACAATTTATTAAAATGTCAAATTAGCATCCTGGTGAAAAATCACTGTGCAACAAAACAATAAAAAATGCAATTGGCCCCGTGAGAATAAAGAATTCAAGTTGATGGCAGAAGCGTGGAATTGTTTCCACGTCTGTTTGGATTTTTTTCAAGCGTCAGTACATGGTGGGGGGGACATTTGAAGTGCAGAAAGAGTTCATAGGTTCCCAGTGGCAAGACAATATAGTACAACAGTTTGCAGGAGATGTGATCTTTTTTTTTTTTTTGCTGTGCTGGAGTTCTGCTGAGAGTGGTTAAGTGCTCAAGCTTCAGGGTGTATTGACTTATGTTGTAGAGAACCACACAGACAATGATAGAAAGCAACAAGCACCTCTGACTTCTGTATTATTTTGAGCAGCACAGAAAACAGACACATATTTCATTGAATTTATCATGAAAAGCCTCCACTTACTGAGGGTCCTTTGTCTCCTTTGGGACCCTTAAAAGAGAGAAAAAGACAGATCAGCCTGGTGAATGCCATACAAATCAAAAAAATAGCTTGAAATGACATGTGGATACTGCATGTTAGCATTTTTTATTGCTTCGCTTTCCTTGCAGTTTAAGTCTGTAAATCATGCTTGCATTGAGCTGTATGTCTTTCAAGCAAGATTACAAATGATAAAAATCGCATAATCCAGTCTGCTCTTCTAAACACTGGCTGTTACATTTTTAGCAAAGCATTGCAGCATTTTTTTAGCTACTGTAAACAAATAAGCAGAGCCTGAGCGATATATCCCATTGCATATATAATCAGCTGATAATTGAGTTGGTCTATAGCAGATATATCAGTATTGGTGTATATATTCTCAGATACTTGGAAATGGCAAAAAGTTTTTTAAGGTCGGAAAAAATACTTGGATTACTGATTTAAAACTTTGTAATTATGTAATTTGTCCAGCAGCAGGCGCTCTGTTTGTTAATAACTAATATGTGAGTATTTACTGTTCTGTGCACTGATGTTTGGAATAAAGTTTATTATATTTGAAGGTATTCTACCTAGATTGTAAGTTAGATAGTAAGTCTTTGACTGGGAAAATCTGTTGCATATTCAAATCTTGACAGTCAAAATATCCTGTGAAATCCCTCTACCAGGGTCTGAAATTAACACTTGCCAGAGGCCAAGTGCAGGCAGATTTTTCTTTGGGTGCGTGAATTTTGGGAGCCAAACTTTCTTACAGCAAAGTATGATGATGTCTGTCACAGTTGCTGCTACGCCGTTCCCCTCTGCCCAACCTGAGAGCGAGGTACAGGGAGAGAAGCACTGGCGAGGATGGAGCGGCGGAAAGTTGGAGTGACAGAAACAACGTTATTTTTTGATTATTTCACAATGGATTACAAGCCTGTGCTTGAATACAATAGAGACAGACACTCTTATTTTTGGTTTCATTTTCCTTCTCTGCATTTCTCTTTTAACTGGCGGATGCATTGCTGAGGAGCCAGTGTTAAACAAGTCAAGCATATTTTTAAAATAGCATTATGCAAGTTTGTTGATGAGGCTTTTTTTTAGAATGTTTTCAATCAAGAATATTATAGCCTGAATCTACACGCCTCAATAATGTCCTCCTTCTATTTTTTTTCTTTTAAATCTCAATAAACATTTGACCAGAATTTTTTTCATTTGTCCGGGAAATTGAAATTTTGAAATCTTCCAGGATACTTTGACCGGCACCAAATTTCTGTCATTTTTTTTGCTCTCTAATATAGGTAACTAGATTGGCTCTAAAAATCCTGTATCACTCAGGCCCTACAAATAAGGAGTAACTGATAAACTGCTCCCTTTGTTCCTCTTAACACTGATGAAGATCGTCCCTCATTGATTACTCCAGAGGAGCTGCTGGGTTCTGATGGATGCAGCACAGAGAGGATCATCCTTAACATCCAGCTACGGTTCATGCGCATTGTGCTCTGGGGATATTGGAGTGTCTATTCTGTGTCACCACCTTCAGTGTTCGTTGTGGTGGATGGATCCCTGCGAGGCTTTTGAGTGAATGGCTCCTGGGACTGGACCAGATTACAAACTGTCTGATAAGGGGGAGCAGGGGGAGCTGATAAGCAAATCCGGTCACTGCAGCTTGGCACTGTGCAAAGCAGCTGAACCTCCAGGTCCTTTCTGCATATCAATGATGTTGTGTGTCCTGGGGCGGGTCAGAGACACCTGTTTGAGAGTCAGGGAGCCTCTTGCCCTTCACCAACCGCCAGCTCTCAATGAACATAATTGACTGTGATGGGACCTCAGAAGCCGAGATAACACTGGAGGGCTGTTCAGGTTATTTGTTATCCGCCTCTTCCAGGTTCTGCAGTGTATACAGTATCAACTTGCCCGTGTGCTTGTGTTCTTCACAGCACACTGTAAAAGATTTGCTTCAGGCTTCTTGACGATTATGCTTACCGGTGCACCAGGAGCTCCAGGGGGTCCTAAAATAGCACCACCACTCTGAAAAGACATTTTTCTATGTTACAACTTTATATTTGACAATATGGGTCAAACGCATTTTACCGATAGACATAGATGCTTTCCTGCCAGCATGATTGAAGGCACTGTATCGTACATTCAATGGATCACCATGACATTATCGCTGAGTTAAAGTCATTTTAAATGTCTTTACCTGCAGCTTGTACAGACTGCTCATCCCGTTGCCCTCCACATAAGGAACACCCTAAAACACAAGCAACAGTTAATCACTGTTCTGTGAGTTTTAGGCACCGGGAGTCTTTACACAGCTGTACAGTAGCTCTGGAGCAGTTATATACTGTTGAGCCCCTTAAAAGCTACATGAGAAAGATCAATAGCTCATTTGGTGATTACACAAAGAGAGGGGAGTGAAGCGCGAGCGAGCGAACGAGATGTGAAAAGAACAAGGAAAACAGAGGAAAGTAGACTTAATAATCCTTGAGCCAGCAGTAATTCAAAAAACGAGAGTATCTCAGAAATACAAAGAGCACACTGATTAAAAGAGATTTGAGTATGAGAACTAGATAATCCTGACTTCTTGGGTAGCATTAGAACATAAAAGAATGTTTTTCCCATGATAGATTGGAAACGCCTTCTATTGTAAATGTGGAAGGAGTCAAGGTGCTCATTTGGAAGCAAGCAGTTGCCCGTGCCCTTTTCAGGCCACTGAGCCATCCTCTGTCCTTCCAGACTGCAGTTTATGAGGCCAGGGTGTGTGTGGGGCACGGCAGGTTCAAGGGGATGGCTGATGAATTATAGATTTGCCTTTGAAAGTGCTTACTCACTGGCCTTTTAAAGGGAGGTAACGATTCAATGCCAGCGAGCAGGTTGCCACAATTTCATCGCATTTGCACTTATTTGTCATTTATATTTTTCTTGTTACACTAAATAGTGTTCCAGTGGGCAGCAAAACAAGTGCACTGGTGGTCATCTGTGTAGAAAAAAGCTGCACAGGCTCTAACCTTCACTTGATCATGGAACAAAAGATATTTGGAGAGAAAAGTTTAAATGTGGTGTGCTTGAATAGATGGTTGAGATCTGTAACCTTGAGACTCCTAATGGACTGAGGTCAAATTGTTCAACAAAATAACAAGCAGAACTATTTAAGCATACTTAAACAAAACCCTGAGAGAGTTTTTGAGACTCAGGAGGAAGTTACCGGTGGTCCTGGAAGCCCTGGTCTGCCCGGCGGTCCTTCATTTCCCTGGAAAAACACAAACCAGAAAAATTGTTAAACATGTGCATGAAAATAGAGAAATCATTTTTATTACAGGAACTGGAGTCATACTGTTTTTCTCATTTTATCCATTTTTCTTAAAATGTATGATGATACTACATTCATAGAAAAAAAAATGTAAAATTCATTAATACTATGAGTTGAACCCATTCATTTATTACAGGCTTTGAGCCATGATATAAACACATCTGAATATCCTGCATGCAAATTAGTAACAGAGGGTTTTAAGTCAAATAGTGTGCACGCTCACCCCCTGAATAGTCTAAATATAACCCTGAAAGGCCTGTGCATAGCACAGCACATACATTACACAGACATTTCTTAAGTGAAAGAAAACACCTTACTTTTTCTCCTTTTCCTCCCTGTTGGCCCATTGGTCCAGGTCTACCCATAAGCCCCTGCAAACAGAACAGCATCCTTGCAATGAAATCTGTTTCATCAATCTAAAAAAAAGTTTTGCACATGTTGCAATAAACGTGATTTGTAACCAATGAAAAAAATGAACAAGATTCTGGATAATATCACACCAGGCTTCTTACCGGGGCCCCTGTACGACCGGTCACACCGGGAAGTCCTGGCACCCCTGCAGGCCCCTGGAGGACACAAAGTGTTAAAAAATTTAAAAACATAATTACAGTAAGTCCATCTGTAACACTTTCCCCATTGCAGTGACAGGAAAAGGTGATGTGGGCGAGTACTTTCCCTTAACCCAAGGTGTAAAGAGTAAATTATTGATCTAAATCTCACTGGCAACAACAATCACAGATGAAATAATACAACACAGCTTGCAACTATGCCATATAGTTGCATGTATTATCAATTTCTCTTTTATCACTGAGAAAAAAACTCCAACAGGGCTGTAAAACATTTTTATTGAGCCTTTAAAGTCTAAAAAAAAAGTTTGCCTGTTGGTTAAAATCTCCTGCCGTTGGGGTTCAATGCTGAAAGTCGACCTATGAAAAGCTTCTCAGCTCCTCTAAGGAGAGCCTTGTTTTTTTAATTAGCAAACACAAGCATGCAGGGCAGGTTCGGTTCTTTATAGCTCCTCAGAGTGCAAAAGACGGGGCAGAGTGCACACCCAGTACTGGGGATATCTTTTGATAACTGCTTTTAAAAAACTCTCAGAGTAGTCCGACTGCAACAGAAGACAGACCTTACAACACATTTCCATTCTTTTGAAGAACCTCCCCCTCAGTGTCACAGTGTCTTCCGGATGGTTAGGTAACTACCAGATTCATTTGTTTAGGTTGAACTTTTTTTTCCACTCACCTCATCACCTTTATCTCCAATGGGGCCTGGGAACCCTCTCTCCCCTTTCACTCCCTGCAGGAAAGGCACAACCAGTGACGGAGGAAAACCAAACATGAAAAGGCCTGAAACTGAAAGCTGACACGTGTAAACTTCAAACTGTCTCTTCCCTCCTGCAGCACAACTTTAAATCGCCTTACCCATAGCACTGTATCCATAGCAACAACATCTGAGCACATACAGTAAGAGTGTACAGAAAAATAGGAGTTGTAGAGCAGCATGTTAGCTTCCAGAGATAATCCAACAGGCAATTTAAGCAAAGCATTTGGCGATGCAAATCATTATTTGTAAAGACAACTTTACCATGCTGAGAAGCTGACTAATTTATTTTGTTTCCACACAAACAAATACATTCTACAGAGCGTATTTCCACCTGATATTTTCTGGTGGCTTTGTGTTAGCCTCACAGCAAGAAGGTCCTGGTTTGCTTGTCAAACATCAAGAGGGTCCTGGGTTCGATACCTGCTGGGGCAGGGCCTTTCTGTGTGGAGTTTTCATGTTCTCACCATGTCTGCGTGGATTACTTCTGCATACTCTAGCCTCCTCCCACCGTCCAAACACATGCAGGTTAGTTTAACTCTAAAATTGACTGTAGGTGTGAATGTGAGGGTGTACTCAGCCCTCGCCCAATGTTAGCTGGCATTGGCTCCAGCCTCCCCACGACCCTGCAAAGGATGAGCGGTTATGAAGATATATGGATAAATAAATTTCCTTCCTTACCTTTGGGCCTTCCTTCCCAGGGTTACCCATGGGCCCTCTTACTCCTGGATCTCCCTGTTTTAAGTACAAAATGAACATGAGCATAAGCACATATGCACTCAAAGCACTTACAAAGGAATTTAACAAGTATCCTGTAATGCAAGAATCGGTCAAATAAACATATTTTAAGTGTCCATTCCATAGGCCCTCCATGCAAATGAGTTACTTGTACCTTTTCTCCCACCAAGCCTTCTACTCCTTGCACTCCGGGGGATCCCTTCTCTCCCTTCTGCCCAGGAAGCCCTGGGACTCTCATCTGGCACACGCTGCAGGCATTCTGCCAGTGCAGGCAAGGCAGGAAGCAAAAAGTGTTGGCACAGATAAGATTTCATCAAGCTGAGCTGGAGCACTGCATTTTCACCCTTTATTATGTCACATCCCCTGGGTGGAGGACAAGACCCCAACTGACACAAAGTGTTCTCTAAATGTCTGCAGAGCAGAAATAATGTGAACCCACCACGAGTGTCTCCAAGAGTGTCTCCCATCTAGGTGAGTGGTGAACTTTGTCAAACTCATTGACTGTGACATTTAGGTGAGAATCTTAAATATCACTGTCCCTGATCCAGTCTCGATATAGGCAGAGCACCTTCTAGGAAATATGTGGGAGCTTGAAGTTGGAGAGAGGCAGTCGCAAAAGGTATAGTGCATCATTAAAAAGCAGCATTGAATGAGAAACTGAATCTGAAATACAAATTGGAAAGAAATCTTTACATCTAATTATCTTCTAGAAGTCACAGGAAACGTTATCAATGAAACAAAAAGGGACGAGTGCTTTTTCTATTACCGTGGTTATGAATGAAAAGAAAAAAAAAGACAGCAGCGGAATGTGCTTCCAATCCTTTTTCATAGGTGTCATCAAGGTGTTGAAAGTATTAATTAAAGTGCCACTAAGCAGCACTGATGAAGGCTGTAAACAGTAGCTGAATCCAACAGAGCACTTAATGGATAAAATTAGTTGACACTTAAAGTTAGGGCTGACAGAAAATCATGATGCTGCTGGTACTTGGTTTTATCTATCAATAATTAGTCATGAAAAGCTAATATATTTATTGTCAGAGTTGACATGCATTATGTATTTAGGATTAAAATGCTTTATTGGGCAAAGTGCTGTCCTGCAGGTGGTGACATTAGGTAAGGTGGCTAATCTGCTTCAAACAATAAAGGACATGTCACAAATGTGCATAAATTTCAATTAAAAATGCCAATTTCTAAATGTGAGAGCCACAAAAGAAGTACTCCATCTCCTCCTTTTGACTCTTTAATCACAGGTTATAAAGGCTGAAAGCCGAAAAGTGTTTCAAATTACGTTTCAAATTATTACAAATGTTGCATTTGTTCAGAAAAGAGACCTTGAATACTGTTTGTATTAGGCAGAGGAAAAAAATCATGGTCAATAACCTTGATGATGAACATGTTGGAACACAGTTTAAGAAAATAAAAAATACAAGCAGCAATTTTGGTTTGAGGGACTATACTTGTGCAGTCTGTGGTAGGAATCTTTCAGCATTCTTATGCCGTGCTTTAATGTTTAGTAATTGGGGGTGAAGGTTTAAGTGACAAGGGAAATCTACCAGAGGAAATTAAATTAAATCGTCTGAGAGAGGATCCAAGTGGGAGCTATTCTCAAAGGCTTCTTTTATTGTATATTTTTTTAAATGTTTGTTTTGCATGAGATCTAAAATACATAGAAAATAATGTTTTAAACTGTTGTGCATACCAGGTTTCACACTGGCTAATCAACCTCACTTACCACATTGCACAAACCAATATATTAGAGGCTATGTTGTGTTTCTAGATACATTTCCAGCACATGGTATACTATATATATATATATATATATATATATAATGAATGTCATGACAGTCAGATGTGTTGTCAGAGTTACTGTCAGATTTTTGACAGAATATTTATATTTAGAATTTTTAGCTTTTATCTGTACTTAATAATGTTACATTTCAATCTCAAACAATTACAGACGGTAAACCTAATTTAGTTACAACGGACGAACACATTTGGTGATATAGTGCTGCCCCATCAGAGTTGGGGTAGACAACATTAGGAAAACAAGCGAGCTGTACCATGAGACCCCTGAGGAAGAAACTCTGCTACACCTTCCCTACATGTTTTGCACCGTAGCTTGCCTTTTTAGTTTGTTTGTTTTCCGTTTTCTTTTATGTCCAGTTTACATCAAATATTCACAATGAGACGAAATTGTTGCAGGGAAAGTTGCAGCAGAGTAAACTGGTCCATCTCAGCTCGACTCACGCTGGCTGATGGAGTCGCCTGCAGATACTGCTGTCACCAGAGGTGAGTTTGATGCTCGGAATACACATTCTGCATGCACCTCTGCAGCACATCTGCGTGGCCAAGCTAAGTGTGACCTGATACTTTCTGAACAGCCTATTGGAAATGATATCTTCAAATTCTTCATATTAAATACTTAGGAAATGGTGGTGCTTTTAAAGTCATGATATTAAGCAGAGAAAGATTATATGTTCTGTTCCCATTCAGTTCCGTTCCCATTGCATGTGTGTGTGTGTGTGTGTGTGTGTGTGTCCAGCAGGAGGCTGGCACAATGTGCACCGTGTTGTTAGGTAAAGTCAACGTAATAAAGTGAGTGATCACTCTTAAATAAAAAGGAAAACTATTAAAAAAAAATTCTATGTCTGTCTGTCTTTGTCCTGCACCGTAAAATGTTTCCACAATCGTGTCCCACCAATTCACTACATCGGGTCTCTGGTTTGACCGTCATTTTTCCTAAAATAAAAGACAGAACTATGTTGAACTTTGTTCTGTTTTACACAACAAGATCCTTCAAATGTTTCACAAGTAAAACTTTAAATGAAGGGATACCTTATACATATACATTTGTGAGAGTTTTTATTTTGAAAGACAACATCCAAAATGTTAAAACCGCAGTGAATGTTGCCGTTATGATGTCAATATAACTGTCAACAGGTTATTTCTCTGTCTATTTAAGCAGAGATCTGCAAGCGTCTAGCAGAATAAATAGGCCTCCTGAGCTGAAGTGTTGCATTGCTGCTGGCATGCGTCTGACATGCCTCTCAGCGTGCTGTGCTCTAATCCGTAATAATAAAAACCGAGAAAATAAGCAGACACACTGCTGATGCAGATGCAGGATGTGTGTTCCAGGCGTTTGAAAGTAAGGCATGTATCTTGTTTTAACAGCCAATCAGCTCATACTGATATCACCTGTCGCTAAGAGGTGCAGCGCAGAGCAGCCGATAGGAACGCATGCTTTTTTTGAAATTACCTGTTGATGGTCTGAATACAGAGCAAAGGCTGAATAAAGAGCATTCAGAGCCATGGAGAGGTACAGAAGTGTTGTGTTCTTTCAGACCACATGACACCAAAGATTAGCTACCTATCCCAGCTTTAAGACTGATTTGTACAATGTTACATGTTAATTAGGAAAGTCATCCCCAAAACTCTGTATGTAGAATTTCGTATGCAACATACAGCATTCTCAGGCAAAGAGAAACATATTATTTTTAACAGCATCTGTTCTTTACCACAGCCTAAAGCCTTTGTTAAACTAGGTATGATTGCTTTGAAATAACAAAATGAAAAGTAATGTGAAGAGTTTATTATTTATCTTCCAATACAATTATATCTGTTCTGAAGGGCTGCAGTCATGTAATGTTGCAGTACTGCACTACCCTCTATTGAAAGTCTTAAACATGATGTCATACAGTTTGGCTAAACTGTGCACCTGTGGTGAGGACTAACCTTGGACTATCTGAATGGCTTTTGTACAGCTACTCCTCCCAGTCATCCTGATAGAGGCACTTGAGGGCTTTTCTATCTCTCTGAACTAATAGCATTTATATGTTAATAGAACATAACCCTTTAAATTCACAGATAATGTTCATTTATACATGTTTCCTGGCTCCCCGTTGCATGTTACTATTTGTAAAGAGCTGTAATTGTCATTCACAGGAGATAAAATACCTTCAGTAGAGAGCCCATGTCTCCAACAATTGGCAGGGCCGTCTGTCAAAGCAAGAAGACAGAAAATCAATGAAACACTGCCACAGTCGAACAAATCTTGCATGTTTTGGAAATATTCTACTGTTGTTTTAAATTGCTCAAAACATCAATTTAGAAGAGCGTCTTATGTGCCTTTAAGGACTCTGATTCCACCCCAAACATTTTTGAACAAATTCCTGCTGCAGTGTTTCATATTCAGTCTTTATCTGCGACGCTTGAGGAAACGCTTTAATAACTTTGTTTCTGGAAGACAGAATCCTCACATCTTCAAATGTTTTTGTTCTCTGGAGTTGAGAAAAACATTTTGAATTGCAGCCCATGTATTTAAAACTAAAAACATAAGATTGGAAGCAAATGGGTTTGCCAGGTCTTTACGACACATGAATATAAAGAGGTTAAAAAGCTAAACTTGTGAGGCTTTAATGAAATGGCAGCAGCAGTATTCATATGGTGCTCTCTCCCACTGCAGCTCTCAGAACTATGGTGTGATGATTGTAACTTGAAACACATGAAAATGCAAGAAGGACATAAAAACATGTAACAACAGGGTGCAGCCAATTTGCCATAAACTACAATATTTCCCTTAAATGATGTTGATAATTAACATTGACTAACTATGCCAAAACTGGAGCCGACTGGAGCGACTTTGAATTTAAAGTGAGCACAGTGGTTGATCAGTGATGCTGAACTGCACAAATCAAAACGAGATTTTCTGACTTACTGGTTCACCGGGGGGTCCAGCAGGGCCCGGGGGGCCTGGTCTTCCAGGGGCGCCCTTTAATTTAAAACAAAAAAGAAAGAGCTAAAAATCCTCCTGGTGATGACATCATGCAGACACACAAGGCTATAACTTTCCTCTCACACCCGTCTCAGTTGGTGGGGATTTGTTAACAGGAGCTGTGATACATCAGACTTGTTCATCCACAGTGGGAAGCTGACATTCTTTCATGCTTCCAGCCATCTTTCATCTGCAGATGCGTGAGGGGGTGAATAAGACTAGAAGGACAGACTGATCTCACTCACCTCTTTTCCTGCAGCTCCAGAAGGGCCAGTTAAACCTGGCGGTCCACGAAGACCCTAAAAAACACCCAGACAATGTGATGATTATAACAATCTTGTCTTCTACAACCACCTGACAAGTAACGATCACAAAAGAAGGCCATTTGTACAGTAAAACAATTGCAAAATCACTGGCAACACCATCAGTAAGCTGAGGATCAGAAAACATCAACCTGAACATGCTGCTTTTGTGTTGTGGATTCACAGAATTTAAACTGACCTCAATTCCTGGTTTTCCTGGAGGTCCCATGGGGCCCTAAGAACACATCACACATCTTGTTAACATCATCTGCCCTCTAGCATGCAGTATCTGATAAAGGAATAGTGTTAAGACACCTTTGCTCTATTGATTCTGTCTCCAACAATCCTGTATTTCAGAAATGAAAGCGGACTCACTTACAATCAAATCTGTGGGATTCAAACTATCAGTGCAGAGCATATATAACAAAGGCAGAGTGCATTACACCAGAACCTCAAAGTAGTGCCCAGCGTTTTTATCTGAGAGTGTATCCAGTGAACACTGATCTTGATTTTATAAAGGAGGATTTCTGTGCTTCAGTACCTAAAGACAAGAATGTGAGGGTATCACCGTTTGAACTAAATAATGAATGTGGGAGACGCAGGCCAATCAATACAACATCATACTCACGGGCAAGCCTGTGACACTCGCTCCAGGTTCGCCTTTTTCACCGTGCTCTCCTGGCAGTCCTGGGAGCCCCCTCTCTCCCTGACAAAAAACAAGACAAGAAAGCAGTCAGTGGGGTTTCAATGAGAGTGAATCAAGAAGTCCTGGAGAGCAGCTGCACAGCATGATCATTAAGTATTTAAACTCTGCTGGAACTTATTTCCCCATTTAGTTTCGCCTTTGGTAGCTACAACAATAAGAAACACAGCTGCATTCAAGGCATGGTTTGAAACATGTTCATTAACTTTTTAAATTCAAGTCATGCATTTCTATTTAAATGTGATGTTTTTCCATGTCAACAATATTGATAAATGGGGCGTCTTTAGTGCATTGTCTTCCAAACCTATAGATGATTCTCAGTAAGAAACCTTTCTACACAAAAAGGACTATTTGACAGCAGCCCAAGTTGGGTATTGATGGGTTTCACAGCAGACATCTTAAGGACTAACACAAGTTTGACCAACGACGGCCTTGATCCATTAACTGTCACAGCAAGCCAGGTCAACGAGTGAGCATGCACAGTACCAGAGCTCTGGAACAAGCTTACCTAATAACCTGATGGGCTTCATGATGGACATTTTGAGTTGTCAGAACAGGAGAAGCACAGGTGAAATAGTGACATTAATGATGGCTGCTTCACTTTAGGTGAATTTGTTCCAGAGCTCTGGTACTGTGCATGCTCACTCATTGACCTGGCTTGCTGTGGCACTTAATGGAACGAAGCCAATATTGGTCAAACTTGTGTTAGTCCTCAAGATGTCTGCTGTGAAACCCATCAATACCAAACTCAGGCTGTGGTCAAATAGTTCTTTTTGTGTAGGAAAGTTCCTAACTGAGAGAGGGGCTCAGTACTTCCTTTTATAACTCCTTTAGCATAGGATACACCGGAGCATCCTTTATGAAAGGAAATGAGATTATTCTGTCCCACAATTCTCTGTTGCAGCAACATTCATGGACGGCGCACTATCTGCCTGCTCACAAATTCAAACGAATAATGAGGGACAAAGGATGCAGATCATGTAAGTTACTCATTGCTCACTGATCCTTTCCAAATTATACCATAATGTGCCTTGACTTGTGACAGTGTTAAAACACTGTGATATTATTATTTTCAGTATGGTGGAAAATCTGAATACTTTTTCCAGCACTGCTGATAAACAGATAAAAATCAGCATACAAACCATAACATAGGAGTAGCCTGTATCTATCAAGAAAGCAGGATACAAGGTATTTAATGTAGATTATGTTTTTAACTTGGTTAAGTATTGATGATTTTTATAGTAGACTGTGGGCATAACACCTTATGTCTGTCTTGCATTCAGTAACCATTTATTTTCATACACAGATAGTGATGAGTGGACAAGTTTAACCATTTTTTAAAATGTCACTTCCAACATTGGTAATGCAGACGTAGGCTATTTTTTACAGGGTTGTTAATGTTTAAATTGTCTGCAAGGAACAAGATGGTCAGGACGCATGAGCGGAGCAGCGTTTTGTAGTCTATCTTTGGAAAATGGTAGTTTCACCACAGCACAACCATGTCGATAAAATTCGCCGTCTCACGATTAGTGAAAGTGCAGGCGGATTCTCTCAGCACAGCAGTTGTCTTTTCCTAAATCCTTTTGAATTTTCCTTTCTCCTTTCCCTGACCACTTGACGTTTTCCATCAGGGTTAAGGAAAAGTGGTAAGGAAAAGACTTATAAGGTGACTATTTGACTGCAGCCTCAATATGATGTCATCCGAAAACCCAGAGCTCTTTACTACAGTTTAAAATGAAAATGTCTACATACATAATATCAGCTTATTTTGGTTAATTAACTGTTACAAAACAGATAACTTTATTTAAGTAATAATAAATGATAAACAGTTGAAAAGATAAGCTAAAAGTAGTAGTTAAATGGTTGAATGGGGGTGGGGCTAATATATGTGTGTGTGGGGGGCAAGCCATAATTTTGAACTCAGCCTGTTTAGTGTTTGCAGCTTTTAATACAGCTCTCTCACTCTGCCTCCCTCTCTCAGAGGCTAACACACACCTGCAGCTCTGCTCTGCTCATCACAGATTGTTAACTGTCTCACACCTGGTCTCACCACTACATGAGCCTCTGCTCTTCAGTCTTCCCTCGTCAGTTTGTCATTTTGCATTCAGACCCACCAGCTACCTTGGACTGTTTTCTTGTTGCTGACCCTGCCTGTTTTTGACTCACTTTTCTTGTTGAATCCCCGGTAATAGCCCCAGCCTTCTGTTTCTTACCTCAAATTTCGTCATTGTCTCTTGTGGTTTCTGTTTGTGACTGTTTGGCATCCTCCTGCCTCAATGTTTCTTGAGTTTATCGCCCATTGGATTACCTGTGTTTTTTACTGCCGTGTGAGCTTCCCCTCTGTGAGTAAGTTTAACGGTTTAAAGGACAAGTTTCTCTCACCTGTTGAATTATTGCTCTCTGCCCCTGCTGTGTTGATTGTTTTTATTATTGACTCTGTCCTGGCTGCTCTTACTGGGATTCTAGCCCAAGCTCTGCACTCTCCCCAAGCCCCCAGACACAGAAACCTACTGAACTGGACTGATTTTCATTTGCTAAACTGAACATCAAAAATAATTACCAACTATCTGCTTGTCTGTTCTGCATCTGGGTCCATACTTCACCTGTTACAATGACCACTGAAAGTGTGGGGGTTTGTTTTTATAAAGTTTGGCCATGTGACATGAATCCATTTAGAAATTATGTACCTTTGTTACAGGTCACTGCCACGCCCCCTTTTTGCCAGTTGGCCCGAACAATTAATAAGCTGTCCCTTGGCTTATGACCAACTTTTCCACATGAATAAACAGCTGAGACAGTTCGCTATAACTAACAGATAAATGGCTAAAACCAATCTAGCTTTAAATAACAAGTTTGTACAAATGCAAGCTTGACCAAAGCACCTAAACAATCACACTGTATGTGAATATCTATGAAGACAAACAACATCCACTTAATTCTATTGAGGTGTCAAAAGACATCCAGTAAAAATGAATCAATTCAAATGAATGCAAATTGAGCAAGAAAGGTGATGTGATGACGGACTGCTTAAGCCTGGCATACAATGTACGAGTTTTTGAAATGTTGTAACTCCAGCTCATATTGTGCAAGTTAATTGTCTGCGATGTGACGTCAGAGGTCACGACTGAGGTCCTCACGCTGTATGGTCTAATCGTCAGCCACGACCTTTGGCCAGGCTTGCTAGTGCTCTCAATAGTCAAAAGTAATGTTAACCTAAATTAAGCAGCTAATTTCAATGTCTAACAACGTAACATGGCTTCAGTGTTTATCGAAGGGTTACCAAGAAGACATAACGTTAGCTTTGCTTGTTAAAATGTGAGGGGTTCAATGGGGAATGAGGACACCCAGTTTCGCACAGAGCATTAAGCCATAGACTTTAGCTTAGCTGGCCATGCTTGCTAGCACTCTTAATAGCTATAAGTGACTCAAATTAACCAGCTAATATCCACTAATAACATAACATGGCCTCAGTGTCTTTTGAAGGGTTAGCAAAGCACATGTAATGTTAGCTGTGCTTGTTAAACTTTGAGGGGTTCAATGGGGAATGGGGACGGGTGAACGGTTCAACCCAGAGCATAACGTTACACTTTTCAGTGTTTGATTTTGTAAAGGTAAAGAACTTAAATCTTCAAAACTCACTGAATAACAAGCATCACTTTTAAAAGTGTCCCAGACTCAACGTTTAACCACGATAAGCTCAAAGTTCACAGAACCAGCCTGAAAATGATGAAAATATGAAAAGATTGCATGAGTTTCAATGGAACACAGCTGTGTAGTTGTCAGACCTTGGTCAGAGCTGGCAAATGATACACTGTGATTGGCCCGTTTGCATTTGCTTACGAAAGGGTCAATTGCCAGTAAAGATTCATTTGAAAGCTCACAGGAAGGTTTGTTCACCAACAATACTAGTATCAACAATACTAACAAAGGCAGAAGTGTGCTGCCTCAATAATTTGTGCTATCCTGAGTGCCAAAACCTCTAAAAAAAGATGTGCCAGCGTGTATGGACTCACACTGTGTTGGGAGCAGCGTATCGTTCCTCGCTCTCCCCTGTACACTGCACGATGAATGACGCACGTTGACGCTGGAAGTCGGCTTGACTTCAAAATGAGTCTGTGTCTCGAAATCGTGTCAGAAACGGGCCAAGATCGTATGCTGTATGCAGGCCTTAAGGTTCACCTGATATGGCAGTAGCGGGACTTTTATGTCTAGAAGTAGGGCCTAGTTGAAGTAGAAATGCTCCACCAATTAAGTGCTTCCTACCTTGGGCCCACGAGATCCTCTCATTAGAGATGACCCATCACCCTACAAAACAAGAAGATATCAGAAAAAGGATTTACTGCACATTCATCAGCCATTCACTTTGAGTCCTGAGGTGCAACCCAAAAAAGCAATTTGAATGCTGAAATTTAAATAAAACCGTTGAAGCTGTACAAGCCACACTCCACAGTGCAAATAGCCTGAACACAGCTTTGCATCATGGGCTCATCTTGAACACTATTTTCATAATTTTTAATAGTTTCTATGCACAGAGGCGCAGTGATGATGCCATACTGCAGAGAAAAACCTGGACTAGAATGGAGGCTACTGTAAGCATTATTTACTGTACAGTTGAGATGGGACATCGATTTCTGTGGTCAGCATGTATTAGTGTTACAAATCCTAGATTGCACAATGTAAATTAGCTTTGCAGAAGTTGGATTTGAACTAACACAGCAGTCCTCCAGTTTGAAAGAGGAATGCACTAATTCACTCAAACATAAAACAGAAAAGTTTGGGAAGAACAGAACTATTTGCGACAATGACTATGACTTCATTTTCTCTATTTATATAAAATAAAGCAAGAGCTACATTAGACATTGTGCATCAGCCCTCTGCTAAAAGGAGACTTTTAAAATAGTATTTTAAAGTAGAGGGAGATTGCTAATCTATGCAAATACTAAAACTCGAAAGAAACAAAGAGTAAACTGCTTATTATTCATTTAAAGTCCAAATCAATATGGTGACATTTACTACTTGAGCTGGCTTACTCATAAAAGACACTTAGACCACCTGCCTTGAGTTCTGCTCAGTGCTTTTTTCCACAAAAAAGACCATAAAATGTTGAGAATCCACTTCCCAAGAATGTCTTCAGACAGAAATTATGTTTGCAAAGAACCATCAGGACCGATGCTAAAGGATCTCAGCCCTTTTGTTCAGCTTTTCAAATATGTAACAACTTGTCATTGACACGCTGTAAATGTCTCCCCTTGATACTTAAACCCACTATACAGCCCTCTTTTTCTGTCCCACTCCACCGTTCACAGTGCTGGAGTACATTAAATAGGTTTAAATACTTCTCTCTGAATGCAATCTTTTCCTTATTACTCCGCTCAGCTGAACACGGCACCCTTTGCTTGATGAGCAGGCCTGCAGTTGGGCTTAATGTTCAATTCAGCGTGCCCACACACAAACAAACATGATTGTTTAAAGCCATAGAGCACTTGCTGGTAATTGAGTGGTGCAAGCGCCCTCAACTAGGACAGAGGCCTTGGTTGCACACATGCCTGTTTTTTGGTGAGACTTTAATGAACATTTCAATATGCAAAGCCATGTCCATAAAAGAAAGTGCTTCAATAGCTGTAAGCTCCAAAACGGGAAAGATAGGTGATTACTCAGTGCTGAGGTCATCCAGTGGTGGATTACCTAATGACACTGCATCTCCATAATGTTATGGCAGCTTCACAGCTTGAAAAGCTAGTTTCCTTTGACCTATCCTCTGCTGGTTCGGTTGTTTTCTGGTCTACTGTTTGTAGTCTAACAGCATCTACTTTGGTATCTTGTCACTTGATGGCTAAAGCCAACATGATCAGAAGAAAATGACAATATATGGTACCAACCATATATCCACCTCCTGGTTCTCCAGGCTCACCCTTAGGACCTGGAGGTCCCTGTGGCCCCGTCACTCCACCAGAGTCCCCCTACAAACAGAAAGAGACACACACACAGTATTCAGATGCTAATCATCAGACTGGCTCTGTTATCGCAACAATGCAAAGGATGTGTTGAATTATACACAGGGTGGTGAACAAAGAGCAGTCTGGAGGGTAAAGCAGCG
>JAQLOL010000003.1:11480142-11497248 GCA_029783665.1 Naso thynnoides
AGCTTTTCACCTCCATCCTGTCCATCTCTTTACACCACTCATCCAGGCTTAGCCCTCTCAGTAAGTCAAAATTAACAACAAAATCTGACATTTTGATACAACTTGTTTAGCTAGTGCAGTTATACTGTTGTAATGTGTTCAGAGCTGTGAGTTTGTGGGGTATTTTACAACGGCTTGGAACGTGGCTCAGCCAGTCAGAATCAAGGACTACTCTTTTTATAAGTTCACTTTTATCAACAAAGGAGGCAAATTGTGAACAGAAAAAAAGAAAGGCATTTCGCAAAAACACATCTGTGATCACAAAGGTTCACAGAGCACAGAAAAGACCTCTGATTGACTAGTGAGCACTAGTGAACAAGTACACAGAAATATCAATTATGACTTTTTTTTAGTATAGGCAATTGATTTCAGATGCACATTAAAACACTGGTGTAAACCACATTAAAAGGTTTATAAAAAGTTTTTTTTTACATATTACCACATAAGAGGATAATCTCTGTGCTTAAAGGTAATAATCTACTGTTTCTTGGTGTCTGAAAACCAATCATGAATAGGCATGGGATGATGTGAAAATTTCACATCACAGTTATTCTATTGTGATAATCAATATTATCCCAACAATAATTAAAATATTATTACTTTGAAATTAAAATTGTATTATTTTTATTGCAGCACATTTAAGACACACACCTTCTTAAAAATCTTAAATAAAAATTCATACTGTAAATTTTAGGGTCGGGGTTAGGGTCTTTCTGCACAAGTAAAGTATAAATAAATAGTTAAACCTCATCTTGCTGTCATTTTTTTTCTAGTTTGGAAATGTTTCATAGTATCGTATAGTATAGTTATATTTGCACACATCTTACTTGACATGTTTTTGAGGTAGAAAACAACGTGCAAACCAATCGATTCACAATAATCCTAATAATGAAAATTCACTATAATAAAAAATTCACCACAACAAAAGTATTGTGGGTGTTTTTAATTCCGATACATGATATTTCATATTATTATTATAAGGGAAATGGGGTGCCTCTCAATTTTTTTCTACTTTGTTTTTATTTTTTCTGTCACTGCCGGCACTGATAATCTACAGCTGTTTGCTTGTGTGTGTGTGTGTGCGTGTGTGTATGAATATGTATTGTAGTACCTACTTTTTATTTTGTGAAAAAAATCATAAAATCCTGAGAAAAAACAATCTAGGAAGAGAGAATGTAATTATGTGTCGACAATCATCAGCTCATTACATCTACACGTCCTCAGGCCCTTTGTGTTTTGTTTACCACATGCTTGACCTCCGTATGCAATCACAACAAGTTCAGTCTTTGGTGGTTACAGTTTAATGATAGGAGGACCAAGATACCACTGAAGCAATCTTCAAACTGAAAGCAATTTCAAGTGGGGAAAATCTTGGGGTTAGAAATCGCTTGCTGTTAAAACGAACAGAAATGTATTCAAATACAAATCCTTATTTGTCAATGCTAACAGAAAATTCACAATATTCACTAAAATTCAGCAGGAGGAATTGTGTAAACAGTTGTCCCTTCCCATCCCTGTTCTTTCCCTTCTGTATGTGCATTGCTACAATGGAGGGAAAATTGAATTAGGGCCAAAACTTTTATTTACACCCACAGAAAGCAAACAGGCTTAGAAACTGGAAACTAGAATAGAAACATGTCCTGTCTGTCTGTCTCTGTTTATTGATTTTCTCTGTTTCAGTTCTATGGCAAGTGCATCACCTACAGCACATATGCACCTTCTGATTGATCCAAACTCATTTCACCATATCGTAACACAAACACCCACTTGTTTAGCTTTAGGGCTTACAATAATTGTAACAGACATTTAGCCAATTTCATCTTGCCTTGGATTGTGGGATATCCATCTTAATTCAAAATGCAGTGATTAAAAATAGGTCGTAATGTGCAAAAATTTACACATAATTTATTAGTAACTTTAACAAAGATAAAAATAAATTGAAAATGGGACAACAGATAACAGTGAGGTGCCAGACCCAACCAAATAGGTGCCAGACAAAATCTGGGAGGTCCAGATGCTCCGATGCATATTAAGAGCTGACACTGTGGCACTTTACTATTTGTTCCTTCACTTGTTTTACCGACATTCAGGATTTTTTTGTTTGTTTGTTTGTTTGTTTTTTGTGACAAGCACGTGCCTATAAGCCCCTTTGTGAGTGTCACTGTGATTAAAGCACTATTGAAGCAAAATTATTTTTTGTCTATCAATTACTCACCCTTGGATGTCTTGAATTGAAGAATATATTTTTTTACTTCCAGCCTTTTTCCACGGTAAACATACTTATTCCAGAAATGCGAGACACTCATTTAAGCTGCTTTTGCTGGCAGTCTATGTAGACACAGTTTTAAAACATCAAAACTATCTAAAAAACTAACATCCAAAAATCTTGAAAGCTTTGTGAGGTATAATCCAAGTCTTCTTAATCGTGTCATAGGCTCAATACTTCCCAAAATGCTGTTATTTCAGCTAAAAAGCTCCTAAATCCAACATACTTGGTACGCTTTGCCAGGCACTCGACAGCCTTGTACCAGATATGTATTGAACCTACAACAGGACAGAGAAGACTTGGGTTATTCCACACGTAGCTATTGAGATTTTTGGATTGACAACTTTAGATGGTTTTGATGTTTTGAAACCATATCTCCATAGGCTGCAAGCAAAAGCAGTTAAAGTGAGTGGCGTCCATTTTTTGAAAAAAATCAGTCTTCAGTGGAATAAAGCTCGTAGCAAAAAAATATATTCTTCGATTCAAGAGAGCTAAGGTTGAGTAATTGAAACAAAAAATAGTTTTGAAGTGAAATATCTCTTTCAGAGCTGCATGGTAAGGATAAACCTGACCTGAGGCGCCTCCTTCAGCAGCATGGCCAAAATAACCTTTGGTAAGATACTGAATCGTCTTCTCTCCCTATGGAGTAACGTCATAATCAGTCAACCTTTAACCAGCAGTCACTCACAGAAGCAGCTGCTGTCAATTTTTTCACCTCAGATGCTGAACGATATCTCAGCTCCGTCAGTATGTGAGCAGATCAGACATTTCTGCCAGGAATGGCCTCAAAAGCAGTAAAATGCTTCAAAAAACCTTTTACTCAACATGACTTGGAATAACAGATTCGGTTTAATACATTATAAAACTCCATTGTAAAGCAATATCGGCAGCAATAAAAAGGACAGTCTGAAAGCTGAGGCTGTTTTGCCACGTCAAGGGCGGCGGGGGAGGCGACGGCCGAGTATGCCTGTAAGCCCCCTGCTCCTCCCCGTCACTAATAAACAGAGGCACAAGAAGGTTTATGAAGGGAGGGTAATGATCTGAACCCTTGCTTCTGCTGTGTAAGGGAAATCAATGCTTAACTGCCAAAATTATCTGCCACAGGAAAGCAGAGAGTACAGACAGAGACTGGTATTAAATATTCAAACAGCCTCATTTATCAAATGACTAATGTTTCCCACTCTGCTGTATGCTATAGTATGCATCTCCTATACCCTGTGGCCCATACCTCACTGCACAACAATGAACACAACTGAGTATTCAGTTTTGATAGAGCCCCTCTTTATCTCTCTCTCCCTGTTGACGTGAAATTTGGGGGAAAAAAAGGCAACTACTCAAAAATAATTGCAAAGCAAGACCTCGATGTTTTGAACAGCCATTAAACTGCCTACATTGATATCTATTCTTATTAAGGGGCAGACTTTTTGTTGGTTAGACAGAAACCAGTCAAACCAGTGGAGACCGAGTGATATTTGTTCGCTATATACGGCAATTAAGTTGTCTTATTTCCATATAAATCACTCGCTAACAAGCAATGAGAGTGTGAACAAGAATGAAAGTCATCAAACATTGTTTCCAAGCTCATGACTGAAGCTTTCAAAGGCTCAACAGGCGACAGATATTTAGAACAAAACCCATTAGGACGGAGTCATCTACATGTCAAACCCCCCGACTTTGCGACACGTGGGCTCAACATGTTTTCATGCGGTTGCAGCATGTCTGTGAAGTCATTACTACCCCCTTGCAGATCTTCGACTGATTTTTCACAGTGCGTTTTTAACTTTAAAAATGTCTATTCAATGAGCTTTATCATCCCCGCGCCACCCACTCAGTGTCACCCTCATCAAACATCAGACAACCACGACGACATCAGGGTTTCTCTGTCCTTATCTGCTTCTCCACTAAAAGCAGCACCAGTGTCTTCCAGCAACATTTTCCCATAATTTACAATTATGAACATTATGAGCAGGTCATGTGCTGCATAGCCCCATTAATTCACACTATAAAGCTTTCTTTTTCTGTGCACAGCCAAAGATTACAACATTAGTGGGAGATGATGGCCAGAGCAAATGGTGTATTTTGATAGTAGATACACAGGAAATCACAGTGCACAGCTTTTGACGTCTGAGCAGCTATTTGGGGCATATTTTTCTGCTGTGGATGATGTTAAAAAAGTACTTGCTTAAGGCTTGCTGCCAAATTTTAGCATCCATTACCTTAAAAAAAAAAGGAAGCTCTTCCACTGAAAAATTGAACACAATATTCTAAAGTGGCTTGAAAAAGCTGCCCATGTTTCATGGCCTTTATCCATACTGATCCAAAGTTTGTATTGAAAAAAAAACAACGGCTACATATTATCTGATGATAGAACCAATCTGCCGGCTTGTCAAAGAATAGAAACTGGAGACAATATGACATTCCACAATGTCGGAGGTATAAAAGCAAGTAAACACCGCTAAAGCAACTGCTGTTACTTGTTTCTGGTCTTCATTTTTCACGGTTGGATGTGAGCAGCTTACTGATGCACAAAAGCAGAGTAACAGTCCTTCATGTTGTTGTTACTCATCCAACATGGCGTTGTGTCCCTTATGACAAAACATTGATCAAATCCTACCTCGCGCTAATTGACAGTGAAGGATATTCTGAATGGTGGATGCCACTATATTGTACTTACAGGTCCAGGTGGACCAGGAGGGCCGACATCTCCCTGAAAATACAGCAGAAACACAAGATCAATCACTGCAGACTGAGAGACAGAGAGACAAACAGACAGCAACTGAAAACAGGAGAAAATAGAGGCAGATACAAAAAAAGGGGGGAAAAAATACACAAGATGAAAACGTATTTGAGAAACCACTCCTGAAAGTGAGTTGCCACAGGTGACTGCGAACAGCTACATCAATAGGTTTTGGAGGAAACAATAAAGGAGGCAATAACATGACCAGACTTCAGAGAAAATACGGCCTAACTCGAGTGATGTGCAGAGAGCCAGGAGATGAGTGGAAAGATAACATTAAAGAATTCTTGTTAAAACACATGCTGTGATGGGGAGCATTTCAAGTGTATCACGTAGAATGTTGCCGCACTTATCGCATGTGCGTGTATATACATACATATACTTTGTATAACCCTTCATAATGGGTGCTTTGGGTGCTCCAGGGAACCGTGCTAGATTCCTAATTGTGATGCATCGCATATGGGAGCCTCCATTCGTCCATTCATTATTTACAAGCTGTATCTTTTCATGCTTTTAATAAAACACGGAAACGCAGCACAACATCTGTGTATATACAGTAAGGACTGAAGAGCACTTAAAGATTGCATGCTGCCCTTTACCAAACTTACAAACCCTCTAAATTTTTAATTTTAATAACAGAAAAGGTTGGCAAGAATTTAATTCCTATCTGGATCTGGATCAAAATACACATGACGATTGGAAATCTGGAGACTACTACCTAATACTGAACGTAAGGGCTGAAAGGTTTAATCGAAGATGTTGCGCAATTCATCTACACTTAACTTTACTCTGTTCCAATGTTGTTTAACTGAACAGCTTTGACTACCTTGCCATCATCAGGTAAAGGTTTTTAGCAATGCTGGTGGCATTGCTCTAGGGATGGCAGTGTTAGCTGTTGCATCACTGATGGTGATATCGGTTTGATCAGTCGCTGTGGCATTTACTATAGACAATCACGTTCCTCAGAGGATGAATCTTGGCTTTGGTGAACCCATGACTTTTCATCCAAAAGGCCATTTAACCTGTGAAATATCTCAAAATTTACTACACACACAGTCATGTTGTCCAACTGCTTAAACCAATAATTTGGTAATCCCGTACCTTTTTTGTTTTTTTCCCGGCACCAGGTTGACATTTATGCCTTGTTGAAAAGTCTTGACAAATATTGGATGAATCACTATGAAATACGGTTCATACATTTATGTCTCCCTTGACATGAACTACAATCACGTAGTTTTTTTAATGACTTTTCATCCAGCACTATCATTAGTAGGTTTAGTGACTCTATACTTGTTGCTTAGCATCAGCATGTTAAGCATTTAACAACGCACACAGCCATACAGAGCCACTAGCATGGCGATAGACTCTCAGGGCGAGCTGGTATGCTGGTGACGCAGGCATCATTGCTATCTTTAATCCAGCGTAGATATAATTTTTGCCATGTGTGTAAGATAGCAAATGCATCTACGCTGCCTTACTGTGCCCATGGGCAGGAGCTGTGAAAGTGAAGGGACAATGAAGGCGTGTCGGTGCATTTCTATTGAGTATCTGGCGCAATTAAGTCAAAATGAGCTTTCGTTTAGGCCAGAAAAAAGATGGTTTAAATGCAGGTGCAAACAGTCCGCCTGTGTAAGATATGGCACAGCTGGCTGAGATGCTCACACATGTCTCCACAGTCACACACACTGTTCGGTTCTGTTTGTTCCCAACACAGGAGTGTAGATTATTTAGGTGTCCTTTGAACATATTTTTGATCGGAAACAGTAGTGCAGCCAGAAATAAAATTAATTTCATGAATAATTAATGACTTTTTGCCTATTTTTTACAGCAACACGCTAGGGGTTCTCAGCATAAACACACCTGAAAACGATCTGTAGAGTCATGTCAACAGCATACGAGTGTTACACACGTTTTAATGTCTTAATCTGTAGAATATTTCACAGACATGAAAAAAACATGCAATGATTAATCTCCATAGACAGGGCAGGATCGCAGCTGTCAGATTGTTCAAACAGATCAGTCACTGACAGCTGGAGCAACATGTGTCTTTATTGAATCCAGAAAAAAACAAAGATTGAACAATTATGATGAACAAGATGTTATACTAGACCAAAAGACGAGGTAACGATCACTGCTACCACTGCTGCTTCGGACATGTTTTTTATTTTTGTCTTCTGGTACTTTGAGTAATCGAGCCAGCCAATCTGTCTCCTGAATTGAAAACCTTTTCTCTTTCTTTGCACCTGGTAACTCTGCCAGTGTTTGTGCTATGAGTTCACCTATTCTTAAAGGTAATGAGAGCAGACTTTCTGATTGGTTGGTGCATCTTAGGCCAAACACACAACCATGAATTGATGAAGTGAATGTGCGCAGCTGATAGGAGTATCAAATGTGCGCCAGGAGTGCAGGGGGCGTGGCACAGCTCCTTCCCCTGGCTCCAGACGGTAAAGATGGACTTAGACACACCTTGAATAAATTTAAACCTTTGCGCCTCACACTTGCGCCACAGATGAGTGTAAGATAGGGCCCTCGGTCTTGTTTTCAGAACAATGAGAATCCGCTACACTTACATAAAAAGGTTTGAAATCTCGTTTCTTGTTTCACCTATTTTGCCTTAAATTCGCCTTTTTCACACAGATCGCCATTGTGGTTCTAAACTGAGACGAGGTTGGGTGGGCGCAGCCGCGCAGTGGAGACATTTCATAGCAGCGCGACTCCACCAGAGGCATTACTTCACCTGCAAGAAGTAAGACATTCCACTGTTTCCCAGTCAATTCTAAAATCCATCGCTAGTGGATGAAGTGATCCCTCTGGCGTTAGCGTCTCCACTGTGCCCGCCCAACCAAGCCTCGTTTTGGAAATACAATAGCGACCCATGTGACAAAGGTGAATATCTACCTCATCTCTTTGTTGTGTACCAGTTTTGATTTTGATGTGTAGGATTATGCGTGCGTGTGTGTGTGTGTTCAGTGAATCTATTTATTTGGAAAAAATGTGAAGTGCATTGTAAACAGTCACATAGTTGCACCATCTGTATTTACACATTTTTTCTTGAAACATAACCCATCTTTCCTTAGGAGTTTGCCTTGAAAAATATATGTTTTTTACATTCAGTATTCTGTAGAGTGATGGATAAACAGACGATCTGAGTTAATTAAATCAAAGACATAAGGGTAAAACTGAAAACCTGGGCTTTGGTTCAGTGCCTCCTGCAGGGGGTTTCAGAGAAAAAAAGCAAGATAACTAAGTCAAAAGGTTTAGCCTCTGTATTCTGGTATATCATACCAATTATCTCGCTTGAACTACCTTATCTCCACCACCTCTTTCTCTGCATTCCTCAGCTCTGCCCTCTGCCCCAACACACACATACGCACAAGCACACACATGCACACACAGGCAGAGTCTCAGACAGCACAAACAGAGGAAATCACTGTGTGAGACACTTGACATTGATGGGACTTACTTTCTGTCCTTTCATCCCGCTGGCCCCCGCAGCACCTGACTGACCCTGTGGGAGGAGGCCTCGGTTAATGACTCTGTAACACGACGGCATTGTAAATGTCACTGCAGGAGAATACGTACAGGGTCTCCTTTCTCTCCTTTTCCCAGCGGGACTCCAGGCTCACCCTGTATGTGAACAGAGCAGATCACTGACAGTGACTGACAGCAAAGGTGGGGTAAAAAACAGCAAGCTCAGAAAGTGAAACTTAGGCAAGGACGGATGAATGAATCCGTAATCAGAGAGAAATGTTTGTAATGATGCAGTAAAAAAGAAACGTGACAGACTCATGGTTTTATGAGGCTATGGTGTTAGTGCAGCAGGGTAAGGGACTCAAGCCCCTGTTGCATTGCAGCACTTTGCCACGTTTCTGTGTTAAATTCATTCCGCTGTCTGCCAATAGATGGCACTTTATGACTGCTTGTGAGCTGTCCTTGGAGTATTTTTGATAGGATTTCTTCCTGTCAGTTATGTGGAGAGCACTTTAAGTAAACATAACTGTAAAACAAATGTACTTGCACCACCCAGTCAATGAATAATTAGGGAGGGCTGTGATAGAGCTCTTGAGATTTTTATAAAGATTTACACAGGAGACTCATCATCCCGTATGCATTTCCCACCTTATACCAGCTATTATTTTAGCTACACAGCACAAGTGTGGCAAGTCATTAACCAAATGCATCTGGAGTAGGGAAACGCATGGCGTCTAATCTCCTGACAAGCTCAATAAAGCTAACTTGTGATATTTTCTTCTTTTCCAAACAGTAACACACATAACAGAGAACCACAAAAAAAGAAGAAGAAAAAAAAGAAGGTTATTCATCAAAGATTATTGTTGTTTTGTGTGACATGTGTGGAGATTTGTGGGGAATGTCTCAGATACTCTGTGCAGAGACACTGTGGAGCATCTGTTTAGCAATCTGAGTAGAGAAAGAGACATCTGAGAAAGGTTGCAGCATATTTGCACGCTCCTTAGCAGCGCCTGGACTTTAACAGGCAGTAATTGCAATTCAGTTTCAGCCCCTCCCCCGCTCCTTCAATTCACTAACGACGGCCGCCGTGATACCATTCATTTAATAAGATATAGTCTCCGTTCCCTTGTCCAAATTATGAGCCATTATTAAGTCAGCAGGCTGCCGCCATGTATGAACAGATGGATTGTCCTATTAATATTTTAGGCGGGGATGACAGACTAGTGATAAAATTGACTTTGAGTACTAACTGAATCCGGCACAGCTTTATCAGCCACATGGGTTCTCAAGTTTACCGTCATAATATTACCAATTATGTCACTGCTGTCATGCTCATCAATCAGAGGCCTTTTTCCTTCTTAAGGCTGCCTATATCTGTGCAGTAAGGTAAATAGACTGCATTTATGTAGTGCTTTTCTAGTCTATTGAACACTCAAAGTGCTTTATGCCGCATGTCAACTTCCACCCATTCACACACACATTTATACAATAATGGCAGCAGCATCCATACAAAGTGTCAAACTGCTCATCAGTAAACTAAAACACACGGATGGAAGAGCCATCAGGAGCATTTTAGGGTTCTTGGGTATTTTGTCCAAGGACACTTTAACATGCAGACTAGACGAGCCACGAACCGAACTTCTAACCTTTTAAAAGTGGACGACCTGCTCTACTTCCTGTGCCAAAGTCACAGCATGTGTCACAGTAACTGAAAACCATAAAATACACTCCATTTCATTTATAGAAGCAGTTATGATTGACATTCAGTTGAAATTGCAGTCTGAATGTTTTTGTCACTATCACTGTTAAATCTCCATGGAAGATCATTCAAAGTCAATTTATTTGTCAGAGGGGTGTGTAACAAGTTAATAAACCTTTCAAATGAGATTAAGTGCGGCACGGCCAGTATTTATCCAGATTATCACTGTATTTACACAACGAGAAAGCCCAGCATGTATTGGACAGGGAACTAGTCCACCTGTGGAAGTCTGTGGGTGATGTTGACTTTGAGGCACCTCGAGTCATCAAACTGCAATTAAGCCTGTCTGCATTGCTCTCCGTCTCTCCATCAATATCTGCAGTATTCTGTCAGAGCCTGTTGGAGGCTGTCAGTGGGAGATACAGTTATGGAGATGTGATCCATTAGAACACCGTCTTCCCGGCACATCATTCACAGCGCAGAAGCGTCACTTTAAAACATTCACACTCTGTTGCCTGAGCGAGAGGGGTCTCAGCTCACACAGATGTTACACAAGCTGCAGTTTACTGGAACTCGCATCTGTTTAGGCTGAGTTTAAAGGGATAGTTCATCCCAAAATTTAAATTCATTCATTATCTACTCACCCTCATGCCGATGAAAGGTCAGGTGAAGTTATTTAGTACACAAAAACTGCTGGAGTTTCACAGGAAAAAGGCGTTGCAGAGGTTGCATTAGACTTTCTGATTGTCCTTCATTTTGATAGACAAGATAAAAAAAAATCCATCATAATCAATTACTATCCTTCGTTATAATTCTATTTTTAAAAATGATATGATGTAATAGTTTTCATTCATTCATTTCTATTTTAATAAAATAAACACACCAACCTATAGATTAAGAATTCAAGCCATGGCACGAAGAGAAAGACTGAACAGCTGACAACGACTGTGTGCTCACCTTTAGTGTAGCCACACATTGTGCACTGCGTTAAATGCGACATTTCCCAATGCTTCTCAGACTTTCACTGCTCAAAAAACTTAATAAAACATCACACTCAGCAGATGAATGGTTTTTCCCAAATAGTAACAGTGGAAGCCACCAAAGCATTGTGCCATTGTGTATGAACAGGCAAATAAACAATGCAGTTTTACTAAATTAGACCATTACAACAAACCATCGACAAAAAATTTAATTTAACCTAATTTTTTAATTTAAATGAACTGTCCTGGCCTGAACTCAGATCTTCTTCCGGCTTCGTATGGATTTAAACTGTGTGCTCGCTTGTGCATAATCGAACGCATCAAGTGTGATTGCTGCAAGGCGATTGTCATTGGTTTTGCGGTTTTCTCTTGGACAGACCACTTCTCATAGCCATTTAAATTTTGTTCTGGAAGCTGAAGCCGCGCTCTGCTGCTGCACTGGACACTGGGATTTGTAGTCAACATCTAATTTATTTGACACACCTGTCATCAGCTGAACAATGTCAAAATGACGCACGGGCTTCCAAATTTTATGTCATCGTTAATAAGAAAAAATGTCAGGGATGGAAAATATTCTGTTAACGCGACCTATGATCCAAACAATTGTAGTGAATAGTGACTAGGGTACAAAATACATAATAAAACCATGACATGCCTCCACACTGGCCGTCAGAAACAATCCAAGTGTCCTGATGCCTTGACATGCCAAGTTGTTTTAAAAATGGCACTGACACCATGTTTTTAGCCTCACTGTTCGCTGTAGCTTGTAGCTCCTAAGACGATACACACAGACTTGTGTTGTATGCTACTTGAAAGTCAGGGGCCAGCAGTAAACACCAGTATTATCAGACTTGCCCAGACTTGCCCTCTAATTGATCCTGCAGATAGACAAGCTGTCCTTGGTTCATCCAAGAGCTGCTGGGCAAGCTTTTGATGGTGTGTGCGCAAACATGCATGTAAGTGCAGTGAATGTTGAGGCTAAAAACATGACATCAGTGACATTTCTTAAAACAATCTGGCATGTCAAGGCTTCGGGACACTTGGATTACTTTGGACAAGCTGTGTGAAGGAATTTGATGGTTTAATTATGTATAATTTTTTGCATTTGAATCCAAGTCACTATTTACTACAATTGTTTGAGACATGACAGCGATGCCTTTCTCCAGCGAAACTTCCATAGGGATGAGGGTAAGTAGATAATGAGTGAATTTTAAAATTTTGGGTGAACTATCCCTTTAAAAAAAGCACAAGTTAGGGGGAGAGTGACGAGTATGGAGAATATCCTGATGCCACTTGGTTATTGCTGCTTATGGAAACTTTGCGTTGTGACAGTTTAGCTGCACTAACATCATGTTGGATTGTGAAAATTTTTTTAAATGCATGGCTGTACTCATTTCACTTCAGCAGATTCAAATGTAAAGCGATTCCCTGAGACAAGCAAGCTCTCTCATCACGCACGGAGAGCATGAATCTAGAACGACAAAGCCAGGATGCATCCGTAATGTAAAGGCATGACTGATTCATGGCAAGGGCAAGCCTGGCGTGCACTTTTAATGTAAGCATTAAAGAATTTCTCAGCACCACCACATCTCATCATGACAGCGCGAGTCAATGCTCTCAAAATCAATGCTTCACTCATATTCTATAATCATATTGTAAGCTTTAATCTAATCTCAAATGACTGGCACTGGTCTCCTGCAGGTGTTACACCACCTTTCATCATTCTGAATTCAGCCTAATGCTGTAAGTTAAAGTGAGCCTACAGGTTTTACTTTTTAAAAAAAAACTTCTAGACTTAAACTCTTTCACGATGTTATGAGGAATTAGCTTCGTTCAAACTCTTCATACTGTGCATTTGTGGCAAGAGACCCCATGAAAGGAAATAGCGATTGCAAAAATTATGCTGATTGCACAATCTCAGAGCCGTTGTCCTTTCTGGCGAGGGAAGGTTTAAGCTTTACAACTTCATTTTATGGAATAAGACTGATTCAAGTCAGATAATGAAGCTGCAACTCAGCAGCCAATTACAGAAATTACATTGAAACTAATTTAAGATAACCTCAATTTGCCATTTGATTCCTAACACATGGTAATACATGCATACATATACATTTTTCATGCAGATGAAAAACCACTACCCATTGTGCCTCCGCCTATTGTATACCTACTGCATCTCCATTCATTTTGAGGTATATAAAGTGTGTCCTCATGGTAACAACTTTCTTTTTCAAGGTTAGGCCAGCTGACACTTCTCCTTCCTCTGGGCAGAGAGAGCAGGAGGAATTCTGTGGCCTGAGCTGACACCCCAGCAAACAATGTACCTATACATCAAATGAACAGCTGCGGTCAAGAGGTTGTCCTCGTAACAAAAGCTTTCACTCTCAGCGTGATCACAAGCGGGACACTGGAGGCTTGGTGGGAGTAGGTATGGTGCCGAGGGGGCATGGTTGGGTTGGTGAAGGGAGAAGGTAGCAAAAAGACAGTGGGAGGCCTGATAGAGGTCTGTGTCAGAGAGATTTTTTTTTTGCCATATATCTCGTGTGCCTCTGAGCTACAGCACCCCTGGGCTTCATGAAAATGATTGCAGCCCCTTTTTGCAAAAGCACTGTATGTAATGGCCATCTGTCTGTTTGGAGTGTGAGCACTGAGTCATGCTGTGTCACACTGTGGGAGGCGCAATGTGGGAACGGCTATTTAACTTGCACAGCAGATAGACTACAATTGACTGAAAGGTGCCATTTCCCACAAGAGAGATCAGCCTCTGACTACAAACACAAAAACGTCAGTAAAGGACAGGAGGTCTGCGCACATGTGTGTCTGACTAACCTCTTTAGGAAAACTAGGTACGCACGTTACATCTTTATATAGAGAACAGACAGCAGGTGAATAAACTCCTCGCCTATATGGAGGACTGCTACAATGAACACTGCTCAGTCATTTCAAATTTATTCAATTCATTTACAAATCATACTTGCTGGAAGTGAAGGTAAAGGCTGGTTTATCAAAAGGGACGACAGCTAAAATCTTCTTAAATGTCACACGGCAGCACTTTGTGTCTGATGAATAATATTCTGAGTGATACCCTGAAACTTGCCCCTTCAAAAGTTCCCAGAAGACCCTTCAATTATGAGAAATGAAGTGGTCTTTTCACACAAAGAGGGGACGAAAGGATTTTTTCCACAAAAGACGCTTATATGAACACTCTCGTATGATGCTTATGTTTATTTTCGTCATGACTCTTTAACCATCCTAAGCTTTTCCTAACCCTTATTTGTACTTGGAAGTTAATTGAAAATTATCCTTATTTACAGCAAAGGCTTGTCATATAATATTTTTAAAGCATTTGCGCCAATGCTATAGTAGCATTTATAAAGATGTGTCGGGCACCCATTATTTTTGAGCGTGTCTTTGTTCTGTGCCTTTCATGGATTCCTGTTGCCAATGCTAATTTGACTGTGAAAAATAACCACTGCCCGCTCTGCTGAAAGCACCATCCTGCTGCCAGTGGACAAGAGGGAGTGAAGCCCTGGTGTGTGTGTTTTGAATGATTTTGCCCCTGAGATTTACCAAAACAGGTGACTCATAAATGCCAGTACCAGGAGACGGAGGCAAAGCTGGCACATGCTTCGGGTATCATCCAGATATTTGCCATTTAGAAATGTCACACCTTTTCCAGTCTGTCTTTCTTTTGTTCTACAACCTTGTGTCCTACAACTTTATGAGTTATTAGGGGGGCAGGGGAATCTTTGAGTCACGCGGGAGATGTTTAACGGTGAGTAACTCGATTATACTAAAGATAATTGAAGCTACTGAGCATAACGGTGATAAAAGCAGAACAGAATCTTTTTTGATTTCTGCATGAAATAAAATAAGACAAACTCTGTGTCCTGATCAAGAGTGTAATCAGGGCAAGAGGGCATGAAAATAATTGGACACCCAGAGCATCAGAGCTGTGTGATGCCTCAACAGTCGTGTTCGTCCTGACATCAGAGCAGTTATGAGTCTGACAAGCTGTCTCCTTTAACGCATCGTGGTGTTTGTGCCCTTTAGTGTGTGGGTCACTACACAAACACACTAACGGTGTCTTGGATCAGTTTGAACGCCCGAGGAAAAGGCCATAATTCAAGGAGTCAACGAGCCTTACAGGCCGACTTGTCCTACTCATCAATACAAGCATTCTCAAGTGCTACCTTAATATACTCCTTGTGGTTTTGTGCTAATAATATAGCCTGCATGCTGCAGTACGGGGGAATGAAAGAAGAATTTAAAGAGATCAATACAGCAGGTGTGATTGCTTTTTTGAAGCTGTATTTCATGTCCTCTGCAACTGTTTGTTCTAATATGCTTTTTAGAATTACAACTTTTTAAAAAATCTTTGTAACTTTTGTAGTGCGTCCAGTTGTAGCCAGTTTTCAATTGAAAGAGACACTGATAATCTCAGGGACATTCTTGGTCAAATAAAGTTAAATTGGAATTGATTCTGGATGGAAGAAAGCTTAAAAATTAGGTGTTGCTGTATTGTACTGTCAGAGCCAAGTTTTCAAGGTTTGTTATTGTGTTTCAATTGCAGTCAATCCAGACACAGAAGAACAAACACAAGAAGAGAGGAAAAGAGAAGAGAAAGAAGAAGGAGATACAATTACACTAAGTTTAACCTGTGAAAATGGTTCTCTAAGGTGGGCATTGACCTTACAGCACCCGGGTAACAACTCCATCCAGCTCTACGCCCTTGCTGTGGTCAAGGGCAGAGACAGGAAACTCACCTGTATGTAGATGTATTTTGATGTTGGGGAAACCAGAGAACATGTAGGAAACACACACAAGCTGGGGCAAAACATGCAAACTCCAAACAGAAATGCCTCAGCTGGGTATCGACCCAGGACCTTCAAGCTGTGAGGCGACATACTAATTAATCCTTCAATGTCGACGCTTCCAAGAATTTACTAGGCGTTGGATAACCCAGGCTGTGAGACAGGTTAGTTTGTGTGGTATTTTTGCTGCAACCCATACTGCTACACTGTGGAAATACAGTCAATGGATGCATTAAAGTCAAAAATATACAATATGCTTAGTCATGTTTTTATAGTATTCCAGCAGTTTTTTTTTTTTTTAAATGAAGTCCATCTTTTTATTTTAAATCAATGGGAAATGTTTCTGTAAATGTGCATGTGTGTGTCTGTATATTACTCACAGGCGGGCCTCTGGGTCCGGGCTCCCCGGTCTTTCCTCTCCGTCCCTAAGAAAGGCAAACACAATCACAAAAAAGAAAAAAAAAGGTGAGTGATTGAAGATGCAACAACAGGTGTAGCTGAGCATACATGCTGCCAGCAATTAAGGCTAGACAACAACTCCTGTCGCCTACTCTAATTTGCTTTTAATTAACAACAGGAAAACAGCTTAATTGCTGCACCCCGTGTGGCCCACTACTCTTTGTCCCTCCTCTGGTTTACTGCCTCCTTTCCAGCTGTGTGAATCCCTCGGTGCATTAATCAACCCAAGGAACAGAGAGAGCAGCAAACAGGGTGAGCCAGCCCGCGCTGTCCAGCTCTGCAAAACGAGGTCAGAGGGAAGCGACTATTTTGATTTATTTTTTATTTTTTTGACATTTTTGTGAATTGCAAAGGGCCTCGGTGCTTGAAAAGCTGACATCTTAATGAGATGTAATGCTATCTGAAGCAAACAAAAGTTGGTATAATTTACATCAAGAAGGCTTACGTCCCTGTGAGAAAAGAGGATAAAGCTCTGTGGATATCCCTACAGCTACCCCATGAACTGGCAGTGCATCACTGGCTGTGTGTTACGACAAGTGCCTGGAAGTATCTGGCTCTCTCTCTCTCACACACACACACACACACACACACACACACACACACACACACACATACACACACACACACACACACACACACACACA
>JAQLOL010000003.1:11497348-11508686 GCA_029783665.1 Naso thynnoides
CACACACACACACACACACACACACACACACACACACACACACACACACACACACACACACACACACACACAAGATGGATGTAAAATCAACTCAATTAGTAGAAGCTAATACTCTGGCCAATATCAGTTCACTGTAAAGCAATGTAATCAACGGCGGAAGCTGAGACAATACAGATATCTGCATAAGGGCTAAATATGATTACCTCCTTCAAATAAGAGTTTCATCATCTGATGTGATTGTTATATTGAAACAATGTATTTCTCTCCTACTGTATGTGTCAGTAGGGGTGACACACAAAAACACTTCTTCCCTCCACCGAGTTAGTGGTGGCATATATCTGTGGAGAGGGAAGAGGGAAGGATCAGTGGCTGCCGAAAGAAAAGTAGAAAATTACAAAGCAGCGCCCCCGATTCTTCCCTCTGACACTCCTTGTACACAGACTTTGATTAACTGGGTCGAATTTGACATGTGCGTTTGCCTGCCACAAAGACAAAGGAAGGAACTTCACGGAGAACTATTGCTTTTAATCATCTGTTTGCAGGTGTGCTCGTGCCTATGCGCTGTGTGTGTGTTTCTCTGTTTGTAGTCCACAGATTACAGGATTATGGAAACAGGAGATGCCAAGGTGTACTACAGTAAATATTAACCTTAATAATGACACAGTGGAACCAGTGTGTGCCAACTCATGGGAATAGCACACTACTGTTTGATGTATCAACACAGCCTTGGCCAGCATCTTTTCATCATCTGTGTTAATGCAGGTCTGAGGCTGCTTTAATGTGCACACGGAGTGCTACGTGAAGAGGAGCTGAAATATGTGGAAAGGCGTTGATGTGCAGGAAAAAGCACCTTTTTAAATCATAAAAATTCTCAGCTTCAAATCGCTGACATTAGTATACTGCATGTGGGAATAACCTCTTTGAAATGTAATTGGGGTTGGTTAACTTTGCGGCATGAAAAGAACACTCAGAGTGGCAGCCAAAGTATTCAATGAGTGCTCGTGTATTCAGTGGGTGCTATATGTAGATCCGAAACACATCACTTTTGTGCACAGCAAATGGTCTTTTTCTCACAAACAAAGGCAGCATTTTGGTCCGGGTGGCTGTTATTTTTCCTCTTTTATTGATAATGAAAAAGCTGACACTGAATCATTGCCAGACCAGGCTGTTTGTTGTAGCCTTAGCCCCTGCTGCCGCCCTTTCTCCCTTTAACTCCACAACAAAAGCAGATTACATAGATAAGTAATTTAGCTAATGAATATTTCATATGCTATTATTCCAAGCAGGTCATGAATTATGCAGATTTTAAAATTATCTCCCCACATTCACCCTTAAATCTCTTTTAACACCAAATTGCGTGTGGATTTTATGTCCATATATTTGCATATTATCATCAAATAAAGAGTGGTACAGTACAGTAGATCCTCAGCTTTCAACAAATTAAGTCACAGCAACTAAATGGCAATCTGGGTTAACTACACATTATTAACCACAGGCCTGAAGCTTACTTGCACAGTAAACCAGAAGACAGTGAGTACAGTGCAGTCCTGTGTGTTAGTGATAAATATTCTTGATGACTCTCATTGAGTAATCTCATCATTTTTTAGAACAGCAACATAGAACACTTTTACCTTAAGACTTAAGGTAGACTTATTAACCAAGTCTTTGTATTAACTCCAAGATTAAACCTACTGGAGACCTTATGCCTACCTGAAACTTCAAAAAATAGGATTATTTATTTATTTTTCTACTTTTACTTTTAATTTACAAAGAAACACTGAATTTTCAAGAAACACACATTTTTTTCTGGCAGGAAGTCACAGTTATGTCTAGGGCCCTATGAATTTGCAGAAAGTATGAATGAAATCATGGAACTGGGCAATAAAAATGGAATCAACTATTAAACGTGAAAATTGCAGAAAAAAAAACAACCCATCTAAAAAGGCTATGAAAATCTGAACTAACCCCCTAAATTCGGAGCAGAGCACCACACACACCATAATGAGCTATAAGCACTTTATGATACTAAAAATCTCTGAAATAATTTGGTTTGTAAATTTGTTTTGACTTGAATAACATCACGATGAGCTTATTACTCTCATACTGCAGGACTCTATATGTCCCAAGCCTATGTCTGAGTTCATATTTTAATCCAAACTCATAATCTGAAAACTGAAAATAATCCTTAAAAATTCAGATTACACACAAATATATACTATATTTATTCAAAATTTAGAAACGCCACAGCTCAAACAGTCACTTTCACAATTAAGCAATCCATTAGAAAGTCTACATTAAAATGACCTTGGGGTTAGACTGACACTTAGCACGTTATCCCCAACAAATCTGAGCACAGTGACAAGAAATAATTAGTCTAGAGCACAGCTGTCATCACCGTTTGCACTCAGTTGACTCTCCAAACTGAAACACCTGCAGTGACACAGTGAAATTACTGCCTCTGACGGGATGTACTAGCTCTGGACCACTGAGATAATCAAGATGCCAGCAACCACCATGGCTTCCATTTGCATCTGAATATTAGAACAACATTTAGTGCAAGTGTGTGAAGATTTAAGTTATTAACACAGGGCTTTAAGGTGAATTCTGTGTCAATGCCATTTCAATAATCTGATCAAATCCAAATATCACATTTTGACCTCTGAGGCCTCTGTAAAAGAGTAACCAGAGGGATATTCTGACATTTAGAATTTAAGGTTATTTTTTAATCATGTTCAGTCATGTTGGTACAGAGCCCTTAAAGGGACATGGGCAAAAAAAACCCAAAACACTTGTGAGCACAAGAAGCTATCCCATGCGCAAAAAGAAAGTAACCTGAGAATATGAGAAACTATTGTGTGCACATGAGGTAGTTTTTGCTGAACTGATATCAGGTGAGACCATCCACTGCATTTCACAAGTTGGCTTTTGGTACGGTTACAACTGTGTGTATTTGGAACTGTGTTTGTCTGCTGTGTGCAATGTGTTAATGGTGCGTTAATGGGGCCAGATAACGTTAGTTTTTAGAATGGAACACTTTTTTCCTAGTTTCAATGAATATGCCAATGATGATTTCAGTGTGTCTGTGTGCATATGTGTGTGCGTTGGTGTGTGTGTGTGTCTGTGTGTGTCTGTGTGCCTGCACTCCCAATGTCTGCACCCTACATTATAATGAAGTCCCAGGTTTAAGTATAGCACAACCAACTCCTGTACTGTCATTTCACACACAAACACTGAAATGTAGTTCTCACCATATATCAGCTCAGAAATCAGAAACTATCTTGTGTGCACATATTAGTTTCTCATAAGATTTCATATATATGTATAAATGTTGTCTTCAATATTTTGGCCTCATTTTTTACAGCACAAGTATTCAGCTGATGAAGATTATTGTTTTCTACTTGTGGAAAATGTTTCTCAAAATAGCTCATTTCCTTGAATACTAAATCATAATTTGTGGCATTTATTCCAACTTTTATTGTAGTTTTGTCTTACTGTTTTACTGATTTTCTAGTGAAAAAGGTAGAAACAACTCCAGAGGAGTGTCAGAGGTGATGTGCAGTCTAAAGCCGTCTCTAGGCAACAAGGATAATCAGGAAACTAAAAGTGATGATTTCCACATCGAAAAAAAGAAAGAAAGAAAGAAAGAAAGAAAGAAAGAAAGAAAGAAAGAAAGAAAGAAAGAGAGTGACAAATATGAGAAATGTTTTCCTTAAAGTATGAGGACTCTAGCAAGAGCGAAGAAGCAGCCTGCAATTGGAAATGAATATTTTTTCTCTGCTCATTGAAGTCACTTTGACTCAACACCACCTCTGTTTGCCATAGTAAAATATTTCAGCATGACGATAACTTCAATGGATCAACAAGAGCAGCCAGCAGTATCTATAAATCTTTCCATCAGCTAAGCCAACCTTAGCGTTCTCATTTCCCTTTCTGTTTCTTCATCTATCCTTCATCTCCCCCTTTGTGTATAATATCATACCTCTATTACTCTCAGCTCATCCCTCCCTGTCTCCTGTTTTTCTTGTCATCTCTCCTTCCTTCTCCTGTCTCCTGTCATTTGCCCCGTTTCTCCCTCACCCAACTTCCAGCTCCTGTTGGATCACCCTGGCAATCTCTGTTGCTATGCAACGCTCAGTGTCCTATAAATTTGACAACATCCTAGTGCTTGATTATTATTTGAGCGCTGCAGTGTGAAGCCCTCCTTCAGGTCATTGCGGTAGATTAGAAGGAGGGGGGGCAGAGATAGAGGAAGGAAGGAAATAGGGAATGGGAGGGAGGGAAGGAAGGAAAGATGAAGGTATTGTCGAGGAGATGAAAGCAGACGGAGTAGCAGCAAAAGATGAACTAGCCTCTCAGGTAAATGAAAGAAGGACTGGCACAAAACATGTATTCACCAGTAACTTTGCTATTTATCTGTTCCTTTCTAAAAACCGGCAAACAAGTGCAGTGGCAGAGGAAATATTCAGATCCTATACTTTAGTAAAAAGTTCATGTATTTAAGTAAATCAGGAAAATCCACTTAAAGTATTGAAAGCAAAAGTACTTAATGCAGAAAAAATGTGCCTGTGTCTGTTATACATTTATATAACTAGATTAATAGGCACTGACGTAAAAGCAGGCATTACTGTACTTGGATGAATTGAAACAAATTTCCTTGAGTCAGACTGCAACAAATGATTATTTTGTTATGGAATAATGAGCTGATTATTTTCTACATGAAGTGACTGATTGTTGGGTTTGTAAAAATTATACTAAAAACTGTTAGAAATACTTTCACAATTGCCCAGAAACCAGAGGTAAACCTACACATTGCTTGTTTTGTCCAACCAACACACAAGGTTGTAGAACAAAATTTTGTTTGTATTTTGTGGTGAATTATGCAAACATATAAATAATTTATTAAGTTTACAAAAATAAAAACTATGTTTTACAATTTAGTGCAAATAATAAGTTTAAACGTCTCACAGCTTAAGAAGAAAAGCTGCCTTGAAGTTTGGTGGCACGGCAGAAGATACTTCTGTGTCAGCAGGGTGAGCAGGCTGTGGCTGGGGCGGGTGTTGTCTTTTATTATCCTTTGAGCTCTGTGCAGTCACCTCAGCACACCGCACGACCAGCAGTTGTTGTAGCAACTAAAACATGCAGTGTAGTGGAGTGAAAAATACAATATTTTCATTTAAAATGTTGTCAAGGAGAAGTATAAAGTGGCACAACAAGGAAAGATTCAAGTAAAGTAGTTATTCTCCACTACTGCAGAGGTGTGAAAAGCACTCAACATTCACCACTAATTCAATAATAGTGCCACTAAAGCAAGAGAGAGTGCACATTTGAGCTGGGGGAAGGAGGAGGCCTCAGTAGACTGACAGCTTATTTTGAACTTGCCACTTAATCCACACAGATCCAAGCCTCGACTGGCGTCAGCCCCGCTCCGAGTTGCAAGGGTGTAAAAGGAAAGCACAGACATGAGGCCCAGCTCAGTCCTGCAACACAAGCCCCAATCTCAGAGTAAAGTCAACAGCAACAGGGACGCGCAGCAGAGACCCTCGTTTAAGATGACTCCATAATCCTTATCCCAAATGTCAACATGTTCCCTCAAACGCTCCATGTCCGGCTCCCTGTGTCAGGATAACACAGTGGTATACAACAGAGGGGCCAGAGCATGATGCATTTTTAGCAATAAAGCAGATACAGCATAAAAAACCCCACATAATCCACCTGACAAATGACCTGTCAAGAGGGGTCAGTAGATAAGCTGGAGGAGCCTTTTGAAACCAACTCTACAGGACCCAACTCCAACCTGACGCACAGCACACAGGGACGACACGATAGACCTTTTTTTTTCCCCTTTTCTACGCAGCGACAGCAACCTGTAGGTAAATCAGATTTAAATCATTTTAACATTTGAAGTTTTATCATACTTCAAATACAATATCTCATCTGTGATTTTTGCTAATTTGTCTCTCTATATAAAAAAGATAAAGGTGCCTAAAGCTCCCAGAGGACTCTTGTCTCTTTTTCCTATTTATATTAATTCCCTACTAAATTATAAATCCTATCAAGTTCTATTATGATGTCCAAATTTTGTAGGTGCCACAATGTGAGTGCTTTATGAGGTTTTGGCCTTGAAGCTTAGGAGAAATCTGCTCTTCTTCATCACACATTGTGCACAGTGTACTTGATGGCTTTTGACCAACTTATCACGAGAAATCTTTGGTGTACCGCTTTTCTTTCCTCTGTCTGTCTCATGTGTGACACAGAAGTTTAATATCCTGCGGGGGAAACTATCTGACATTACCGAGCCAAGTTGGTCTGCGACAATGTTATGTAGCTCATGGGAGAGATGACCTTTTCTTGACTGAAAAACTCACATGCCACTCCCACTCTTTCTGCCTGAGCTGAGTCCTGTCTCCCTCTGGGGACGTGCACTCAGGCCACCTGAGCCTTTTGTCTAACTGTTCGGCTGCGTTTAACTGGAACTGACTTTGTAGCTTGTGAGCAGCAGCTGTATTTGCTTTGCAAACAACGTGTACAAAACAGGGAAGATGATAAACCCTCATAATATCCTCATATTGCTTAACTGTGCACAGAACAAAGAGTAGATGGAGTTTTCTGCAAATGTTGTCTGTGTGCAAGGTGCACTTTAGCGGCACAGTGAGGGGCCAAAGATAAAATTAATCATCCTTCCATCCCTCCGGCATTAAAAGGATAATTTGCAACTAAAATACACAACATCTGGAAGTCAAAAAAGAGACAAACACAGATGGAAAAATGTGCACATTCTGCACGCACAGACGAAAGTGAGAGAGAATTTGCCACAGCACAGCCCTGTCACAATATTTATTTTCAAGTGAAAATGCCTGTCTGCTCCTGGCCTGTAAAAGATGGAAAAAAGGACATTACAAGCAAAAATATTTGGTCCCCTCAGTTCTGTGGTCAAACCAACAGCCCTCTAGGTAAATTCATCGCATCCATATTCAGACAAGAAACAAGCAATTATTCACTCTGTCAACAAAAAGCTAATTTATTCTGTAAATAATTCTGAAATGTCATCCTTTCTTCTTGCAGATATTTTCTAAATTCTCATTTAAAATGTTGCACCACGAATTAAAAAAATCAGCAAGACTAGAAAAAAATAATCAAGAGCTCGCACAAATGATCTCTAAAAAAAAAACAACAAGATTTCTGCAGCAAACTCTTAAACCTTTCACCATCTTTAGCTCCACAGCAGTATGCATGCCTTTAATAAGTAATATGTTGGAAATGAATAGGTAATCATCAGTGTCACAGGTCTTCAAAAAGGAAGGTTGATTTTCTTTCAAAAGAGCAGAAAAGTGATGGAAAATCTTGAGACAGGTTGTATATAATATAAGGGTGATTTTGTAACAGAATAGCTGTCTAATAGGCATATTCTCAGCTTCTTCTACATATTTTTTTTTCACGTCAGTCCAGCTGCCTTTGGGCGTCAGCTTCAAACTATCAGCTGGATAAGCTGGAAAAGGGGACACATATTCAGTGAATTCCCGCCAGCTATGCAGCTCAATATGTTGCAGTTGACACATTTCTCACCAAACCCATTTTTACTGTTGAATCAGCTATCAAAGTGTCTGTGGTAAATATCGATTATGCTACTTGCTCAAAATGTCACAACACACTGCAGATAATGCAGCCTCACCTGCTCTGATTAAGGATCCAATTAGAGACAGAGTGCAAATTCCCTACTTCTGACTGCCCTCGCCGGATGCCATCTTAGGACACTGCACAAGCTCAGAAAATGCCTGGGCACTGGAGCTTGCAAAGATCCCTTGCACTTGGTAAAAGCCTCAATAAAATAGGATTTGTTCCAGTTGTTTACTGAGGGTTAAGAGGAGCGGCCGGGGCAGGAAGAGAACGGCAAAGCCGACAGCTGCCTGGCAGGGGCTCAAATGCAGCTTAGCATTTTTTCACCATTCTGACTGGCACACAATGCTCTCTTTAACTCCCAGCCATCTAAATATTCAGGGACGTATAAAGAGATGGCTGACACTGCAGCCGACTTAAGACACAGCTCAGCTGGCCAAGATTGCACCTATAGTCTCTTGGCTAAAGCTTTCCATGAAGGCTTTCCTCACAGAGACTCAATCATAGATCCCATGTGACTAAATGGCCATTTGTACATGTGCCACTAGATGGCAAACTAGCTTCATCGCAAATTTTGCACATGGTGGGGGACAGAGCCAATGAAGCGACTGTAAGCTCTCTATGAGAGTGGATAGATGTCCTCAATGCATGAATGTATGATGTGTGTTGGGTAACATCCCTAATTAGGCAGTCTGGCAATTAGGCTCTGAATACCGTAAAGGAGATTTTTCTGTAGAGGGCTTACAACGATGAGAGAAGGTAATAGATGAGTGCAAGAAGCTGCATGAGAGTGAGTGAGAGTGATGATAATTTTCATACAGCTTTCTGCCTCTTGAGCAGCCACACAATACAAAAAGGGACACAGGTGGCATCACAAGGGTGCCCAGTCACAGAGTGCGGCATATCATTGCATAAAATAACCACTACGGGGCTATTTTAGCAAACATCAGAATTTCACTACCACACAGCATGAAAACAGTAGAGGCGAAGGAGAACACAGGAAATGCAGACAGTAGATGTGTATGGAAACTAAGCCATGGCCATCACAAGGGAACCTCAGAGCAGCTCTTTTACAACAGCCACGTCTCTATCTCGTCTTCAGCGATGAGTTTTAAGAGCTCATTGACTTTAACAACTCCTAAGGAGAGAAAAGAGGGCTGATGATATTATCTGAATTTGCATTTTTATGTGGTGAAGATGATAAATCTATATTAAACCATGGGCTCCATTCCCACCTATCAGCTGAACGTCTGTGCTGTGTTTCCATGCAAGCTGGGCGCCTATTGCACTGGGCGGCATCGCCTCTTGAATGTTCTCATCTCCTAATGGATGCTGTTATTAGTCTTGGCTCTTTGGGAAATTTCACAGTCTCATCTGGACTTTTGGCCCTATTGTTCACCCACAGCAGATTGCTCCCTTCCTGTGTTTACAGATACAGAGTGTTTCATTAATGCATTCTCCAACAAGTGAATAGGAGAGGCTGAAAATCTACTTTCAATAAACTCTGGTTCATTTTACAAACCAAATATTTGAGGTCAGAGTGAATACACTGTGCAAAGATCCGCAGGGTGCTGACTCCGGGCACTGTAGCCCTCTGCGAGTCTTATGCTTCATATCACTCACCACGCATAACAGATTACACTAAGGTCCCACACACCACCATCTGCATAATATCAGGCCACTGTAAATGCGCTGCTCCCTGGCATGCCATTAAAGTGGACACAGATGAATGTATCTAAATTGGTCGCGGGCAGGATGAGAGTGTGAAGAATCAGAATATGGATGGCGGGCTGTAACTGTGTGCTGTAAGTGATGCAGCCTCCCACTACTGCGCCTCTGTGTTCCGCAGCATTCAGGGCTACACAGCCTCCCCCGTCCAGCCTCCTTCCCCCTGCACTCTGAGCTCTCTGTGTCCTCCTCCCTCCCGTTGGCCGAGGAAATGGCAGACATAGATAGAGCTTCCTCGGGGGGCATGCTTCAATCCAAGCATCTTGGATCGAAAATGCCCTTTGGAAGGTATTTACATTCTCCGCATTTCTCAAACTCTGCCTCCTTCTTAAACTGACCTAAAATGCCCAGCAGAGTGTCTTTGTGTATTACTAGACTGTTTGGAGCCAGAGGAACCCCATTGTTTGGATGACTGAAGACAGCGGGGTGGACCACGATAGCTGGAACAGTCACCAAGGCCAATCACCTCCTGTCCACTGACATAACTAAACGAGTCGAGCGAACTCAGTTCAGCTGACCCCATCTGACACGTGACACTCCATTAGTGTTGCTATGACCTGGCAGACACTGAAACAACATTTAAAAATATTGCAGAGGTATTACACACAGGCAAAAACGGATGCCGGGTCCTGATGAATTGTGACACTGGAGCAGCAGAAACGTGCTTGCCGTGTCCCTGCCGCGTGGGGCGGCTCTGTCTCCTGAGGAAGTCGTGAGGTTACATGTGTGAATGAGGGCCACGCTCTGGCCAACTATATCAAGCCTATCTAATGCTCAGAGGATGTGTTGACCTACATTACCCCTTGTTGAACATCAGCTTTACACGCGCACACACACACACACTCAGTAACTATAAAAGCCAGTGAACACTGAGCGATCAAAGTGGCCCTCTCAAAGTCTTGGCCCCTGTGTTCGTCCCTGTAATTAATTGGCCAATTAATGTGTGTTTATTCTGGACACCCATGGATATAGTCATACTGGGGACTCTCAGGGAAAGACGAGAGTCAGACAGATAAATCAAAGCTCTGTGCATCTGTCCTTGCATGCGCCAAACGCTTCCCCTTGTAACACTCCGCTTTCCCAACTGGGCCCAAATGTGAGACCTTTTTCATAGCCAATCAGGTCAAATCTTTGTTTCATCCTCCCTCCCAATGCACTTGACATTGACAAGATTAATTGCCTTGTGCACTGGGCAAACATGTTACCTCCCGGTGTAATACAGGTGTCAGAAGCGTGGCTCTCTGGATTTTCTCAACATGAATTTGAACAGAGGGAGGGAAGAATAACCTTTTCCATTTTGCTCAACAAAGGGTTAAGGAATCCTCCCCCTCGCCTGTAAAATGGCATGGGGTGTAAATCTTGCCATAAAATCTCAGCTGTGAGCCCTGATGACCTGTAAATTCTTCTCTCCGTGTTTCTCTGTCATTGAGCTTCAACTGGCCGGGCCAAAACTGTAACTACATATCTACATCACGCTACTGTGCTTAAACACAGACTTAAAGACACAGACCATCGACATGATCACACATACAGTATCTCAACAGATTAAAACAGGGGATATGTGTCTGTGTTTAACAGAATATGTTAAATTGAGCTCCTGGGAATGTGAACATATTGGATATAATGTAATTAGTTTGTAAATATTATTACATACCTTTCAAACATGTACAAAAGCTGTGCCAAACATGTCACGTAGGCATGTCCTTGCCAGGAATGGTACATTTATTTACACCTTCAACAAATTTCTTATTCTATAATGTCAAATATATTAACATACAAGGGGAAGAGCTGGGAAGTAACGCATACTTGGTAACAGATTACTGTAATTTTGTTACAGTAATTGTAATTCATCATTTATAAAGCATTGTTTCTACATGAAGGGTTACAGTTACCATAACCCTTACCCTAAGGACTTTTCATGTAGGAACAATGCTTTATAAATGATAATTTGATATTTATTAATGCTTACCTAATGATGAATGTACCATTTATTAAT
>JAQLOL010000003.1:11508786-11521930 GCA_029783665.1 Naso thynnoides
TTACCTAATGATGAATGTACCATTTATTAATGCTTAACTAAAGCTTAACTAATACATAACTAATGCCTAAAAGTTTGTAGTTATTATAAAGTGTTACCAAGAAAATGTATTACTCACTTTTACTTTTTACCCTAACTTACTACTGTTTCTGAGAAACTGGTCCAACAATGACAAGGGGTTATAAGTTCATGGCATAAGATGAGTTACACTGCTCTCATTACATATACTTGCAGTCCTTTGTTTGTTTGATTGTGCAGCAAGTTAAAAGTTAATTATTTAAGGCATTTCTGTCTCTTTTTCTTTTTAGATATTGCAAGTAAGCACTGACTGAGAAAATGGACAACATCAGCCTCCATTCAGCTGCCTCCAACAGTGCCTTTGTCTCAAGGGCTCAACCCCTGACATCCGTGAGGACGTGAAGGCAACACTACGGGAGGATGCCCCTTCTGACAGGGTGGTGAAGAGGTGGGACACTGAATATAAACACAGCACAGAGAGATGACTGCATGAAGGCTGCTATTATTCACTCTCTCAGTCAGTGCTGACTCCAATTATCCAAATCGGAAATACTACAAAAGCTATTAACTTCAAACTTTCTGCATAATCACTCAAAAAAGCTGACTAGCATGCATATGTAATAAGAGCTATATAACTAATCTCTGTTTACCTTAGGCTCAGTCTAATACTCAAACGTCAACTGACAATAATGGTAAATTATAAATATGCAGTATGCAATACGATGCAGGCTAATGTTAAGAAAGCCATGTGGTAGAAATGAATTCATCATTATGGCGTTGTGCTGCACTGAACAACAGAGAGCTCTAATCGAATAGCTGTTGTAATTTTATGCATTTACTGTATCACCCAAATCAGCGGCAGCCTCCCATGGAGAACTTCTGGCAGGAAGGCTGATATTCTCACCAGGGACTCGTTACTTAATAATCTCGCCCTGCAGGTGCTCTGGTAGAGGTCAACGGGCTGCTACGCTTGCGTTGCTGTTCATGTCTGCCTCCACCTATGGAGCACAAAACCACTGCCAAATGTTCCAGTCCCCGTAAACTGAACCATAACTCGTCCCCTATCACTGTCACTGCCTGCTTTGGTCTCTGCAGACACACAGACTGATCCAAATGAACCTGAGCCAAGTGCGTTGGATATAATATGAATATTATATATACTGTGGTGGCTCAATTATCTCAGCACAACATTTGCTCGGTGCTGTAGAGGAGAGGCATCTAAATTCCAGTTACAGCATGCATTTAGCTTTTAGAGAACGGTGTATTTTTTCAAACAAATTACATAAAATGACAAAAACTATTAACTGTGAGATGAGGATACATAGATTTAGTTTTACAGTAGACGAATATTACTGTATCCAGTTCAACATGAATGTTTTGACCTCAGCGCCCCTGCATTATGCCATCTAGTTGAGAGTACCAGTAGGATATTGGTGCCCTACTTCATCCTGATTTAACATAAAGTATTTAAAGTGGTCAAATCGAGCACACATATGTATTGAACAGCAGAGTATATAACAAAACTGCAAGATTATATAGTTGTTCCCTGATGAAGGAGAGGACGTTTGACTGAAAGTTTAGCATCCAGTGTGAAGACAACCTTTGAGTAATGTGTTTCTGCCAAGGTGAAGGAAAGAAATATGCCTGTGCCATTGGTCAGGACTTATAGACAGCTGTCTCAGTCATTTAGCACAGGCCTTGAACGGACAATGTCAAACACCACAATCCCCTCTAAAAGACAGCAATTACCTCCCTCTTCTACGGAAATGCGGACCAGTCCAGTTGCCAGAGCGAAGACAAGACAGATGATCTTTTGGACTGTTTTGACAGACTATATCCCCGCCACTTTAAAGTGTCCGGGCAGCTGTTGCAGGAGTTGGTTACATTGTTTCAAATTTTTGACACGAGTAAGAACTGAAAGTGTGTCTGCACTTCAATTACTGACGTGAATTGATCTGCGTCTGAGCTATCACATGATCTGAAGCGAAGACAGCTGACGAATGTGATGTGACAGGGAGTGAAGTTTTGAGACACAGACCGGTATTATTTCACAAATAGCCCTCTATAACATAAAACTGAAGGATAGTCTCTTCACTGAGAAACTGTCCTCCTACCCAACAACATATATGTGAGCGCTGTGTTTACACCAAAGTTACTCTCAGGTCTTTTTCAATGCCTGCAGAAAATCTCTTTTGACTTTACTGATATGCACAAGTGGATAAATAAAAAGTGCAATGATATAAGGCTTTGTGCTGCCACATATCTGCTTTCACAGAGCCCAAACACGTTAATGCCACTTTTAAAGGAACCTTACATGCTTGCATCTATCTGAAAAACATTAATATCAAGAATCCTGATACAGTTTAAAAGTGAACGACTTGGAGTTGAATAATTCATGATTGTGGGATTCTGTAATTAGACACCAAGGTGGGTCTGCTGTTTGAATACTCATAGGTGGAGCTGATTCAGCATAGGAAGAATAACCTGTTGGTAAAATCAATGCATATGTTGGATGTACACTATGAAATGTTTTTCAGTGGTCACTAATACTCTATGGGTACTTTTATCTGTAGCACTGATGTGGAACATAATGATTCCTCCCAGAGTAAAAGTCTCTCCTTTAATGGCTTTTTCCTCAACAAGGTCATCTTGTGTGGCCTGGATAGCAACAGTCTTTTCTTCATTATGACTTCTGTACTTTCTTATCTCTTTGACATATAAGGCAGGCATCTCATGTGGCACAATGTCATCCACCCACATCCCCAGCTTTAAGTATACAGACAAGTATTTCTATGGGAAACAGAAGTCATGTACAAGAGAGATACTAGAGACAATGAGAAGGCAGTCGGCTGAGAATGTCACCTTTTACCTGATACTAAATTCTTTGTAGCATCAAAGATGACAGAAATCTCTCCACCTCATGCACAACAGAAGACACCCTCATGCTCATTACAGAGCTGCAACTCGCCAGCAACCAATCCATATCATTTAACAACTGTGCCAAGTGCTTTCATTCATTCTTCAAGCAAATTAACTAAAGGAATAACCAACTAACTAGATTTAAATAAATAAACAAATAAATCAGTGAGGGGAACTACGTTGAATAATTTATTTGAAGAGAACGCATCCGTAGACAGACAGTTGCACTGTTCTGCTTCCTTTAGGGCTTGCTGGAGTTTCATCATCTCAGCAGAAGCACAGCTATGACTAATAAGACCAAACACTGTGCAGCACATCTGTCAGACATGTGCATTTTCCAAAGGGGGGCACATGGAGTCCTTGATACAGTGGAGGCCCTCAGCTGATTAAAGAGGATTTCAGATGCTTTGCATTTACACAAACAAAGAAAATAGTGCGTTGTTATCAAGAGAAAAAATACATATCCTTAAATGAAATCTATTAAAAATGCAACGATAACATATCAGTTAGAACAAGTGATTTCTATTATGCATATGCATAGCAAGCCAGGAGAATGAATATGGTATTTGTCAATGACTTTAGCAAGGACCTATTTTTCTATACAGGTAGATTTATGCAGCTAATAAGGCTTAATGCGCTGGATTAAAACTCCAAGACCCTCCTTGTAACTGGGGATTTCTTATGTGATTATTTATTAATCCACAGGAACCTACTACTGTAGAGGGATGAACCCATGTCTGCACTGAACCCACTCACAACTCTTTGCCAACTAGCCAAGCAGAGTATGCTGGAAAGATTTGGCATGACATGAATAAAAGAAGCTTGCTGTGGCATTCCTTTATATTTTGGCTTTAAAGGAGCAGCGTGCACTGACCAAGCGTAGGTTTTTAGAGCTATTTTGAGCATGAAAAATTATGTCATTTGGTACTTTTGCAAAGCATTCTGCCACCAAATCCCACACCAGCCTTGTATGCACACAATACTTTCATTATGCAGTCCTGTATATAGTGTATGTAGATGGCTGTCAGGCAGGCACATCTCTGCACTGCATGCTGTATGAGCATACCCAATACTTGGCTTGCAAATGACTTCACGGAAAACTCTAAAATTCCAAGGTTGTTCCCTTCAGCGAGCATGTCTTTTGCCTCCTCGACCTGTGCAGGACAGGGCTGGTCTACTTTGACAACACAGGGCTCAGCACATCATTACAGCTCCTGATGAAAATTTCAGCACACCACAGTTACAGAGCAGGGCATTTCCTTTTTACTGGTGCTCCCCATCTTCTTTTTTGATCCGCTGTAATGTGCCACTGAATCCCAAAGTCATACTCTGCCTGCCATTCTGTGTCAATGCCATCCATAATAGATAAAACCAAGCCATTCACATTACTATTAATGGTAATGTGTAATGTGGGGGCAATACATTCCTATAAATTCCTAGACATGGTTGGACTGGCCCTTACCTTCCCCCTGACAAAATGAACCAGTCATCCATCAAGGTAATAAGACAAAATCAAGATTCTGTGAATGTTCGACATGAGGTCACAGAAGGAGGTTGTGTGGCTGCCCTTGATAGCATCTCTGGCATATGTTGCTTTAAGCATAAGAGAAGGATCAGTGCAAACGGCATCATTCCTCCTCTCCCAACCACAATGTCCTCCACTTCTCCTTGAAGTAAATCTAAATAGCTTAGAGTGGTTGTATTTCCCTCAACAATAAATTGAAGTAGACAGTGTGAAAGATGGTCAGGCTTGAATCTAAGGCCTTGTGAAAGCTTTCCACTCCCGGCTATTATATGAAGGTTGCAGGGTGGTCAGTCTACGTCAAGATATTCTGCATCATTTGTATAGCAGCCATTGCTCTTGGTGAAAGCAGTGAGTCCCAAGCATGGACAGGAGTTGCTAATTAGGTGAGAGTCTCTTGCTGTATCAGCTGGCCACTGGCTGGCCGCTGATAATGATACATGTCCACCTTCCGAAAATAGGCTGTCAAACTGCAGAAACACAGGTTGGTCAACAACTTCGAGGCCACATGTGACTCCCAGAGCTAAGAATAAGCAGAAACCTTAGCACATTAACAGTCACCACGAAGTCAGCTAGTCATCAAAGACAGGGTATTAATAGATGAGAACGGATTCTTCAGCAACAACAACAGCAGCAGAAAAGTCTGAAGTGTCCAGTTTAAAGCCCAAGGGCAGTTCTACCTACAAAATCTTCAAAGAAGCAACTAATGTGAAAAGAAAATTACGGGTTATAGGAAATCAAGGAGCCACGACATCAAAGACAGAGCAAATTTTTATTTCCTCAAAACCAATTATGATTGAAAGACTCATCATAAATCAGAAGAAGAAAAGTTTACACCATAATTGATTCCTCTGACACTCAGTACCTTTCACGCTTCATCCCTACTTAAGTCAGGTGAGGAACTTAAGAAACACCTAACTAATGAGGTAACAGAGACAACAGCATCAAAAAGCACATCTGCACCAGTCTCTGACCGTGAATACTTTTCTCTGAAAATAGATTCTGTTAGTTCAATGCATAGTGGGACATGATCCATTGAGAAATACATCCGATGATAGTTCATAAATTGTTAATGTTATTGGAACGAGTCATGAGTTTGAATTCATTCACACAGAAGGGTGGAATTCTTGAGATATTTGTGTCCAGATGTCTCGAGTATTGTGCATCATCTCGGCTCTTGCTTAATCCGAAAAAGAACATTTCCCTGACCTACTTATGGGTGCTCTACAGCTCGACCTGCTATATATTTTATATTTTGCTGCAGCTGAGCCGAATGCTTTCTTGCTGTTTTATGAATGTTCTCTGCAAGACAAACAGGAAAGCTCAGTCATCTGAAGAGCCTTTCTTTTGATTGCTGTGTTGCAGGCAGGTTTTTGCAACAAGTCAATAAAGAGGGACACAAAAGGACACTCTTGCCAGCCGTCCTTGAATGCCTCCTTTCAGCTGTGTGTCAAAAAACAATAATATTCCTGCTGCTGGATGATTTTCAGCCCACCATGATGCTAGAATGTTACTAATCCCACAGCATCACACAAATAAAAAGCACTTAAATAGAATCAACTAATAATTGGCTTTGTCTCTACTAAGTTTTGATTTACAAAGCTTTTACAAGAAGACACTTTTGGTGCAGATATTACATTTATAAATCCTGACACATGTATCTGTAACCACAGTTATTCCAGTCAGAGGCGACAAATAAACGAATGAGGTGTAACGTTTCAGTTAAATCAATCCTGGACTTTGTCTTTATCCCATCATGCTGGCCTCAAAGGAAACTGAACGCTGTCCACTGAAGTCTCCCAGCAGGACTTAACCATGTGTGCTGCCAGTCATACTGTGAGTGTGAGTGTGTGACCCCTTGAGCATGAGGCCCATTCAGTAATTGTTATAGAACAAGCCCACACCTCCCCTTCACTCTTTGCATGCTCAGAGATCATCTTCGCCTCCCTCAAAACAACAACAGCCACTCAGCTGCTGTTTGGCCTTTCCCCAGGCCGAGTCCTCGAGGCGTCACTACCACAAGCCAGGCGACACAACTGCGGGACTGTTTCTGTTTACTCACCCTTTTGCCCTCTTTGCCCGGCTCCCCCGGCTGACCTGGCACCCCAGCCAATCCCTGCGGAAAGGACGTGTATCACAGTGAACTGGGTGCTACATTTATGTGCATTTAACATTGCAGGAAGAGATTAATGTTTGGGTCTTGCAGACAGATGTTTGTGCAACATGTTCTGAGCAGAACAATGGATATCTAGTGAGCTTATTTGCAGTAATTGGAAACGTAGCAGTAGCTGAGTTTGCATGAATTAAGGGGAGAAATTACATATTTGGTTTCCATTCTTTCTCATGAACAGTTTCTAGGTGACTCCACGATCTCCAACAGGCAATTTGTATCCTCTGTTGATCTGAGCTTCATTTCATTACTTCACATCTATCCTAGTACTGTTAAGTTAATCAAGGTAAATGCTGATTTTGTTTTGAAGTTCTTGTGCAACGATATGTGCATGGTGCTTCAGTAATTGCTTGTTGAACCTAATAATTGTGCTTGATTGCTTGAGAACATTTTATATGCGCTTTGTCCGACAAGAAAAACTGATGAAAATGAGACACTATACTTAGCTGTGGTGATTCATTTGTTACCTGCTCTCCTTTGTCGCCTCGAGGGCCCTGTATGTGGCAAATAGAGATAAATGTTTACAAGAAAAGCAAAAGCACAATGTAAAATGTTTTGTTTTGTTTTTTTTTTTCTGTGAAGACATTTGTAATTAAAGTACCTGGTCTCCTTTGAGACATTCTTTGTCAGCCTAAGAATCAAACAAACAATGAAAATATGTCAGTCAGCATGAAAACATGACTCACATAATTCATGTGGTTTAAGAATATATGTTTGCCAGTTACAGGCAAGTGACACAAACAGTCACAATGTAATTATATTGGCCGCCATGACCTGCAGAGAGGTTGGGGCATGACTATCACAACTCCCCAGACACCCTGCTGGCCACTGTCGGGAAAGGGCAGACAGAGTCGTCCGTCCACCAGGCCACAGGATGGACACAAGGCCACATGAAACGTCTCAGCTTTCAAATACAAGCCCAGTAATTGGTGTCCTCTTTCAATGGGCATCCAAAAGTCAAACGTTGTTGACTTTTCTTGGAAACAGCTGCAGATATGAACATTCATGACATTTCTTCCATGTCAGTCAGAAGCCTTATAACAAAAAAACACGACAATGAGTCTTACAGCCATAAGATTTGCAACTGTATCTATAAAGGAGTGACAGCTCTGACACCCGACGTTAAACATGCCTCAGTCTTTCTGCAGTACTTTTGCTACTAAATCAAATATTCATATATAACATTGTATCTTTTGTTTGCCTTTGAACGCAGTGGTTTTGCCTCGGGTAACAAGCAATACAAATCTACTGGCAGCAAGTCCACACTGCTTTAACAACTTCCTCCCAACATTTCCTGCTCAAACTCACCAAACAATTTAGTGGCAGGATGTGAGAAAGTTCAGTAACAAAAAAAAAAAAAAAGTTTGCCTCTCAGGAAAAGATTATTATTTGGCCTTTCTTGATACATGGAAAATTAGCATTACAGAATATTTAATGATGGCAGCAGTGTTCTGTGGGTATCGCAGGGACTTTGGTGACATAAAAGGGGCAAAGCAGATGCAGTGGAACACAGTTTTTGGAAGAATGCAGAGCTGATTAAAACTGGCAGACTGATCCCCAAATGATGTGTACATAATTAGCAAACCACCAAAAGTATACCTTTAATCTTCAGTATTAGTCATCTCCCTGGCTATACTGCTCTGACAGTATGTGTGTTTGCATCTGTGCCCACACATTCACTGTATGTGCTGATAGGTGACTAAGAAAGCATCTGCGATTTCATATATCTGCTGTCTGCTGACATATGTACCATCAATTTGTGTGTGCACTGGAATGATGCCATCTGTGGGCGATGCTCTCAGACGTTCTTCCGATTTTACAAGACTAGTGAAACAACATGAGCACAGCCGGACCAATTATGAGATCGAAATACATAAAGTGTGGTGTAGCTCTTCCTGTGTGTCTGTGAATGCAAGAAGTCAGCAGGGGCAGCCACCAACCCAATAAGTGCATGTCTCACCCTTGTGGGATACAGTCGGTGACTAGCTGTCATCTCCACCCCCCACCTCGAGGCTGTGAGCCCCATTCTTCTCTGCCTGGCTGCTCATGCCTGTCCTTCCTGGCCCAAGTGAGGATGCCCACTGAGCCCTGTCTATCTGCTCCTTGTTTGACCCATTCCCAGGTTACGGTAATGTGACACAGAGACTGCTCACCTCAGTGCCTCACTTTCCATCTCTGTGGGCTGGATGTTTTAACACTGTCTGAAGCGCCTGGCCAGGCAAAAGGCTGTGATATTTGCAAAGCTCGGTCCAGTCATTTCAGGTCACACCCGCATGAGAACATTTCTAGCTCATCTTGAGTGTCCTTACATGTTCAGACAGCATAATGAGATGGAAATGAAAGTGTGAACTTACAGGCAGTCCCTGAGCTCCAGGTGGACCCACATCACCCTGTAAAAAGAAGATAATAATTAGTAAAAACTCCTAAAAGTTCAGTTAATAACACCTCGGCCAAGGCTAAATCAATACAATATATCTTTGACTTTTAAACATCTAGCCCTAAAGGCCAGCCATCATGTTTGTGATAAAACTGAAGGTCAGGTAAAATAAGATGTACTATGCATAGCTGCAATATTTCAACATATACACTATGGGCTGGAGAAGCTATTAACTGGTATTTACAGTATGTCTTGTAAATGAAGCCTGCCTGATGACTTCCACACTGTCAGACCACTGGCAGGTGGGCTGCAGCTATTAAATGCGACAGGCCTTAAAATAAACACAGCCGTACTATATCATGTAAAAGCCCTGCAGCATTAACAATGGACAGGTATGATAACATTGTTTGGTGACTGTGGCATACAGACTGTCACAAAAAGTCATAAAAGGCAAGACGTAGATGTCTTTTGATGCCAGTATAACCCAATGTAAGCAATGATCTCACATGCTTTTTAGCGTCTCTCCTTTTTTTGTGTCCTTTGAGATAAAACTCGTATATCATGGTCCTATACTTTTTGCAGTTCTCTTCCCCTTTCACAACAAACCCAGCAGTACTTCATAAAGCACTCAGATGAGAAGCAGTGGACTTTACAACTGGCAGCGCATTTTTATCTGATGTGGCTGAAAGAGAAAAGCGGGGCTTGTAGTTCATATCCATTTTGTTGTCTAAATGAATGTCACGGCTTAAATATGCCTGCTATGGGATATGCAGGGGACTCATTACTTTATGCTTCCAAATATGCCTCCCTCTGTCAGTTTCAATACAAACAAACGCTCTCTCCACCCCCACTGCCACCCTCCCGTCTTGAAAATAGGATAAAATATCCTGTGATTCTCTGTTGTCTTCACAGAAACACACAGACCTCATTATAACTTCAAGGCTGGCAGACAGAATGTTGCACCTACAATTATGTGGTGAGTTCTTCCAAAAGACAACAACAACAACCAAAAAAAAAAAGAAAAAAGAAAAAAAAAGAGGCCCCAATACGAGAGGAAAAATAAAAGAGCGGGAGATATGGCAACTAATTACAGGAAAAACATTTCATCTCCTACATGGAAAATAATCCCACTGTGGGATGAAAAGAAAAGAAAAAAAACTTTAAAAAGACCAATATTTTCTGCATTGCAACGCGAGTTAATCTAATTCATGTCACTGATGTCAGTGAAAAGACTATAAAGAGGGCTGCAGATAAAAACAAGGTTTTGCATCAAATTCATCTGCAGCTTGTCTTTAATCCCTATGAAACCAGCCATAGCCTAATGCGTAGGACATACCAACATAGCTGTTAAATATCATGTCAAATATATATTTAATGTCCATGTGAAGTGTCCCCGAACAAGAAGGATATAGTATGCAATCCACATTTTTGCTGTTGGCCTCAGTCCCATAAAATATAGTTTAGAGAAGAGCAAGATAAGGGGATTTTCTTGGGTCCGCGTCCATTACAAACAGCTATTCCTATGAATATACAAATACTGTGCAAATATAGTGAGTGGAACATTTTCTCTAAGCTCGTATAAAAACTACTCTATATGACCATCAATCAGCTCTGCTAAGTTATGATAGCTATAACGATATTCTTTAGCTGGCCATGTTTGGAGTAGCAATCATAGCAGCACTTCAAACAGATGGGCAAACCTGTTATTGAGACTGGGATTACAGCTCATGAAAGTCAAGCAGACTCCCCAAAGTATCCATTTTCATTAAGAGAAAGAACAATCGCACTGTAATTTTGTCCAGGCCAGTATGTATGGCAGACTCACTCACTTTGTTTCCTTTGGGACCAACTGGACCAACTGGACCAACTGGCCCTGGGTCACCTTTCAGACCCTGGGAACAAAGATATACAGTATAGTGAAGTTTTCAGAATGAGATCAAAATACTCCTTTAATAAATAAGCCAGCATGTGTAACTGTATGTCAGTGTGTTGACACTCAGTAGAAGTATCTCATGCAGGTGTGAGATTCCCATGCCTGTCACAACCAGTCAGTGAGAAAAGAGCAGATAATGTCAATCATTAGATACCGCGTGTACCGAAATTCTGCTGAGAGGTTTACAATCAGCTGGTTACACAGCGTCTAGCCCCGACCCCCTTCCCTGTTTTCCCTCACCGCACTCAGGTTTAGCAAGGACTGTGATTGTCATTGCTTTTGCACCTTGAAGCGGAGGACCTGGGGGTTGGAATTGAACTACGCGAGCTCGGGGGAAAGTCAAGTCCCTCACTGATGAAATGTGAAAGACGAAGGACAGCTGAGATAAATAGTGATAGCTGATGAATGAGGCCTGACACATATTGACAGGCTAAATTTGCAGCAAGCCTTGTTAGGTGTGACACATTTGGGCCAGTAGCAGCAACTCTTTGAAATGGGTTAGGCAGGGGACTGGAAAGATGGCGAGTGTGAGCAGTCTGTAAAATGACTCAGAAATACAATAATTTGTCATGGTTAAATTTAGAGTTAGAAAGGCTATTAATAGTGAGTTATATATCTGCAGAGGATGATTACCTACCTTTATCACATTAAGCCTGGCTCCACCAGAGATGTGACTAATTCATTGCCTGTTCCCTGCAAGCCTTATATTAAATGCTACCATTCAGAAAACAGAAGCTGCAGTAATGCCAGTGTAAAATAATCGCCCCTATGGTAACGCTAATAAAACTTGCCTATAAGTTGCACTCAGTGACATGATTGTGACATGATTTTATCAGATTGTATCACTTTATGGGCCCTCAGCCCACACACAACATCACTAATAGGGCAGCTGTCTCATGGTTGTACATGAGAGCCCAATTCTTTATTTAAATCGACAGCCTAACCACTTTACTGGGGCAATCTGACACAAGGGGATCCAGAGGCGGTTATTACCAGAGCGATGGCAGAACCCAAGCAGCGTCTGAGTACAAGGCTTATACAATAGCAAGGAAGTAAACAATGTCAGGTTCTGTTGATTGCAAAAGAGTTGGACTAATCTTGTGATTTTTCAGCCGTTTTGGTAATAAGGACATTTTGTCTCATTGCAAAAAAGACTTCTGTACCATAAACACTTCTCTTTTTGTGATCCTTTACACCCGTTCTGTGGTTTTTCAGACCACAAGGTTGACATCTGCTCCCATTCACAGCTTTGTGGTTGTGAGTAATGGGCATATTTAACCACATTTCCTAAACACGACCACACAATACACATTAGTCACATCAGCAACGCAGAATGACTTCATCTGTTAAATAACAACGAGTCAATAATGTCACACTTATTTGCCAACATATTTATAAGACAGAGGATCTGTCAACTTGGCGAAAATTGCTTTAGCTCTGATTTTAATCACTCTCATGAAGCCTCCAAAAAGAAGCCATGAGTTAAAGCAGCGTGAAAGGTTACTCTGAGAATCAAAAAAGAGTTAATCAGCTGTGAGGAACAGTGAAAAATCTGTATTATTCTTGTCCAGTTTTCTATGACTATATGAGTTTGCATCTTTTCTTTGATCCAAAAAGAGTTGTCAGGAGATGTAAGCCGTGCATGGCTCTGAAATGCTAAATAACGTTAAATAAGACTGAAGCCCTGTTGACGGTCAAAAGTCAATCATTCTGAAATGACACCAACCTGCAGCAGAAGGCAACAAGCGACTCAAGTGAGCCAATTATTGTACAGGTGGCCTTAAGTTGCAGATTGAGCGAGACTGTTTTGTCAGTCACACATCCATCCTCTGCAATGAGGTTTCCAACCATTAACACACACTCCTTCAAAATGTCATCAAACTCTTTTCACTCCCCTGCAGGGCCAATCAGTACTCCAAACCTTTCTGATATTGATCTGGAAAAACCCAGAAGCAAGTTTTATTGAACTTTCTACTAGACACTTAACCAGCATTTAATCTTTTTTTCACAAAATCCAGGAAAAAAGGTTGGCCTACCTACTTGTATTTAATAATCAAAGCAAAAGTTTTTGTACACAATGCAACATGTGACTGGTAAACTACCTCAGTACCTGCAACAGATACCAGCACAGTGGTGTGGTGTTATTGTGTGTGTTTGCTGGTGTTAGCAAGTCAGTCTGCTGAGATGCCACAAAAAAAGAAGAATA